>BSYO01000023.1:14616964-14652667 GCA_033239525.1 Nepenthes gracilis | reverse complement strand
AGAATGATGAGAGTGTGAGAGGGATGTATTTGGAGGCTTGAGCTCCATGGATACACCCAGCAGAGAAGCGACTTATCAGTGCACCAGCGGAGGGCCGCTTAGAAGAATCTCTCTTGGGGGTGCGTCCGCGGAGGACGATTTAGAGATGTTCCTGCTCGAGAGTGCGCCCACGGAGGACGGCTTAAAGATACTTTCACGGAGGACGGCTTAAAGATACTTTCACGGAGGACGGCTTAGAGATATCCCTACTCAGGAGTGAATTCGTGGAGGACGACTTAGAGATATACTTATAAAAAATGACTTAAAGATGCGCCCACAGAGGATGACTTATCATGCTCAAGATTTGGGATGAGACGCTAGATGCTGAACATGTCCCATGAGGGAAAGGACCTCGGGTAACCTCATTGGAGACTTTGGATGAGATGTTAGGACCTCGGGCCTTAGTCAATCCTAAGGCTGCGGGCCCTTAGGTGTGAGAGAAAGAGAGAAAGGCGCCGGACACCTGCTCTGCCTTCTGCTGAACGACTATGTCATTTTGGGGGAGCTTCACCTATACCTCGATCTGGGAAGAACAGCTGAGCGCTCTTCTCGGAGACCTCCAGATCCTGTTGAGAGCACGATGAGCATGAGTTGCCCTTTCCGGGCAGCACTGGGCTCCCTTCTCAGGAGAGTCCCGCGCCTCTGCTTGACCAGTGAGAAAAACGGAGGAGCTAGGCATCAAGCTCCGTTTCCCAGAAACAGGGTCGAAGGCGTTGAGCGCCATCAATGGAGGGGGCCTCGAGCTCCGCTGCGCGAGCATGGGAATAGGGAACTTGGAGCCCTTGGATGGGCTTTCTTAGGGCTCACTTCATCCTTGTCGAGGAAAAATCGAAGCGCGTCATTGTGAAGCTTTATGCCTGTTTCGTTACGACTCGAGGATAGCCAGGCCGGTTTAGTGGCTGGGAGTTCCGTGTGCTTTGTTTGGGTCGAGAGTGTTGGGGTCACTCCGAGTGGCATGATGTCTGCGGACTCCATTGCAGAATGGACGAGGACTTTTGTTGATCGTCATGTCCGAGCGGTTCTTGAGGCGAGGATGAGGAGCCTAGAAGTCATAGGCGTTGACTCTATCAGCGTAGGCTGCGCATGTAGCGTTTTCAGTGGGTTGGTCACCCGCTTTGATTGGATGTTGCGGTAGCTGCGACACCGATGGTGAACTGCCCTCGACCCGTCAGTATGCGCTGTCATGGCGAGGCCTAGGGGCGTAGGTGCGGAGACCTCACGCCCGATAGGGTGGCGGATACGCCACCCTTTGTGTATATAAAAGCTTGTTGCCCTTAAGAAGTGTGTGCTAGAGTTGGGACATCTTGAGTTCTAAGAGCCTTGAGAGAGAGTGGGCAAGCTTTGTTGTAAAGATAGAGTGAGAATCTGCTTTGAGAGAGAAAGTTTATGCTTGAGATTGTTTTCTTTCGTTAGAGTTTGAGTAGACACCATAAACAATTCTCTTATAGTACATTTAACCCGTGGTTTTTCCCTTGGGTTTAGAAGGGTTTTGCGTTAAAACTTGTGTGTTCTCTTTTGTTCTCTATCCTTACTTTCCTTGCCCCGTCAAGGCTCCTCTCTGTGTCTTGTCAGAACTCTGTCCTTTCGTCGCGTGCGATCAGTGTTTTTCCCAGACAAGTGGTATCGAGAGACTTAGGTTCTTTGTACGGTGATCTTGTTGTCAGGTGCTTTATAGGTACGGAGGCAAAATGCCTTGCTTGACGGATCAACTATGACGGTTGGCGAAGCAGAGATGTCGACTTGCTATATGTGAAGTCCATGCATAATC
Organism: Nepenthes gracilis; assembly: GCA_033239525.1. Classification (NCBI taxonomy): domain Eukaryota; kingdom Viridiplantae; phylum Streptophyta; class Magnoliopsida; order Caryophyllales; family Nepenthaceae; genus Nepenthes; species Nepenthes gracilis. The sequence continues at coordinate 14,650,860 of BSYO01000023.1, read as the reverse complement.
GGTTTTTGCCACGCGAGAAAAGCCCGGAAAAAGCAGACGAGCATGGGCGCTGGAACACAAGCAAGTGTGCGGCCTTATCGGCCGATTCGTTGATGACAACGTGCCTGACCACGTTCGCGAGAAGCGAATGCAAGGCAGCTTTGGGAAAAGTTTGGAGAAGCTTTTTGCTTCTAAGTGCAGGAACAACAAAATTTATCACTTGATGAGGAGTTGGTACATATCCGATTTCAAGAGACGGATCATCATTCTGAACCACCTGAATGAATTTGAGTGTGTGGGTGGTGGTGGCATGGGTATTAAGTTCGAGGATGAGGTGCTCGGACTCGGCTCTAGCAACCCTCCCGGACTCATGGGAGACCATGAGGGTCACCATCGCCATGTCTGACTCCAAGCAGGCGTGGTGAGTTTAGAGATGGTCAAAGAAGTTTGTCTTTGAGCGAGGAGGTGCGGTGGCGTTCTCAGGAGCAGCGACCTCTCGGCAATCAGGGTCCTTGTCTGAATCAGGGGGAAGAAGCGGGGCGTGGCCCAGTCGAAGACAAAGGGCGGAGTAAGTCACGTTCTCGGTACCGGGATATGGAGTGCCATCTTTGTGGCAAGAAGGGCCACATCAAGAAATTTTATTACAAATGGAAGCGTGAAAGCGCTTTGGAGGAGATAGGGGCATAAAGAGACGCGGCGAGGAAGAGTCCTCGGTCTCTGTCGTCCACCAGTGGTGACCTCCTTTTGGCTTGTGAGTCGAAAACTGTGTGGCGTGGTGAGCAAGCCTCGGTAGGGGTGGTGGATTACGGCGCATCTATCCACGTCACTCCCGAGAGAAGGCATTCTCCACTTATACTCCTTGCGCCCCGGAGTATTGAAGATGGGCAACACAGGCGTCAAATTGTTGGGCGAGGAGACATCTCCTTGTTAACGACAACGGTGCCGGTGGTTTTGAGGGCGTCAAACCGTCCGATATTGCATGAATATCATTTTGGTAAGAGTTGACTCGGCGATGAAGGCTGCTGCGTCTTCTTTGCCCGGCAATTTGGTGAAGAAGGGCTCGATGGTGGTTGCTCGGAGTAAAGGCCAGGAGCCTTTTGTGATGAACGCCCGAGGCCGAGGTAGCGAGAGGTGAATGCTACGGAGTGTGGAGTCCTCGGGCTGTGGCATAAAGACTCGGACACATGAGTGAGTGTGGAATGAGTCATCTCGGCGATGAAGGGTCTCATTCCAAAGGTGGATGGAGACACGCAGAGGACTTGCCCTCCTTTGTTTGGCGGGGAAACGCGAAGGGTCTCCTTTTCGGGAGATCGTCTTCCGGGAGGTCAGAGGTCTTGGAACTGCGTCCTGAGGCGTGTGTGGGCCCTGCGGAGAAGTCATTTGGAGGTGCACAATACTTTTGTGACCGCCGTTGTGATTATTGAGGAAAGTTTGCCAGGTGTTCCGATTTGAAAACCAAGGACCGGTTGCAGGGAACCTTTGGCGGTTCCATGTGCTCGTTGAAGCGAAAGCGGGAAGAGGTTAAAGATGCGGAGCGGGCTGACATGCGGTGAGTTCATTGGAGCGTTTGATGCCTGTGCAAGACTCTCGGCGTCAAACATCGGAAGACTCCACCCGAGCCTTGTGGCGAATGGCGTGGCCGAGAGGATGAATCGCACCGCACGATGGAAAGGGTCGGGTGCATGTTGTCCAAGGCCGGAGTTAAAAGGATCTTTTTGGGCGAGACCTTGAAGGCCGCCGCCCACGTGATCAAGCCGTCGCCTTGTAAGCCTACGGATGGGGAAGTTCAGAGCGGATTTGGACCAGAAAGGAACCGCTTACAACCATCTCAGGACTTTTGATTGTAAAGCCTTTGTTCATGTTCGTAGAGATGAGAGAACCAAGCTTGAGCCAAAGACCATGTAATGTGTCTTTCAGGGCTATGTCGAAGATGAGCTTGGGTTCGGTGTATGACCAAAAAAAGAAAAGAAGTTGGTACGGTCCCAGGCGTGGTTTTCGTTGAGGGCGAGACCATAGAGGACTTTGGGAAAGAGTTGAAGTCTCACCCAACACTTCCCAGACGGACAAAGTGGCAGTCCTGAACTTCTTGCGTCAGCGCCCAGTACTGACCAAAGTTGTTGCCAACCGAGGATCGGGTGATTCGGCGCCTCGGGATCGGGTTGAAGATTTGGTGCCTCAGTGGATGAGAGGCTGTGTGAGGCGGTCGTCAGTGAGGCAGCCCGATCCATCCGCCTTCCGGCCAAGTGAGTACGTCCTCCTCGCGATCTTTGGAGATCAGAGGATTTTAGCGAGGCTATGAGGAGTTCCCAGGAAGGATAAATGGTTTGGGGCCATGGAAGAGGAAATGGTCTCACTTCATGAGAACCATACCTTTGAGGCGCCAAGGTTTGCCTAAGGGGAAGAAGGCCTGAAGAACAAATGGGTCTTCCAAGTGAAAGCGACCAGGGACCGAGTGCCCGAGACCTGAGGCACGACTTGTGGTCGAGGATTTGGTCGACAAAGGGTGTTGACTTTGGTGAAATTTTACGCTCGTTGTGAAGATGTCCTCGGTCAGTATAGTGCTCGGAGCGGCGGCGTTGGACTGGAGATTGAGCAATTGGATGTCGAGACTGACTTTTCTCCATGGAGATCTAGAGGAAGAGATCTACATGGAGCAACGGATGGTTTTGAAGTTAAAGGAAAGGAGGACTTGTTTGTCGTTTGAAGAAGAGCTTGTATGGTAAGAAACAAGCTCAGAGGCGATGGTATCGGAAGTTTGAGTACTGTCATGGTTAAACAAATGATACCATAAGACTTCTTTGGACATTTGTGTCTTTGTGCGAAGTTCTCAAAAGCGATTTCGTCATCATTCTCCTTTATGTGGATGACATCTTTGGTGGTCGGACTTGAGAATAGTACTTTCGGATCGAGAGCTAAAGAAGCAACTTCGGGCCAGTCTTTCGCCATGAAAGACCTCGGGCCAGCGAAAGCAGTTATGGGGATCGAGAATTTCGCGGCCAAGAGAGGGCAAGAAGCTTTGTTTGTCCCGGAGGCTATATTGAAAAGGTGCTTGAGAGATTGACATGGAAGGGTCCCGGCACATCGGCACTCATTTGGTGACCATTTTAAGTTGAGCAAGCAGATGTCCGTCCTCGGACAGCGAAGCGCGTATGAGTAAGGTTCCTTACTCCTCGGCCGTTAGCGGCTTGATATGCGCGGCCGTGTGTACGCGGCCGGACATTCTCATGCGGTTAGCATTGTGGCGATTCCTCTCAAACCCAGGTATAGAGCATTAGTCGGCGGTGAAGTGGATCTTGAGATATCTTCGGCGAGGACCTCAGAGAACGGAGTTTGCGGTTTGGAAATGAAAAGCCTCGGTGATTGCGTACACGGGCCTTGAGATATGGCGAGGGCGTTGATTCTCGAAAATCAGCGTCAGGATACTGGTGAAGTTTGCGGGAGGCGGTCTCTGGCGATCAAATTACAGTCGTCGCTCTCTCCTGTGAGGCGAGTTTATTAAAGTGGCGAGAGGCTGTAAAGAGATGCTTTGGATGAAGAGGTTCGTCGAGTTGGGCCTAAGGCATGAGGCGTGCGAGGTCCTTTGTGATAGTCAAAGTGCCGTTCACTTGTGTAAAAACTTCACATTCCATTCTCGGTCAAAACATATTGGCGTGCGATATCATTGGGTGAGAGATATTTTTGATGATGAGGCGGCTATCAATTGGAAAAGTTAGGTGGAAGAAAATGTCTCGGACATGTTGACCAAGATTTTGCGAAGGGGAAGCTAGAAGCTTGTTGTGACATTGCGGTCTAACTTGACTTCACTCGGTCGTGAGGGAAGTTTGTTGGGGTCACTCGGAAGTGGCATGATGTCCGCGAGACTCCATTGCGAGAATGGGACGAGGACTTTTGTTGATGCGTCATGTCCAGGCGGTTCTTGGGGCGAGGGCGAGAGCTAGAGTCATAGGCGTTGACTACATCGCGTAGGCTGCATGTGGCCGTTTTACAGTGGGTTGGTCACCCGCTCGATTGGATGTTGCGGCAGGCTGCAACTTCCCGATGTGAGCTTTGCCCTCGACACGCCAAGCATCGCTGTCATGGCGAGGCTTAGGCGTAGAGTCGGAGACCTACGCCCGGTAGGTGGGCGGACACGTTACCCTTTGTGTATATAAAGAAGCTTGTTGCCCTTGCTGAAGTGTGTGCTAGAGTTGGGACATCTTGAGTTCTAAGAGCCTTGAGAGAGCTGTGGGTAAGCTTTGTTGTAAAGATAGAGTGAGATACACTTTGAGAGAGGAAAGTTGTACACTTGAGATTGTTTTCTTTCGTTAGAGCTTGAGTAGCCAACACCTATAAACAATTCTCTTATAGTACATTTCTTCGTGGTTTTTCCCTTGGGTTTAGAAGGGTTTTCCACGTTAAAACTTGTGTGTTCTCTTTTGTTCTCTATCCTTACTTTCCTTGCCGTCAGAGAGCTCATCTCGTATCTTTGTCGAGAACTCTGTCCCAGCTCGGTCAGCCGTGCGATCCAGTGTTTTCCCAGCGAGAGAAGCGTGAGAGATAGGCAGTGCGACTTCGTGGTACTCTGTTTCCCAGGGTGAGTCGGAGTAGAAGAGCTGGGCGCGCCTTCGGGGACCTTGGGCTCTGTTCATGGCGGCGTCATCTCGGAAGGTTACGTGCCGGCCCGGTTGTGAGCGTTAGGGAGAGGTTGGAGGCTGGCCTCCATTTTGTGAGCTGCGACTTTGTCTTGCGGGTGCCCTTTGGGCGCCATTAATGAAGAACTTTGCGCCCTGTTTCATCGAGGAGTTTGGAGACGGAGGAGGCTGGGTGCCTTTGACAAGGGGCGTCGAGCCCTGTTTTGTTTATGAGCAATGGAAAGGAGCAGGGCGCCCTCCAAACGGCTTCAAGATGCTCTCCGAGGTGGACTGGAAAAGGGGCGCAAGTTTCAGGAAGGCTTTCTTCCCCTCGGTTTCTCCCCGTTGCTATTCCATTTTTCCTCTATTTATTGAAAAAATGGATAAAAAATTTTCCTTTAAAATAAGTTCTAATTCCCATCCAAGAGAATTTTTCCCACCAAAATAAAAATATTTTCCGCTTTAGTGAGGCTTCTTTGTCACATTTCATGTTTTGGGTTAGCCCGCGATATCGGACCCAACAAATTATAAGATTGTTTTAAAATTTTAATTATTTATTTTTGTAATATTTTGTTGTGTTATGTTAAAACATGCCTGCAATATTATTGTATCAATATTATCATTAAAATTTGATGCATCATCGAATCCAAGTCGCTGCACGGAATAGGGATCCACTTAGGTCTTCCTTGGCGGGTTGAACAAAGTGGGTTCAGTTACCGTTCTTAATAACTTGAATCCTACACACCACAATTAAAAAATTAGAGGTCAAATGATTAACGGAATTTACTCTCCGGTATATCCTCTGACGCTTAAATCAATAATCTTTATCTGTAAACAAAAAGATACAATGACAAGAGATATATGTGATGATACCCAAAAGTAATGATGGTGTCTATTTGAAAAGTTGCGCTTGATGGAAAACGACTTGAGAGTAAGAATTATGAGATGCCTCTTTTTGGGCAAAAATTTGCTCTTTTGTATGCTTAACACTCAGCCTCTCTTGCTCATTAGAGTTAAGGGGTATTTATAATATTTGTTGGCAATTCGACCTTCTTGGTTAGTGAGAATCGCCCGTCAAACCGCACGAATGGATAAGGATATTCAGGTTGGCTGTTGTAACTAGTTATGATAAGTTTTTTTAACATGCGGGAGTAGCCTGTTCTGATTGTATTGATAAGATCAGCTTAGCCTTTGGAGCCAATTGGGTTAATTGGGACGTTACTTGAACCCTGGGGCCAATGGTAACATGTTGTAGGTTGACCACCCCCTAGATTCGTCCATGTGCCTTTGCGTTGGGCTAACCCATTTTCAGTCGTCTCCATCATTAGCCCCCTATGTAGGGAGGTTTAAATTTTTAACCCCCGGCATATTCATTAACATGACGCCATTTGTCGGTTTTTTCGTTCGTCCCTTCCCTAAGCTGCGTTATGATTAGCTGTTTTGCCCATTTTGACATAATTTTCTACGGATTTTGCTGATGTGGAAAATTTTTAATATTTAATGGCTTGTTGATCCTCCCACTCACTATAAATGAAGGGGCTTGCTATACCTTGTATTGCACCACACTTTTCATCACTCAAATGGCGTGAGGGTTGAAGGTCATCATGGAGCCTGCGTCACCTGTTATCTAGATCGGAGGAAGTTCATTTCTGATGTTCAAAGGCGTCTTCCTGAGATGCACGAGAAATCTGTTTTAGTTACTCCTTTTTGTGTGGGGAATTATTTTGGTTATTGTCACAAACTCGAATAAAGCAAGTCAATTTAGGGATATTACAGTTACCCCTTTTAGGTTCGTCTTGGAGCCCAGCCCATCTCCTTGTTATTGCAGGGCAAAGTTTTTTTTTTTGCTCTACCTCTCCCTAGATGATGGCCTGTCTTCGAGATGAACTACTGTTCTGACTCCTCAAAAATGGTTGTTCTTAGGAGTCATGTTTTGTTGCCTATTGGGTGCACGCCGGCCTCTCACTCTGGCCCCTTTTATTGCTCGCTCATCTGGGACTTTGTCATGATCGAGTAGGGTTTTTGTAGTTGAATCATTATTCCATGTACATTGACTATTTTTTCTATTTTTATTGGATGTTTGCAGGCTTTGTATTCTATAAAAAGAATCAATGAATAAAAATACCAAGCATTCTTTTACCCTTATTATTTGCCTCTTTGATTCATTGAATGTCACTCTTTGTTGCTTGACGTCGATAGATCACGCCACTCAGGCCGCTCGCAGTCTAGCTTTGTGACGGCTTCTCACTCATGAAGGTCCGTCTTGGGAGCTAGGTTGAATCGTGGGTCAATCAAACCAACTTGATGTCGGTTTAAATCATCAGCTTGGTTGTCCGGCTTGATGCCGACTGGATCATGGGCCAATCAAACTAGCTTAACACCGGATTAGATCATCAGCCTAGCAATCTAACTTGATGTTAGACTAGATTGTGGGCCAATCAAGCCGGCTTGATATAGAACTAGATCATCGGCCTGGTAGTTCGGCTTAATGCCAGACTGGATGGAGGGCTACTAGTTCAACTTTGAGTCCATCACAGTTGTGCGCTGCCAATTTGTCAATTCGGAAGTGAGGTGTAGTGGCCTTGAAGCTTGTGTCGTCGTACCATTCGGCCCATCATATCTACCAATTGTCAATCATTCGCATAGGTCATCATTAACGACGTTGGCAATTGACGTGCAATAGGTTTCCATTAATGATGCTGGAGACTAACGTGGTGTGGGCCATCATTAAGAGAGCCGGCTGCTGGCCTATCGTAGTATTATGTGGAGCACAGGTGTCACTTGACATTAGTACGGGAATCTCCTCTGGACGCCACAAGGGCACCATTTTAGGATTTTCTCCCTCTTATATGTGCATCATTTGTCATAGTCTTACAATTGGGCCGAGTCGGTGCAGCACAGGGCCTCTCCACCTTCTTACGTGGCAGCTAACCATAAGCAATGTACTTGAGCAATCACGTTTGGACACGTCAAAGTAGAACCGTTCACACAGTAATACCGTGGTACTTCTTTCATCGGACAATTAATACCCTTACAATATTGCCGGTGTCCAAAGTCAGCAGAAGGAAGAGCTCGTAGATTCTGGAAAATTGTCATGGCGTACATCGATCGAGGTACCCTTTTCTCTCTCTCTCCCGAATCGAACTTGTATTGGAATTCTTGATGATCTCTGTGTAACGGGGCGATTTGTTTTTTTAAGCTTCAACTTATAGATTCACAATTAGGGTTTCCGGTGTTTACCTCTCTGATGGAATGATCTGATATTTCAATGTTTTTAGTACAGCGGGTCCAATGACTGATCCTGCCTTAAATTTCACAGTAACGCCATCAGTGATCCTTGAGACTAGTGCAACGGGGCTCTCATTTTGTTGTTGTTCTGGCTCATTCTTGCGTGATTCGAGTGGCTTTAAATTTTGAGAATCTGTTATGCTTCGGTATTGTCTTTTGAATTATCCCTGGTGTTTGTCAATCTTTTGACGATTGCAACGGCTTGTCGTTTGATTTGGATCGCTAAGATTTTTATTTATCGGCTTTTGATCTGTCTGCGGCTTCACGTGCATTTTAGCTGGGGGTTGCTCTCTTTTCTGGGCAACTTCTAGTTCTAAAACGTAACATTTTCTTAAAATCTATGCAAGTGCTATCAGAAGATCACTCATAAGATACTATTCACTTTACTCGAGATATAAGCCCGATCTATTTTTTATACCATTTCTCTTGGGCACATAGGCTGTACTCCTGGGCATGTTTACTCCTATAGAATCAACTTGTTTATTTCCGTCAAAGCTAGATGTTGCAGATCATGGACTTCTAAGATGGGAATTAGTAGATACGGAACAGAGTGGACTGGTGAACTCTGGATTTATCTTCTGTAGATAGAGAACATGTCTCCTTTTGACAATAAATACATCCAACAACCTCCATTGACAGATGTCATTGGTGCCATCTACTGCTCCGTCTCCAAATGCTGCTGTTGGTGCTTTTTTAATCCATACACCTCTTCTCCTCATGTGTGTGCACAATCTAACTTAGCTTTACCCTTGAACCTATTACCTTTCTTTATCCAGACATGCTCCATTTCACTTCATCTACAGCTAAATCCCCACCGTTTCTCTCATTTTATTTTGTTATATCCTGTTTCACCAGTTTTTTTTCCGTGTATGCTTCTTCGGGGCACTCTTTCGATGCAAGTGTCCCCTCTATGCCGTCTTTTTAAGGTTCACAAAGCAAAAGAGGTTTCACCCTTTTTTTGGGGTGTAACTTTCTTTGGTACTCATTCGATGCGACCTCCATATCATCCCTTTTGAGTTCTTCTGGAAAATGAAGTTTATATTGCCTATATAAATGTCTTTTACCTCTTATGAGATCATCTTATTCAATTGGCTTGGTTTGTCGACATAGAGATATGAAAAAGAAAAATAAAGAAGAATTTTTTTGTATTTTTGTGTGCGTAGTTATACAATAATCCATCTTTTTATAGAAGAACAAGGCAAGCCGATTAGGAAAGTTATAATAATAGTAGTTGTTGGGTTCGGTACCCGGGGTCCCGATCCAGCAGGGTAAAAGGATAAGTACTTGACCAGGAAGCTAAGTGTAAAGGGCGAGAATGATCCGCGCCGATCGAGAAGATCTCGGAATAGCGGTCACGAGGCAGAGGGCTTTGAAGCGAGAACCCTCATCGAGTTTTGAAATCCGTGGACCCGATAAAAGCACGAGGACACTCGCGTCGAGATTGCCCATTTCGGCTAACAAGCTTACGCAAAAGCGCGTGAAACTGCGGCGACACTACCCTTGCCCAGACCGGCACGCGACTGTCCGCCGTCGGCATTCTGGCAAAAGCGGCTAAGCGTGCCTCCGTCTGTGACACGACCGCTGCGGGGGCGTGTCGGTGAGAGGTAGCCCGGCAGCACCCGGTGGCCAACGACATTATTTTAGCCTATAAATACTCTCCACAGGCATCGGGGAGGGGATCGATCTTTTAAAAGTTTGGTGGGAAAGCTCGGCGAGTTTTCCTAAGAGCGAAAAAAAAGCTAAGACTCTCGAGAGAGAGAAAGAAGCATTTCGACCACTGTCTTCATCTCTTTGTAATTGAAACGCTCGGCCCTTTGTATTAGCCTCTTGTAAGAAAAAGCTCATAGTGAAGTATTTCGAGCCCGAGGCCTCGTGGTTTCCCTTCTCATTCAAGAGAAGGTTTCCACGTAAAAATATTGTGTTGATCTCTCTTCCCTCTCCTCAATCATCATCATTTGTGTTGCTCGGACCCAAAATCAAGTAGCTTGACATTGGCGCCGTCTGTGGGAATCTTGGACTAAAAGTCGAAGTTCTCGTCCTCATAAACACATTCTAAACACACTCAGCGAGCATCAGACAATCAACAAACACTAAAAATGGTAAGCACCGAGCACTGGCGAGTGCCCCGAAAGAGCGGCTCCCGCGATCCTCGAGGGGCGCCCTGACCCTTGCGTTGGCATTGAGAACCACTGCGATCCTGCCGTGAGGATTGGCGGCAAAAGGTGGACGAGATGCACAAAGCCTTCATCGCCCTTTGCACGAGAATAGACAAGAAGGAGAAGGGAGCCCCTTAGGAGATCCCAGGCGGAGATATCCGTAGCGAGAGGAAGGCACGAGCAGCAGCGGCAGGCGCCCACCCAAGGATCTACGAGGCGGAAGTCGCCTCGGCGAGGGCCTCGCGAGGCGAGAAGAGCGTCGAGACCCGATCCCCAGGCGGCCGGGAGCATCGCGTCGAGGGAGATAGCGGATGCGCCCGGAGTCGCGCAAAGATCGAAGGACCCGAGAGAGGAGGGTGCCGTGGCGGCGAGTTGAGCACTTCCTCAGCAAAAAGCAACCGCTCCACCACCCGTGGAGGAAAAATTGGAAAAAGTATGGGCAGTGTGTTCGGAGAAGCGGCGGAGCAAGCGTCCGCGATCTCGTTCACCAGCGTTAGAGCGAGGCCTTTGCCCTCGAAGTTCAAATACTTATCTGGAGGCATACGATGGGGCCCGATCCCATGGATCACCTGACATGTTAAAGGCTTTGAGCCTCGAGGGCTTGATGAAGCGGCAATGTGCAGTGCTTCCCCTTGCGTTGAAAGGGGCGCGAGTTTGGTTCTATGGGATGCCGCGGGCTCATTTAACACCGCCGGGCGGCGGCAGCGTTCATCCCGATTCGCCTCAGCGAAGGGTGGAAGCAGCCACGACATCTCACCCGCGTGAAAGCGGGCGCCGAGGAGAAAGCTGAGAGGCTTCTGGCGAGTTCGTGTCAAGGCGACAGATCCTAAGGCATGCGATGGCGTATTTGAATGCCTTCTGTCCCAGCCTCGGGGTTCCTTCTTGAAGCACCTTATCCTTAAGGGCCCCGTACTTTTGAAGAGGCCGAGTCCATAGCGAGGCACATATTGCGGCGGAGGAGGCGAGCGAAGCAAAGCGCCGGCAAGGAGCGAGGACTACCGCCCGGGGGCGGAGGAAGTGAAGAGGAAGGCGGGGACTATCGCGATCCCGTTCGTGACCGAGGCATCACAAGCGCCACAAGCAGAGATGCCAGCGCGTAGAGCGTTCCCCCGACACGTCTCACTCCCTTGAGCGACACGCGGACCAGCGTCTTGATGCAAATTCGAGGGAAAAGTTCGTAAAGTGGCGCGCCTCACGAAGAATCCCAGGCAGAGGCGACCGGGCGAGTTCTGCGACTTCCACCCCGGCTGCGAGAGGACACGCGGCCAGGAAAGGCTGCAAATCCTTGCGAGGGAGATCGGGGCGATTAAGAGGGGCCACCTCGGCCGTTTCTGGCGGCCGAGCAGTCTTCGGAGCGGCGAGGCGAACTGGTGACCCACGAGAACGAGGGTCGCGGCGGGAGTTATCAACATGGTGTCCACCCATCCGAGCAGGCGGCGGCCGAGATCTTTGCATCGAAAGACCCGCGGACTAGCTGGGGATGACATCATATGTTTTGGTAAGGAGGACATAGCCCGTGTAACTTCCCCCATTCGACCCCACTTGTTGTGCTTGCGCTCGTTTGAGATGGAGTAAATGACTTCCATCAGAAGCGAGTATTTATTGATAATGGAAGCTCTCATGACTTGCTTTATTTTGATGCTTATCAAAAGCTAGGACTAAAGAGACCAAATGAAGGCCGGAGGGCTCTTTGTCTGAGCTCGACAACGAGCGATCCGTCGAGGGCATCGTGCGGTGGAGGTCACCTTAGGGGACATATCAGGGGCTGCGTCTAAGGTCCTCGCCTTCTTGGTGGTGGACCTCCCATCGGTTCTGGCTTGATCCTCGGACGCCCACAGCAGCCACCTTCGGTCTGTGACCTCGTCCACATCGAAAATGAAATTTCCAACTCCATTTGGAGTAGGGAAGTCTTAGGCGGCGGTCAGTTGGGAGAAACGTGTTACTTGTCACGAGGTCACATGGACTCACTTCCCGGCCCGATGGAAGACCTCGACCTCGGGACAGGCGACCCTCAACAAACGCGGGCGGTGAACCCATAGTAATAATCAAGCTGGATCAGAGATGCGTCAGTTGAAAGCTCTCTGTGAGTCCGTCAAGAGAGCCTCACGACTCTCTTTAAGAGAACTCGGACGTCTTTGCTTGGTCCCGAGCGGACATGCGGGATTTCCCAGAAACTATAACTCCACAGTGGGTGTGGATCCCCGCAAGCACTGTTTGAAAAGCGGAGGAACTATTCAGCGGAAAAGCTCATAGCTATCTCAGGAAGAAGTGAAGAAGCTCTGGGCCATTTGAGTTCATCAGAGGTGCGGTGCGGGATGGCTCTCAGCGTGGTCATGGTGAAGAAAGCGTGGGAAGTGGAGGATGTGCGTCGATTTCTGAGACCTCGGCAAAGCTTGTCAGAAAAACGACTTTCCCCTTCCCAGTAGGCCAGTTTGGTGGACTCAGCGAGTGGCTATGGTGCTTTCGGCTTCATGGGCGCCTACTCGGATCTGACGGTCAGATGCACGAGAGGGCGAGGCATACATCATTCATGGCCGTCAGGAGACGTCGTCTTTACAAAGTAATGCCCTTCGGTCTCGAAGCTGCCGTATGACATATACCCGCTGCTCGTCAACAAGATCTTTGAAAGCAGTTAGCGGCGTAGAAGTCTCGTCGGCGACATGCTCGTCAAAAGCACCCGTTGGTGGAAGTCACGTCGAGACTTAGCGGAGACTTTCAGAGGTGCTTAGAGCGCACGGAATGAAGCTTGAACCCAATGAAGTGCACCTTTGGGGTGTCGTGCAGGAAGTTCCTCGGTTTCGTAGTGTCCTGTGCGTGGAATCGAGGCAAACCCCGAAAAGATCCGGGCCATCTTGGGCATGAAGTCCCCTCGGTTTGTGAGGGCGTCCGGAGACTCACGGGGCCAGTGGTTTGCCCTCTCCGTTCCTAGCGAATCAGTAGAAGTATCTGCCATTTTGAGGCACTCGGGGCCGAAAACCCGAGGGTTTATTTGGAGGCGATGAGTGCGAAGAAGCTGGTCCGGGGGCTCAGGCGTGCCTTGACCCTCCTCTCTGGCCTCCCACTTTACCGGAGAGGAACTCTTCTATACATCGGTGGCCCGGCCAGAGCCCTAGGGTCGGTCTGGTGGCGACATGGAGAGATCAGCGGCCGGTGTATTCGTCGGCAAGGCGGTAGGCGATTCGGAGACTCGGTATCCGCGTCACAGAGAAGGTTGCGTGCTTCTTGGTGTACTCGGGTAGGAAAAGTGAGACCTTATTTCGAGCTCGCGGGTGTGGTGTGACCGGCCGGCCGGCGAGAACCATTTGCAAAAGCAGAGGTCTCGGGCGGCCCGGTCAAGTGGGCTCTCGAGCTCGGTGAGTTCGATGCTCGAGTTGAGCCCGGCCCGACCATAAAGGGCAGGCCCTTGCGGACTTTATGGTAGAAAGCAGCGGCCATCGGGGGGCGAAGACATCGCCCGGCGGCCGAGGTGAAGAGCGAAGTTCACCCTGGCGTGGACTGCACGTAGATGGATCCTCCATGAAGGATGGAGTGCGGGGCGGGTGTTGTCTTTATGACGCCCATGGGATCGAAATCAAATACTCGGTAACCTTAGGATTTCCGCCCTGCAAGCAACGTGGCGAATACGAGGCCACTGCTCACGGGGGCTTGGTGCAAAGGAGTGCTCGGCGAGAGCCTAGTGATCATAGTGACTCGGGCGGTTGTCGACCGAGGCCCTCGGAAACTTTGAAGTGAAACTGATTTGACTTTCAGTACCTCATGGTGAAAGAGTTGGCCTCGCATTTGAGAAGATCGGTTCGTGCACATTCTAAGGAAAAAACGAGAAAGCGAACCACGTTAGCGGCGGCGGTAGCGAGAGGGCCAATGTGATATGACAAAGGAATGAGAGAAGTTACGGGCGACCCTCATAGAAGAGGCGAGAGGCCGAGTCATGCAGGTGTCGGAAATGACACTTGGATGACCGCCTGCCAGAGATACCTCACGGTGGAGCTCTGCCCGAGGGATTGCTGCGAAGCCGAGAAAAGTGAGGAAGTCGCGGGGCACAGTACACCGTCATCGGCGACCGTTTATATCGCTAGGGGTACTCGGCCCCCTATTTGAGGTGCCTTACCCCAGGAGCGGAAACGCACTTGAGAGGTGCATCTAGGAATTTGTGGATCACACATTGGAGCGAGAACCTAACATTCAAGATTATGCGGTGAGGGTAATGCGGCGGCGATGATGAGGATGATGCCATGGACTTCGTGCGCGAAGTCGAAAATTGCAGGTCGCGGCAATATAAGCCATCGACCACACGTGGAGCTTGGCGTTGCAATCTCCATGGCCCTTCTGCTTGATAAGGGGCTTGACATCCTCGGACCGTTTCCCATTCGTCCGCTCGGAGGAAGTTCCTCATCGTGGGAATAGATTACTTCACCAAGTGGGTAGAAGCAACGCCACTAGCACGGATAACAAGGCGGAGCGACCGAGTTCCCTCTCCGAGTATTGTTTGCGGAGTTCGGAGTGCAGGGCGTCGTCACGAGATAATGAGACGACGGTTCACGGGAAGGCAATTCTCCAGTGTCTTGTAGCCTTAATTAATTTAATTTATACGTCATTGCATATCCTCGGGCAGCGGCAGGAGTCGAAAGTCAAAGCAGGACCATCTTGCATGGGCTCGAAAACCAAACTGTTAGACTCAGGGGCTCATGGGTGGACGTTGCCATCCATCTCACAGGCATACGGGACCACGGCGAGGAACCTCTGAGAGAGGCCCCATTCGGCTGTGCTACGGGGTCGAGGTTTGTCATACGCTGGAAGTGGGCACATGGCTCTCAGAGTAGAACACTTCGACCGGCGTCGACGACCCAGACTCAGAGCACCTAGATTTGCTTGAGGAAGCCGAGCTCATATGACTTTGTGTGGCAATGTATCAGCGACGGGTGGCCCTATTCTGACAAGAGAGTAAAAGCGCGGCCGGTTCGAAGTCGGAGACTTAGTGCGAAGCAGCATCATGCTGAGGGAAAGAATCTTGGTAGAACAGTTTGTCAAATTGGGAAGGGCCCTTCCTAGTCTCGTGAGTGCCAAGGGGCATCTGAGGCTGCCCGAACCCGGGAAGGCGGGCGATCTAGAACTGGAATGCAACACACCTCGAAATACTATCGGTAGAATTTGGGGAAGCTAAAAAGAAAAACTTCGGTTCGTCAGGCGGCCCCGAAGGTCGTATTCAAAAGCTTCGATTCGTCAAGCGTCCCGAAGGTCGTATTCAAAAGCTTCGGTTTCGTCAAGGACCCCGAAGTCGTATTCAAAAACTTCGGTTCGTCAAGCGGCTTGAAGGTCGTATTCAAAAGCTTCGGTTCCGTCAGAAGCGGCCAAGTCGTATTCAAAAACTTCGGTTCCGTCGAGGCGCCGAAGTCGTATTCAAAACTTCGGTTCGTCAGAAGTGAAGTCGTATTCAAAAACTTCGGTTCGGTCAGAAGCGGCCCGAAGTCGTATTCAAAAACTTCGGTTCGTCCAAGCGGCCGAAGGTCGTATTCAAAAACTTCGGTTCCGTCAAAGCGGCGCGAAGGTCGTATTCAAAAAAACTTCGGTTCGTCAAGCGGCCTAAGAAGGTCGTATTCAAAAGCTTCGGGATCGGCCAGAGGCGGCCTTAGAAGTCGAAAAATTTAACAAGTACAAGGAAGGAAAAGAAAAAGGCTGACAATCTTGGCAACTTCTTTCTCATTTTAAATGAAAGACAAGTACATGTACAAAAAAAAATAATAATAATAATAATAAAGTACATCGAGGCATTGAAATTTGGTTCCAGAAACTGACTCGGCCATTTCGGGAAGGTCGAGGCGCTTCCGGTCAGGGAACTCGGCGGCCCCGGAGATAATGGATCTTGAAGGACCCGAGGCGGGCGTCGCTCGGAAAGGGCCTCCGGCCAATGCCCAGACAAGTCATCGGCTCAAGCTGGCATTAAGGGATGGAGTAATGAAGCGAAAAGCAGGGCGAATAAGGCGAAGTACTCGCGACACATCGTCAGGATGCGTCCCGTCTTGCGCTCCGGTAAGGCGTAAGGTCCCGGAGCTAAGGGACACTCTTAGACTCTCCTCTTTTGGCCTTGTCATCTTGCGACGCCTTACAACATCCTTGAAAGGGCTATTTCCTTCTTGCCGTGAAACTCGGCTCGGCCTTCGAGAGGCCTCTCTGCGGCCTCCGGCTCCTCCTCCGGGAGGAGGAGAAGTCGGCGACCCCTCGAGAAATGATCTTTGAGCCTCTCGGCCATAGTTTGAGGCTGCGTTCGGAAGAAAAGGATTATCGGAACAAAGGAAGTATAATGGAAGGACAAAGCACCTCGAGGAAAATGGAAATACCTCGGAACGAGGAGCCGCCACTCGAGAGGCCTCTACACTAGTTCTCGGGGTGGAGCGTCGAGGCCGAGGCACCACGAAGCCTCGGCCCGGCCTCGGGAGTAGGAGTATCTACGGGAGGGGCGGCGGGTGGGGGCTCGACAATAGGTGCCTCCGCCTCCACCTCGAGTCAGTAGTGCACACTCGGGGTCCCATCGGCGGGAACCTCCTCGGGCGCTCGCCCTCATCGGCTTGGACTAGGATGGTGGGGGCTCGGCAAGCGACCTCGGCCCAGCGTCAGCTGAGAGTCCTCGACCTCGATGGCCTCGATGGATGCTCCCACGGCGGTGGGCGCCGCCCGAGTAGTTGAAGAAACTCCGAGGCGGGACTCTCGGTGGCTTGGACTTCACGGAGGCTTCGGTCACCTGCGATCGTTTGGACTTCTGGGGCTCGGTCACTTCATCGACCCTCGGTGAAGATCCCGGGGAAGCTGGAAAAATAAAGGCATGGAGAGTCCCGACCCCAGGGACCTCGGATGTGAGGACTTCCTTCTCTTGGCGAGAGGAAGCGATAATGTCACCGTCAAAAACTTCGTCCTTTGTCGAGAAATAGTGCCCTCGAAGAAGGCACCTCCACCCGCAACGAGGCGCTTTGAGCCCTCAGCTTGTCAGAGCGTTTGGAGACCTCGGGCAGCCCGCTTTGCTCTGCTTGGACGGGCGGACTGGAAATGCTCGAGTCCCCGTCCTCTTTCTCGGCTTCTTCTTGGATTTGGACTTCGGCGGGAGTGGACTCGGGAGACCCACTTGGCCTCCTTGAGTTCTCGGGCGCTGACAAATGTTGCGCTTGTCAGTGGAAGCCCCAGATTGGCTTTGCAGTCCGTTAGATCCTTGGCATATTCCACAGCACGGCTGAGAGGGGCTGGTCGGTACTCACTCTTCACCTTCCCCACTTATTTGGGATGGCCCGAATCTGGGGGGCCGCAGAAAAAGAAAATTTGTCTTTCGGCGCCCGTGGGATCAGGGTTCCCCCACAAAGCAATCGAGCTCGGTAGAAGTCGCAGGTAATCGATCGAGGTTATGTGTGAAGCGGAACATAACCTTGACAGCAAATGACGTTTAGGAGTTTCTTTGGCAGCGAAGAAGACGCCTGAGAGGCAGGTACCTCGTGGCGTTACAATTTGGGCTGCCCGATGGGGGCAGGATCCCTCGTAATCTGTGAAGCTCCTCGTGATAGGAAATCGAAGCCCACTTTTGAGGTGAACCTCATAGGCCCAAGTGATGAAGCGGTCGCTAGAGACGCAGTGCCTGTCTTAGGTCCGGCAGCACCACGCCCGCCATCTCGCCAGGAATCGAGATAAAACTTCGAAGCTCCTCGAAGCCTATCATTTCGAAGGCCGACGCAATATCCCTTACACCCGGGCGCCTTTGTCGGCTTCATTGGGAGGCGAAAAGAAATTTGGAAGGCGAAGAGGATTTCTTTTTGCGAGAGAGGTTCGAAGAAGGAAGACAGCGAGAAGAGTTTTGAATATAGAAGGGCGCCTTTTATAGCAGAAAAATTTGAAAAGGCGCCATCATTACCGTGCCACCGCATTCAGCGGCCATTCGAATCGGAAAAAGAAGCATTGCCACGTGTCACTCGGACATTGGATACGGAAAAGAGTAGGTAGCGTTGGCGTGAAATCGGCCGTCTTGAGGATAATTAATGGCTCTTGCGTGTCACCGGCCGTGCTCTTGATTGAAATGATGGCGTTTACCTTTCAGGTAATTGGCTTGCTTGTCAATCACGCATTTAATGCCCGAAGCACAGGCAGCGGCGTGAGAGTCTCGGACAATAACAAGTTCTCGAGACAATGAAGTCGCGGACGAGAAAGTCGCGAGAGTTCTGAGGACACAAAAGCACCTCGAAGCAAATTCGATCTAAGTCTTCATCGGAGTCTCCTCGGACAATCATCGTGTCCGCGGATGGCATTCCGAGAAAAAAGGACATCTCGAGAGCTTGAGAAGAACATGCCCAGCGGTCGAAGATCTCGGACCCTTGGGCATGGGGGGCTAGTGTTGGGTTCGGTACCGGGTCCCCCGATCCAGGGTAAAAGGATAAGTACTTGGCTCGGGAAGCTAAGTGTAAAGGGCAGGAATGATCACGCCGGTCGAAGATCTCGGAATAGCGGTCTTGAGGGCAGGAGGGCTTTGAAGCCGGAGAACCCTCATCGAGTTTTGAAGTCGTGGACCCCGATAAAAGCACGAGGACACTCCACGGCGTCAGAGATTGCCGGCTCGGCTAACAAAGCTTACGCCAAAGCGGCGTGAAGCATATGACACACTACCCGCTGCCAGGCCCGGCGCGCCTGTCGCCCGTCTGGCATTCTGGCAAAAAGCGGCTAAGCGTGCCTCCGTGCTGGCACGACCGCTGCGAGGCGTGTCGGTGAGGGTAACCAGCACGGCACCGGTGGCAGCGGCATTATTTTCGCTTTATAAATACTCTCCACGGGCATCGGGGAGGATCGATCTTTTTCGTATGGCGGGTGGGAAAGCTCGGCAGTTTTTCTAAGAGCAGAAAAAAGCTAAGACTCTACGAGAGAGAGAAAGCGCTCGCCCTTTGTCTTCATCTCTTTGTAATTCAAGCATTTCAAACCCCTTTGTATTAGCCTCTTGTAAACGCTCATAGTGAAGTATTTCCGGGCCGGCCTCGTGGTTTCCCTTCTCATTCAAAAGAGAAGGTTTCCGCGTAAAAATATTGTGTTCAATCTCTCTTCCCTCTCGCTCGATCATCATCATTTGTGTTGCTCGGGCCCAAAAATCCGTAGCATAGCAGTAGTTACACAAATGATATAAATTAAAATATATGAATTCTTTAATTTAAGAAAGATATTATATATATATATATATATACCTTAATATACATAAATAATATAAATTAGAAGATATCGATCGTCTAATTTTTTGAATAATATTATATAATATTAGGATATTATATAATATTCTAATATGCCCTCTTAAGCTAAAGATGGTGTCTTCCATACCCACATGAGTTTAGAAATTAAATTACGATGGTAACCATGCAGATGAGTTTTTGTTAGGATTTCAAACAACCGATTATTCGAAGAATCTGGGAAGAGACAAAGGATGCCCTCCCCAAGGTGATGACGCACAAAATGGCAATTAATCTTAATATTTTTTTATGTTATTATGAAATATATTTTTGTGAGCAATTTGAATAGTATTATGATTGTCATAATAAAGAGAGTGGCCATATCGAAAGAATAGTGAGCAACAAATTTGGATGATGATGAGTAACATATGAGGTAGGGTGATTACTACAACCATGAATTTAAGATGACGGGTGATGTAGGGAGAAGGGTAAAAGTAGAGAGAAAAACAATAGAGGGGTATGGATAAGAACAAATACTAAAGGGGTAGAGATAAGAAGAAAAAGACACCAAAGGAGAGAGGAAAAAGCAAGTCATAATTACTCAATTGTAATCAATTTTTTAAATATTCATTCATCAATCATCAATTTATCAATGTCCTCTAAACAACAGCCATATAGATTCTTATATAGAGAATCCGATGCGAAAGAAAATTGAAAATAAAAGTATAATCAAATAATTGTAAAAGTGGAAAGGAAATCAAATGGAAAATAATATCAAATATCTACTTTAAAAAATCAAATCAATGGAAATAAAATCAAAATTAATTTGGAAGGCAAATAAAAGTGAATTTTCGTCTCAAATGTCCATATCAGTTCTCCCCGAGTGGTTGGAACTCAACTCCGTTGAGTTAAACGTCAGTAATCAATTTCCCAACCACAAGTTGAGCGGTTGTGCAACCCTCCAGCAACGGTGATAGACTCGAGTGAGAGGGGGCCGAAAATTGACGGAGTGACCGATATCTCCGGAAGTAATTGGATTGGGGCCTGAAAAAGTGCAATCCTGCTGGCTCTGGTAGAAATCCAAAGATGCAGGGTCAGCTAAAAATGCCTCGTGGGAATCGACCATTATCGGACTCTGTGTTGACGACTGACGTATAAGGAAGCATTGAACAGCTCTATCCTTAGTAAATATAATCTGCTCATCTAAAATAATATTAATTTTATCGTAGTGTGCCGGCAGGGAGGGAAGTGGCGCAGGAGTGGATGGACAGTCAAGAAGTGGCGCACTTGAGGGGGTGGCAAAGGGATCAATAGGTGGAAAAAAGTCGCCTTTATAAGCAATTAAATCTTCCACATTGAAAATACGAAGAAACCCAAAATGAGATGGAATGTAAATAACATATGCATTTGATCCGATGTGTTGTAAAATTTTAAATGGACCAACACTACGAGCCTGTAATTTAGAGACGTGCCCAGGTAGACGCCGCTCTGGTCTGATTCGAACCATAACATAATCTCCTATATTGAATTCAACGTGTCTTTTATGTAAATCAGCGTGAAATTTGTATGAAGCATTACTTGCCTTCAATTGTTTATTGATCTCGATGTGTAAGTCACGAAGGTGTTATGCAAAAGCTTCGGCCGTCATAGACACACTGACATGTGGAGACATCGGGATAAGGTCCAATGATTTTTGGGATTTGTAACCATGCACGGTTTCGAATGGACTCATACCTATGGATCTATTAAAAGAGCTATTATATCTGGTTGAGGTGCGTAGGAAAGATCAAGTCTCGATTCCTAAGATGCTCCTGGACTAGATACCGTAATAAGTTACCTAAGCTCCAATTGACGATTTCAGTTTGACTATCTGTTTGAAAGTGGTATGCAGTGAAAAATATTCGTTTAGTACCAACCATGTGTCACAGGGTCCTCT
This sequence comes from Nepenthes gracilis, assembly GCA_033239525.1. NCBI lineage: Eukaryota > Viridiplantae > Streptophyta > Magnoliopsida > Caryophyllales > Nepenthaceae > Nepenthes > Nepenthes gracilis. The sequence continues at coordinate 14,629,712 of BSYO01000023.1, read as the reverse complement.
AAAAATGGCTGGTAAAACGAATATTCCTATCAGAAATAATAGTCTTAGGAAGACCGTATAGTTTAACAATCTCAGCGAAGTAAAGGCGAGCAACTTGAAAAGTATCAGCAGTTTTGCTACTAGGGATGAAGTGGGCAATTTTAGAAAAACGATCCATAATGACAAAAATGGAATCTTCCTTCTTAGGAGTACATGGAAACCCTAATACAAAGTCCATGCTTACATCCTGCCATGGACCATTAGGTACATGTAGAGGAATGTAGAGGCTAGTGTTTTGCTTTGTGTGTTTGGCTAGTTGGCATGTTCGCCAATCGCGATCTTGTACATTTTCTTTAAACTAAAGTCGATAAAATTGTCGCTCAAACCTCCTCGGTGTCTTATCATATGCAAAAATGGCGGGTAAACCTCGGCATGAACTTTCCAAACTATGAAGTCTCGGACATATGTTTCGGGGCCTTGAAAGTTTATTAACTTGGAATAAGTACCCGACTTGAAAAGGCCGGAATCGTCCGTGGTGTCAGTGCCCACACCCCAGAAGCGAGAAGATTTTGCTAAAATCAGGCGAATTCATATTCTTTCTTGAGCCTTTCAAAGCCAACAATTTTAGCTTGAGCGGCGGATAGTAAGGTCAGCGGTACGCTCGAGGCATCGGCTACTTGGTTCTTAGCTCCTTTCTTATCTTGCGAGGAGCAAAATAATAGGCTTGTAAATGCCCGATCCAGTGGCCAAAGTACCTATAATTCACTTTCTTAAGGAGTTATGGAACCGAAAAACCGTGATCGATAGAGTACAAATTCTTGAGGTAGCGAGCAATAGGCGTGATAGTGTAAGGCTTGTACGGCTTGACATATAATTCCTTATCATAACTAAAGTATCGCCACTTTGTATCATTTAATTTTTTGCTAAAGTAGGCAATTGGGTGACATTCTTGACTAAGAATTCCTCCTATGCCTACGCCTGACGTATCACACTCTATCTTAAATACTTTGGAGAAATTAGGAAGCCGCATGACGAGAGTTGTTGTCGTCATTTCTTTGATGAGTTTGAAAGTTTTGGTAGTATCGGGAGACCAGGCAAAGTCACCCTTCTTCATGCACTCAGTGAGGGGAGCCATGACCGTACTAAAGCCTTTGATGAATCGGCGATAAAATGTGGCGAAAACTATAGGAACTAGAACTTAAATGGATGGACTTGGGTTCCGGCCCGATTTATGATTGCACGGATCTTTCTGAGGATCGGTAGAAACCTCGTCAGAAGAAACAATAAAGCCTAGGAATGCCGCTTTATCTAAGAAAAAGGAACATTTCTCCAGGTTAGCAAATAAGCTTTCTTTTTAAAAAGTAAGGCAAACCTATGTGAGATGTTCTAAATATTGCTCATTTGTCTTACTGTAAATGAGGATGTAATTAAAATAGACCAGCTGAGCGTCCCATGAAGGCCGTAAAACACGGGTCATAACCCTCGCTAAAAATCTGCGAGTGCGTTAGAGAGCTCAAAGGTATGACCAACCACTCATAGAGGCCATCCTTTGTCTTGAAGGTTGTCTTCTACTCATTCCCTGGATAAATTCTGATTTGGTGGTAATTGCTCTTTAAGTCAATTTTGAAAAAGATTGTGGCACCAACCATCATATCTAACATGCTATCAAGTCTAGGAATGGGAAAATGATATTTTACGGTAATTTTATTGATTGCTCTCTTCGATACATCTACGTCTGTAAACCCATCCTTAGGTGTTAAGAGGCCCAGTGCCGTCTGAGGGACTATTACTTTCTCAAACAAATTCCTTGTGAAGGAGTTCTTCAACTTGTCTTTAGAGTTCAACATGTTTGGTAAGATTCATTTTATAACAATGGAGGTTTGAGAGTGACGCACCTGGAACGAAATCAATAGCATGTTGAATTTCGCATAAATGTGGTAAGTGATTGGGGAGGTATTCGGGGATGACATCTTGAAAGTTTTGGAGAATTTGACAAGCCTCATTAGGAACTAGTATGGAAGAGTTCGGAAGGGCTTTGAGGACGATAACGGCAAACATAACTGACTCGCTGATAGCAACCTATTCAAATGCTGCGAGACTAATAATATGTAATCCTTTAGTTGCTACCACATGTCTTCTCTTTGTTGGGAGTCATTGGTTTTGGGGGTAGGGAGTAGAGGCGAATCTTCTTTCCCTTGTGAAAAAGGAGTAGGAATTAAAACGACCTTGGATTGTTACATCTAAGTCGTAGAGCTAAGAGAAGCGGCAGAAAGAATGACATGACCTCAATCCCGTTGAAATAGCGTCGCACGAATATGATCTTTGCATTTTAAAAATTGAATGGAGTGCAGATAGCGTTCTTTTTGACGGATATGGAAAGGCGTGTCGATCGAGATCTTGTATGGATCGGGGTATGGGACCCCCTTTAATCCCGGCGAGAAATAGTATTCGCGGAGACCTTTGTTGTCCTGACTACTTCTATCCTGATTACCTTGCAAACTTTCTCATTCACTTTGATATAAGTGTGAAAAATAGCGTGACGACGCCAATTATCAGCTTCTTTGTATTGTGTTAATATGCATCGTACAATACCTAAAATGGTGTATCGAGGAAGGAAGAACCGGAGTCTAGATGAGAGGAAATAGGCCAAATGCAGCTCACAAATGTGTCAAGATTATCATCATTTAAGTCATCAAACTCCTCTAATTTAGATTCATAGACTTGTTCTTCGAGGAATTCCTCATTTATTTTATTTTGTCTGTCAATTAATAAAGCTTTAATTGGACATTTGGAGGAAATATGACCAAAACTTTTACAGTTCAAATACTGTAATTGAGAATTTCTTTTCGGGATTTCAACATCCTTTCCTCAAGGTTCCCTTCTAGGGGCAACGGTCGAGGGAGGGGTTCCTAAGACAGACTTAGAATTGGTGGCAGGATTGTGTGATGTGGATTGATGATACGGCATCTTGGTAACTAACTCAAAGTCTCGGACCAAATTATACGTATGGTCCAAAGTCGTAACTCCACGAAGGACAAGTTCTCTCCTAAGATCCTCATGTAGTCCTTGTCGGAACCTACTCAACGTCGTTGCCTCGTCCTCAATGATATGGCATTTCATTCGAAATTCATCGAATTGAGTCACATATTCAGTTATGGACCAATTACCCTGTCGAAGGGCATTCCACTAGTCGAGTAAGTTGCTACTGTAGGAGTGGGGTAAATACTTTTCTTGAAGCGTCATTTCATTTTCGGCCCGACTCACGAAACGGGCGGCTTGGCCTAAATAGGGGAAGGTCTACGACACGCCACCTGATATAATTAGGCGTTTTGATCGACTTAAGGTTGACAAATTGAACTCTCTGTCTCTCGACCGCATTTATACCATTCAAAAAGCGATCCGTATCTCGAATCCTTTGGTGAAAGGCTTCGAGGTCAACGTGCAAAGTCAAAAATAGGGGCATCCAGTTTGATATTTTTGAAGAGGTGGTCATCCGGATCCCACTTTTGATCATAGTATCAAGGCCTGTGATTGTGTCTGAGGGTTTCGTTTGTTTTGCCTTAGTCGATGAGCTTTGTTATGTGATGCATCAGAGTTTTCAGCATTTGATGAGTGAGGCCCTAGTTCTAAAGTGGCAACTCAATTTGTAAGATCCAAATTTGCCTGATGAGTAGTGGCCAAATCAGTTTGAATGGAAATCATGTGATTTTGTAATTGTTGTTGACTAAAAATTAATTGGGCTAATTGTTGATTCAATGTTTCAAATTGATTAGAGTTCATGATTAGGTCAATAAATGTTTCAAATTTCGCAAGTGTATACAATACCTAACGAAATTGAGATCAATAAACAATTGAGACAATCCAAGTCAATTAATTTTTTTTGGGTGAGATTTTGTATGGTTCAAATCATGCAAATTAATATTATTAATTTATTAAAATTATAAAGTAAGAATCAATTGTAATAGAGTGTGTCAAATGGAATGTAGTGAGAGGATGTGAAAGATTTTGTTTTTTAATTGGCAATAAAATGGCATACGCAGATAAAACTAAATACTATTATTGATAAACAAAATACGCTACTGAAAAAAGAAAATGGAACAAACACACCTGGGGATGATCTGATCCGTTTGTTGAGATTGCCTTGGAGATGATTTGACTCGCTTATTTGAGACTGTCTTGTGATGAGGGTCTGCTACTTTTGAATTGTATCGACTGTGTTTTTTTTTTCTTCTTCTTTTTCTCTCACTCTTTTTTTCTTCCTTTTCTCTCTCTCTCTCTCTTTTTCCTCCTTGTTTTTTTTCCTTTTTTTTCTCTTTGTTGTTTTTCTTTTTTTTTCTCTTTTCGAGTTCTTGCTTCCCTCTTTTAACCACAGTACCAACTGAGAGACGAGGGAAGAAGGGGATCGATTAACCAGTGTCGCCCTCCCTTTCGAGGCGGTGGCGGTGGCGGCGCGCGCTGCGATGAAAGTGGCGATGAAAGTACGATGGCGGATGGTGATGAAGTAAAGATGCGAAGAAGAATCGCTCAGCCGGTCGTGACTTCTCCCGCGCTACTCCTCTCTTTCTCTTTTTTTGTTTTTTTGAACACAAAGGGTAGCAACTAGGGTTTGGTGGGGCTAGTAAGGGTTGATGTAGTTGATGGTGCTGGATCTTGGGCGTTCGGGTGAATGGTCGTTTAGGGTTTGGGTGGAGAAGATGAACGCGGTGGTTTGGATATTGTGTTGGGCTCGATTTGGTAGGCGATGCTTGGTAGCGAGGATGGCTTGTGGCGGCAAATGATGGCTTGTGGCGGCGGCGCCATGTAATGTGCTTAGTCGGGTGGGATTGTTGCTTTGTAGGTTGCGTTGGCCTCTTGATTACTGTTTCTTTCTTTCTTTAATTTTTTTGTTTTTCTCTACTAAGACAGAAAGAAAAAAATACTTTTAGTTTGTGAGGCGGAGCACGGAGAATAAAAATCACACTTTTTAATGATATAAAGAGGAGGTAGTGGTAGTGAAGATGGGCTTGCCGGCAGATATACAGTGAAACCTTTGTAGGGGCGGGATAGTGGAGGTGGTGGTATGGTGGGTTGTTGGTTGGAGTGTGCGTTCTTTGGTGGGGATGAGTGAAATCTTGGTGGGGATAATGTCGTTGCTAGTGAGATGGTGATGTGGTTGAAGGCAAAAAAGGTAGGACTTTTTATCTTTGATACCAATTTTATGTAGGGAGGAAGGAAAAAATAGAGAAAGGAATAAAAACAAGAGGGATAGAGACAAGAAGAAGAAGACATCAAGGGAGAGAGGGGAAAGGAAGTCACAATTGCTCAATTACAATCAATTTCTCAAATATTCATTCATCAATCATCAATTTATCAATGTCTTCTAAACAATAGCCATAGGAATTCTTATATAGAGAATCCGATGTGAAAGAAAATTGGAAGTAAAAGCATAATCAAATAATTGTAAAAGTGGAAAGGAAATCAAATGAAAAATAATATCAAATATCTATTTAAAAAAATCAAATCAATGAAAATAAAATCAAAACTAATTTGGAAGACAAATAAAAGTGAATTTTCGTCTTGGATGTCCACACCAATGGGCTTATGATGATGCTGCATTGGAAGAAGGGAATAGTGAGTGACGATTTGTAATGATTTTGAACTCTAATAATGGTGAACGGTAATAGGATTTAGATGAGTAACAGAAATCTAAATAGGTTTAATAAACCTTGCTTTGAGATCATATGAAAATATGAGAAGAGAGATGAAGGACTTTATTATTTTATGTATACATAAGCGGAGAATGATTTATTCTTATAGATGAGCAAGGCGGTTTAATTGAAAAATTATAGTAATAGTAATTACATAAATAATTTAAATTAAAAAATATGAATCCTTTAACTTAAAAATGATATTATATATAAATAACTTAAATGAGAAGATATCAATTCTGTATTTTGGGAAAGATATTGTATGATAGTAGGATATTATATTGATGGGTATTGTTGCCACCGGCTCAAGAGGAAGGTCCGTTAAGGATTCGGTCTATAATTAAATAAAGTCACGATCGGCGTATAGCCCCGAAGTGGTAGAGTGTTATGGGTGTATAGAACAATTCATTGCTATGCGATGACGATGCAACTTCAATGATAGGAATAGATAATTTCCTTCTCTTATCTGAATGAACAGAGACTCATTGCGGATTAAAGGTGTCGGTCGAGCGGAACATGCTCTTATCCATCCCGGGCGGTTCCGTAGGTAGTTGGTAAAAAGACCCAGCTTTGTCTCTTAACTCTATATATATCATTTCTTTCCAACCCAGGAAAGAGGGACAGATAACTACTAACCTAAAACTACCCAAAGACAAGTCCTAAGGCGCTTTGAGCACATTTTCTCTCTCCTACAAATATTTTCACTAAATGCTCCTCTTAATAACATTTTAGATAATCATTAGCATTCTCGGTTTTATATGTCTATTTTTTTTTCTAAAAAGGAAGATGAATTTGAAGCGAATGTTGGAGGATAAATTGGAGAGTGATTCCAAATCATTTGACCGTTTATTTATTTGTTGCGGGATTGAACTTTGAAGCATACGGAGGTGGACCCTCTTCTAATCGTTAAACCCAGCAAGTGTTTCGTGGCTCCCTAATCTATATAACAATTGATATCCAGGGATTACATCATTGGCGCCGTCTGTGGAAGGCGTTTAAAGATCTTCTTGCCTTAGTCCTCTGACAACTGACATGGTGAACACTGTATGAAGTTAATGTGCATTCGGAGAGCGCCACTTCATGTGTGACTACCTCTTATGGGTTGAGTCATATGGATGATCATCACGCCCCTTTGTGCGTGCACTCACAGTGAGATGGACGACATCTCTAAGGTCGTTGAGCCATTTTTGCTTCTTTGGATGAGTGAAGGAAGAGGGCTCATCTTTTACCTCCCAAATAGCGACATCCCAGCGAAGGAAGAGGGGAAGAGCACCCCAGGAAAGGTCAGTCGGCTTTGAAGACCTTGGGACCTAAGTACGCGACAAGGTCTAGATGCACCTAAGGGTGCGTCGGGATTCTGAAACCGAGAGGGATAGCCAGAAGACAAATCCTCGTTACTCTCGTGATGATAGGAGCCTTTGTACCAAGGAGGAGTCTCTTATAGTGTACCCTCCAGAAGGTTGTGGTGCTCGACCTCTTATACCATGTAAAACCCCTCGGAAGTGGGGATTTTCCGATAAGAAGAGAGGATGGTAGCCCCTCCTCGAATGGAGAAAAAAAGTTAAAAAATATGACAACGTGTTTTCGGAGGGGATGCGGAGGTGGGCCAATTGGTTGGCAGGAGATCACCATTCTGATAGAAGATACGTACGCATTCACTTCCTCGCCAAATTCCAAGATGCGACCACAGATTCTTACGATGGGAGTACTAATCCGATGTACCATTTTGACCATTTCTATATTCTCACGAGCTTTTAAGGCTTGGATGAAGTTGCAGTGTGTGCGTGCTTTACTTAACTCTCGAAGGGGATGCAGAACTTGGTTCTGCTAAACGATCCAACTTCGATTTGGGCGTTCTAGGATGCGGCGATGGTTGTCACGGTCGTCTCGATCGAAGGGAGAGAAGTAGCGGGGGCGAAGCGAAGGTTTGAAGAACTTCACGACTCGGTTCGGCCAAAGCCCGCAGTAAATGAGTGCCTTTATATTGACCACAGAGCCTAGGGACTTTGCTTGAGTATCGCCCTCATGAGACCTACGAACCTTTAGTCGAGCCATTGCTCGGATTACATAGCGGCCAAACTGACTAGGCGAAACGATCGAAGCATGTGGACTATTTCACTTCGGAGAATGGTGGATGGAAGAAGAATGGAGACACGTGGGCTCAGTGGACCCGGGAAGTAGCGAAGGTGGGCGGCGGCCACGAAGAGTCCCAGGCTCCGAACCTAACTCGTTTAAATGACTCTCTTTGATATCCCTGTCGGATTCGGGATGAAAAATTCTTCAAATGGGCGAAGATATTGAAGAACCTGGATGGAGGGGATTAATCAAAGTATTGTCACTACCATTGATATAGGGTCAGCAGGTATAAAGATTGTCGAACTCTATAAAAGGAGATTGGCTTTGATGCGGAAAGGTCACCTCACCCGATTTTGCAAATACTCGAGCAGATCTCTGAGGAAGTAGGCGAGGATGAAGCAGCGACGAAAGGAGCAGAGTGGCGTCGAGTCATCTGACATGGTGGCAATCGACCCGTCTTGAGAATGGCCCGAATCAACCAAATATGACGACAAGTAAGAGAAATCGGATAGGAGTTAGGAATGGCGTCATTAGTTTTAGTAACAAAAATATGACTGGAGTGTATCATTTCTCATTTGATCCCTTGGTTGTATACATTCTTATTTCTAATGGTGATGTGGACTATTAATTAAAATCGGTAGTATTTATTGATAAAGAAAATTCTAGAAATTTGCTTTATTTTGATATGTATTTTAAATTTGGTCTGAAAAGAAATCAGATGAAACTCCAGGGACCGTGCGAGGTTGGACAACGAGAGGATTACCCGCTCGAGTGCGTCCCATTTGGAGAAGTTTCGCTTGGGACTTATTCGAGGACTGCCTCCAAGATACTTTCCTTCTTGGTAGTGAACCTTCCATTGGTCTACAATGCCATTTTCGAACTTCCCTGTCTAACCGCTTGTGGGGTAGTAACCTCGGTCCCACATTTAAAAACGAAGTTCCCCACTCCGTATGATGTAGGACAGGTCCTTTGCGATCAAATATTTCAGGCGGACATGTTATTTTGTCCCAGTCACTCGGATACCCCTGGCCGACAATCGAGGACCTTGACTTCCCTTGTGCGAGACCCACCTTGTTACAAGCCCGATGCGGAGAATCTGGTCGAAATCTCGCGAATCCAACCAATCCAGTATGTTGAAATAAAAAGTTCTTTGCTAAAAACCCCTTAGAAGCTAGCTTGTCAGTTTTTCGATAAATTTTGATATTTTTGCCTAGATTCCTGGTGACATGCGAAATATTGATTGGAGTAATTATCCGTAAGTTGGGTCTGAACCTCGGTCATTACACTTGTCAGCAAAAACGGAGAGAAATCATTCGGTTGGCCGGTTGCTATTCGTGAGAAGTGAAAAGGGCATTCGATCTTGAATTCTCCGAAGAGGTTGTCTAGGATTGATTATCTAACGTGTTTCTAGTCGAAAAAGTAATGAAAAGTGGAGGATGTATATACGATTTCATCGGCGTTGACTAGCATGTCTAAGGTTGCTTTCCCTCACAGAAGATCGACCTACTCGTGGGCTTCAGCTCGGACATGGCTTGTTGAGAGCTTTATGGGCCATATTGATCCTGACTTGATGCGGATGAGCTTAGGAAGCGAGGAGCACATGTCGTTTCATGGCCCGATCAAAGGGGCATCTTGTTATAAAGTTAGACCCTTGAACTAAGAAGATATTTAGTGCTACCTACCGGCGACTTGTTAACAAGATATTGAAGCAAAGTGGGCCAATTATAGAAGTGAATGTGGACGACATGCTTGTCAAAAGTAGGCGGCCCGATGACGTATTAAAGTGATGCGGATTGGAAGTGTTCGATGTCCTCTGGGCGCGCAGATGATGCTTAATCCAAACAAAGTATCGTTGAGTGACATCGAAAAGTTTTGGGTTTCATTTGTCTCACATCGAAAGATTGAAGTAGACCTGAAAAAATCAAGGCTATCCTAGATATGAACCCACCTCGGACTATGAAAAAAGTCCAGCTCCTGAAGAGAGGCGGCCGGTGCTCTTGTTTCTTAGCAGTCGGTGGAGAAGTACTTGCCTTTTTATAACCTTGAGAGCCAGGCCTGACAGTGGATGATTGACTATAAAGGCTGCGTTAGAAGTTGAAGAAATATCTCTCGAACCCATGACTTCTTACTTCCCCTCGAAGGCGCGGAGTTGTGTTTATCTGCTTTCTGATATCTTTGCTTGTCTTGAGCTCGATCTTAATTCGGCAATGGTCAAGCCAGTAACGACCTATATATTATGTCGTGAGTGCCCGGCGGACCCGAGTTGATGTTACATGTTGAAAAGGATGGTTACGGCACTTGTCTCTTCTATTTGCAAACTCCTTCCTTATTTTCGAGGCACACAAAATTATTGTCACGATAGAATAATTGCTAAAAGGAATCTTCGGAGGTAGGACATGTCGAGACTGATTGGTCAGTGAGTCGTTGAGTCGGTGAATTGATGTGGAGTTCTAACGGCCTTAAAAGGTTAGGTCTTGATAGACTTCGTTGTTTAAGCAAACTCTAACTACGGAAACCCTCGACCTCGTTAAGGCAGAAGCGATCGGCAAAGAGCTCAGCGTAGACCTTGCATGTGGATGGATCTTGAGTACCACTGGCGGTGGTGCAGGCGTACTCCTGAGCACTCTTGATGGAGTGAAAATAAAGTACTCAAATGACCTTGAAATTCTTGATGACTTGATAATGTCATAGTGCGAGGCATTGCTTGCATTTCAGGATGGCGAAAAGAAGTGTTCGGCTAAGAACCCTGTCGTTTACGGTGACTTGGGCGGTCGAGTCAGAAATGCGAGGAAGTTTTGGGCTTCTAACCACCAACTTTCCAAGTATTTCTCAGTACGAAGCCCAACAATAGCATTCGGCAGAGTATGAGGTAATTCATCGAGGAAGAGAATGAGGAAACGGAACCAACTAGTAAGGATTGCGGCCGATCGGGGATCTAAAGCGGTATGCATGAGAAATGCGTGAAGTTATTGGAATTTCATAGCATAGGCGACTGGATTCGGAGATGATGTGGATAGCGTCACGAAAAGTTGGATGACTCCTACAGATATTTGTTTGATGGCATGCTGCAAAAAACAGAATGAGGGCAGCGTAAAAAAGGCAGTTGGTATACCATCATGGATGGGGAGATTATACCGAGCATGAGTATTACTGTCTCATACCCTCTGATGTTTCACGCTAGAATAAGCCCGACTACGTGCTTGGAGTGGTATACCTTGACATTTCACGAATCCCCATGTTGGGGGTAAGAACATCGCTTTCAAACTCATACGGCAAGTTACTATTGACTCACCCAAGCATGGCGCACGTGGACTTTTTGTACGTAAATGGCTGAGAATTATCAGATCCATGGGAACCTCACCCATCAACCACATCACAGAGGAATCAGAACCTGTGGTAACCACGGCCATTCGCACAATGGGGACTCGATATCCTCGGACCCCTACCAGTTGCATCCGGACAGAGGAAGCTCGTGATTGTCGGGATTGATTATTTCACAAAGTAGGTCGAGGTCATCCCTCTTGCTCGGATCAATAAACAGAATGCAACAGAATTCGTCCTTCAGAGCATTGTATGTATATTTGGTGTTCTAGAAGTCATAATAACCGATAATGGGAGCCAATTCATTAGCAAGCGGTTCATAAAATATTGTGCTAATTTGAGGATAAGGTTTGTTCACGCCTCTATTGCCTACCCACAAACCAACGGATAAATAGAGGTTACTAACCACACACTACTACATAATTTAAAAACAAACCTTGAAAGTGTTAGGGGCTCATGGGTAGACGAGATCCGAACCCTGTAGTCACCCATTAACCATATAGAAGTCCGAACCCATGTGTCACCACAGTGGATTTTGCAATGGGGCTCGGTATCTCAAACCCCTACAGGTGCGTCATCGGACGGAGGAAGCTCGTGATTGTCGTGATTGATTATTTCCTGAAGTGGGTTGAGGTTATCTCTCGCTCGGATCATCGAAACGGGAATGCAATAGTCGTCCATCGAGGCATTGTATGTAGGTTTGGTGTTCTAGAAGTCATAATAATCGATAATGAGACCTAATTCACTAGCAAGCGGTTCCTGAAAATATTGTGCTAATATGAGGATAAGGTTGGTTCCGCTCTATTTTGCCTACCCGCGAAGCAGCGGATAAATGGAGGTTACCAACCACGTTGTTACATGGTTTAAGCAGACCTTGAAAAGTGTTGGAGGCTCATGGGTAGGCAGAGCTACCATCGTATTATGGTCCTACGGGGTGTGATGCTCGAAGGCCAGGCACATGAGACGCCCTTCGGCACATGCTATGAGGCCCGGGGTTGTCATTCCCAATCGAGGTCGAGCGCTAATCTTGGTCAAATGTTTTGATCCACTCAGCAATTTTCAAAGGCTATGGGAAAACCATGACCTCTTGCAGAAGAGACTTTGGACATAGCACGTTCACCAGGCGGCTTGACCTATCGATAGCAGTTGCTTTCGATATTATAATAAGAAGGTGAAAGCGCTCCAATTTGAAGTGGAAGACTTAATCCTATGAAGTATTGAAGTTACTAGTAAGAATGCCAACCGGAATAAGTTCTCACTCAATTGGGAAGGGCACTTCCTTGTCTCGACCATTCTCTAAAATGGGACGTACGAGTTACGCACCCAGAATAGCAAGCTTGTCCCTAGGACATGGAATCCTTCTCGCCTCAGGAAGTATTATCAGTAAATGTATGAATGTCCAGATAAAGTTAGTGTGCATCATTTGGAATGCTTGTAAATTGTGTTACATTTTATCAATAAAATGATTATTCATTTGTTCCTTATTCATGTGAATGCTTGTTTGTCATTTTATAAAATTCTGTGACCTAAGTGCCTCCCCAAGTCGAGGTGAGATTCTTTCACTGCTCTTTGAACCATCATTAGGTGAACCGATAAAACTTCGAACGTGTTTAGAGGAGCTCTAGCAGTCGGATTTTAAAACTTGGTAACTATACTAAGCGGTCCTCGTGGGTTGAAGACTAAAA
>BSYO01000023.1:14126806-14616864 GCA_033239525.1 Nepenthes gracilis | reverse complement strand
ATTCGTTTTGACTCGAGGATAAATGGCTGGATTTGGTCGCTGGGAGTTCCATGTGCTTTGTTTGGGTCGAGAGCAGCAGAGATGAGCCAGCTGCGACTCCGTGGTACTCTGTTTCGCCGGTAGGTTGAGAGTCGAAGTAGAAGAGCTGGGCGCTGCCTTCGGGGACCATGGGCTCTGTTTCACGAAGACTGGGCGTCATCTCGGAAGGTTCTGTGCCCCGGCCAGTCTGTGAATGTTAGAGAGAGGTTGGAGAGTTGGCCCCCATTTGTGGGGAACTGCTGGCTTTGTCTTGCGAGCGCCCTTTGGGCACCATTAATGAAGAGCTTTGCGCCCCTGTTTCATTGAGGACTGAAGCAGAGGAGCTGGGTGCCTTTGACAAGGTGCGTTGAGCCCTGTTTTGTTTATGAGCAATGGAAAGGAGCAGGGCGCCCTCCGATGGGCATCAAGATGCTCTCAGAGATGGATTGGAAAAGGCGCGCAAGTTTCAGGAAGGGTTTCTTCCCCTCAGATTTCTCCCCGTTGCTATTCCATTTTTCCTTTATTTATTGAGGGAATGGATAAAAATTTTTCCTCCAAAATAAGTTCTAATTTCCCATCAAGGAAATTTCTTCCGCCAAAATAAAAATATTTTTCACCTTGCGAGGCTTCTTCGTCACGCTTTCAATTTTAGGTTAGCACGTGATATCGGACCCAACAAATTATAAGCCTGTTTCAAATTTTTAATTATTTATTTTTGTAATATTTTGTTGTGTTATATTAAAACATGCCTGCAATATTATTATATCAATATTATTATTGAAATTTAATGCATCATCAAATCCAAGTCGCTGCATGAAATAGGGATCCACTTAGGTCTTCCTTGGCGGGTTGAACAGAGTGGGTTCGGTCACCGTTCTTGATAATCTAAATCTTACATACAACAACTAAAAAATTAGATGTCAAATAATTAACGGGATTTACTCTCCGATATATCCTCTGACGCTTAAATCAGTAATCTTTATATAATATCCCGAATTTTATTTGGATCAATTTAATATTAATTGTGATTTTAGGTATTTCGGGCGTGGCAAAAATTAATTAGATTTTATGAACTTTGAATTGACATTTAGATCAGTTGGGATGACACTCGAGGTGCGCCTGTATTATCACCCGAATATCGATTCGGGTTTTGGAATAAAAGAAAACTAAAATGGAATATATATATAATATATATAATAATATTATTATATTATATATATATATAATTAAAAATAAAAAAAGGAAAATAAGAAGATAAGGATTGGAAAAGAAAAAGGAAAAAAAAAAGAAAAGATGAAAGAGGAGATAAGTAGAGGGGATCCGGGAGAGAGAAATGGGGTGAGAGAGGGAGCCAGGGTTTCGGGTTTGTAGCGGAGGAGGAAGAAGAGAGGAGGCAAATGGCGAGATGGCACGGTCTGCCGTGGTGGTCGCGGTGGGCCGTGGTGGTCATCGGTGGGTGCGGTGTGGGTCATGGGCGGTGGTGGAGTGACGGGATGTCGCAGGAGTATCGGAGCAACGTGTGTAACGCATCGGCGCCCGACGAGGTGACACGGCGAGCCGGCGATGGCGTTTCACATGGTGGTTGTTTGGCGTGGCGTTATCGTCGGCGGCGGCGATGGCGTAAGAAGCGCGAGTGAGAGAGAGAGAATGGCGCTCGAGAGGACGCATCGTACGGCGGCGGCGACGGCGTGTAGAGTCTATCCACGACGGAGGCCAGCGGTGGCCAATGGTGGTTCACCGTGACCCGATGCCATGGGTGAGCAAAGAAGGAAGCCGTCTGGAGAGAGAAATCGGTCAAGCGAGGGTCACGCGTCTTGGCAGAGAGAAAGTGTCGATTCGGATATTTCTACATCCTTTCTTGATCTCTATGATGTATGAGGTTCGGTTATTATCACACTTGGATGTTTTAAATATGGGTTTTCGATTTTAGGAATTTATTATAATTTTTGAAAGCTCGAAAAATTTATTGGACTCGATATATATTTATATGAATATATGTAATAAAAATATACACGAAATTTGCATTGGCCGTACATTTTCACATACACGTTGCGGGTTGTGGTCACTACGCTTGATTGGAAATTGGATTCTCCACCTCGACGAGAGATTATTTTGTTATTTGGAAATCCCTTTCCGTCGGCAGGAAAGGCTTGGAGTAGTGACCCTTCCCATTTGGATGGTTTGATTTGACCTTAGAATATATTTAGACGTCCTAATATATCTGACAAGTTTGAGGAATGCACTCAAAGTCGTGGGTGGCAAAACATAGTGAGCAACCTTATCTATGGGTACACAGTACATGGATTTTGGCCTAAGATTACCGAAATTATATGTAACCCTTACTCAAACTAGTCTTTAAATAATGAGAACCCAAATTTGGTGTATAATTTGTATTTTTGCATTAATTGGTATTGGACTTTGATTTGGATATGGATTTTTGGACTTGGATTTGAGATTCGTCGATTTTTGCCTATAATTGGGCTTGGTATGTCTCATACAAAAGATTTTGATTATATGTTTTGATCCGGACCTTTAGAATATCTGTCGCGGTGCGGCTTCGGTCTTTGCGCACGCTGTTGGATCATCTGGCTATCGGATTCTGCCCCATATCACAAGCTGATCGGGCATTGGACTTGGACTCGGATCGACATCAATTTTGGAATTGATTCGGATCACTTCTATTTTGGTTATATATATGTTTGCATATATATATATATACGTCCCGACGAGAACTATTTTGGAAATTTAGATATTTGTTTGGATTTGGATATTTGATTTGAGTACGAGACTCCCATTGGATTTTGAAAATTGGATCTTGGATTTCGGTTGAATTTATTTTATCGGTAATTTGATTTATTCTGAAATTTGATTGGATTTTCATCCATTTGACATTTCCTCTAATTTATTGAACTCCTTTTGATTAAATATGATACTTGCTGGGCATTAGGCTCATTTTTCTGTTTTGTCTCTTCAAAGTAGAAGGTTAGGATGCAGTACAGGAGTAAAGATGTGATCAGTCAGATACTCGTTTGTTTTGGTGAGTTTCAGTTTTATTATGATTAATATTGATATTTGATGTATTTTGATTATGGAATTGGCCGAATATGAGCTTATTATTATATTTCGAAAATAGTTTGAATATTATGTTACGTCTGATGATGTTATTTGGGTCGAATTATTACCTTCCTTACGATTATTGTAAAAGAAGTCACATTTATATTGTTCGGACAGTTATTCGATAAGGTCCTGTGAGGATTTTATTTTTGTTGAGTGTATATTTTGGTTTGTCACACCCAAATTTTTTAGACTTAGTATTATTTGTTTTAAAATCATTTGGGATTTTAGATTTTAGAAATTATAACTAATTATTTAAATTGACCTGCTTGGTTCGTATTCGTAACACTTTATCTGTAAACAAAACGATACAATGACAAGAGATATATGTGATTATACACAAAAGTAATAATGGTGTCTATTTGAAAAGTTGCGCTTAATAGAAAACGGCTTGAGAGTAAGAATTATGAGAGGCCTCTTTTTGGGCAAAAATTTGCTCTTTTGTATGCTTAATAGTTAGCCTCTCTTGCTCATTAGAGTTAAGGGGTATTTATAATATTTGTGAGCAATTCGACCTTCTTAGTTAGTGACAATCATCTGTCAAACCACACGGATGGATAAGGATATTCCGGTTGGCTGTTGTAACTAGTTATGATAAGTTTCTTTAACATGCGAGAGTGAGCTGTTCTGATTGTACTGATAAGATCAGCTTAGCCTTTGGAGTTAATTGGGTCGATTGGGATGTTACTTGAACCCTGGGGCCAATGGTAACGTGTTGTAGGTTGACCACCCCCTAGATTCGTCCATGGGCCTTTGCGTTCGGCTAACCCATTTTCAGTCATCCCCATCATTAGCCCCCTATACATGAAGGTTTGAATTTTTAACTCCTGGCATATTCATTAACATGACGCCATTTGTCATTTTTTTCGTTCGTCCCTTCCCTAAGCTGCGTTCTGATTAGCTATTTTGTCCGTTTTGACATAATTTTCTACGGATTTTGATGACGTGGAAAATTTTTAACATTTAATGACTTGTTGATCCTCCCACTCACTATAAATGAAAGGGCTTGCTATACCTTGTATTACACCACACTTTTCATCACTCAAGTGGTGTGAGGGTTGGAGGTCATCATGGAGCCTACGTCACCTATGGTCTAGATCAGAGGAAGTTCATTTTCGACGTTCAAAGGCGTCTTCCTGAGATGCACGAGAAATCTGGTTTAGTTACTCCTTTTCATGTGGGGAATTACTTTGGTTACTATCACGAACTCAATTTAAGTAGGTCAATTTAGGGATATTACAGTTACCCCTTTTGGGTTCGTCTTGGAGCCAAGCCCATCTCCTTCTTATTGCGGGGCAAAGTTTTCTTTTTGCTCTACCTCTCTCTAGACGATGGTCTGTCTTCGAGATGAACTACTGTTTTGACTCATCAAAAACTGTTGTTCTTAGGAGTCATGTTTTGTTGCCTATTGGGTGCACGCCGGCCTCTTGCTCTGGCCCCTCTTCTTGCTCACTTATCTGGGACTTTGTCACGATTGAGTAGGGTTTTTTGTAGTTGAATCATTATTCCATGTACATTGACTATTTTTTCTATTTTTATTGTATGTTTGCAATTGCAGGCTTTGTATTTTATAAAAAGAATCAATGAATAAAACTACCAAGCATTCTTTTACCCTTATTGTTTGCCTCTTTGATTCATTGAAGGTCACTCTTTATTGTACCGACGTTGATAGATCACGCCACTCAGGCCGCTCGCAGTCTACCTTTGTGACAGCTTCTCACTCATGAAGGTCCGTCTTGGGTGCTAGGTTGAATCGTGGGTCAATCAAACCAACTTGATGTCGGATTAAATGCGTCGACTTGGTTGTCGACTTGATGCCGACTGGATCATGAGCCAATCAAACCGACTTGATGCCAGATTGAATCATCAGCCTGGTTGTCCTGCTTGATGCCGACTGGATCATGGGCCAATCAAACTAGCTTAACACCAAATTAAATCATCGGCCTAGCAATCTGACTTGATGTTAGACTAGATCGTGGGCCAATCAAGCCGGCTTGATATAAGACTAGATCATTGGCTTGGTAGTCCGGCTTAATGCCAGACTGGATAGAGGGCTATTAGTTGAGCTTCGAGTCAATCACAGTTGTGTGCCACCAATTTGTCAATTCGGGAAGTGAGGTGTAGTGGCCTTGGAGCTAGCGTCATCCTACCATGTCCATCGAATCTACCAAGTGTCAATCATTTGCATAGGTCATCATTAACGATGTTGGCAATTGACGTGCAATAGGTTTCCATTAATGATGCTGGTGGCTAATGTGGTGTGGGGCATCATTGAGGGAGCCGGCTGCTGGCCTATCGTAGTATTACGTGGAGCACACGTGTCACTTGACATTAGTACGGGAATCTCCTCAGGACTCCACAAGGGCGCCATTTTAGGATTTTCTCCCTCTTATATGTGTGTCACTTGTCATAGTTTTATAATTGGGCCAAGTCAGCACAGGGCCTCTCCACCTCCTTACGTGGCAGCTAACCATAACCAATGTACTTGAGCAATCACGTTTGGACACGTCAAAGTAGAACCGTTCACACAGTCATACCTTGGTGCTTCTTTCAGCGGACAATTAATACCCTTACAATATTGCCGGTGTCGAAAGTCAGCAGAAGGAAGAGCTCGTAGATTCTGGAAAATTGTCATGGCGTACATCGATCGAGGTACCCTTTTCTCTCTCTCTCTCCCGAATCGAACTTATATTGGAATTCTTGATGATCTCTGTGTAACGGGGCGATTTGTTTTTTTTAGCTTCAACGTATAGATTCACAATTAGGGTTTCCGGTGTTTACCTCTTTGATGGAATGATCTGATATTTCAATGTTTTTAGTACAGCGGGTCCAATGATTGTTTCTGCCTTAAATTTCACAGTAACGCCATTAGTGATCCTTGAGACTAGTGCAACGGGGCTCTCATTTTGTTGTTGTTCTGGCTCATTCTTGCGTGATTCGAGTGGCTTTAAATTTTGAGAATCTGTTATGCTTCGGTATTGTCTTTTGAATTTTCCCTGGTGTTTGTCAATCTTTTGACGATTGCAACGGCTTGTCGTTTGATTTGGATCGCTAAGATTTTTATTTATCGGCCTTTGATCTGTCTGCGGCTTCACGTGCATTTTAGCTGGGGGTTGCTCTCTTTTCTGGGCAACTTCTAGTTCTAAAACGTAACATTTTCTTAAAATCTATGCAAGCGCTATCAGAAGATCACTCAGAAGATACTATTCACTTTACTCGAGATATAAGCCCGATCTATTTTTTATACCATTTCTCTTGGGCACATAGGCTGTACTCCTGGGCATGTTTACTCCTATAGAATCAACTTGTTTATTTCCGTCAAAGCTAGATGTTGCAGATCATGGACTTCTAAGATGGGAATTAGTAGATACGGAACAGAGTGGACTGGTGAACTCTGGATTTATCTTCTGTAGATAGAGAACATGTCTCCTTTTTGACAATAAATGCATCCAACAACCTCCATTGACGAATGTCATTGGTGCCATCTACTGCTCCCGTCTCCAAATGCTGCTGTTGGTGCTTTTTTTAATCCATACACCTCTTCTCCTCATGTGTGTGCACAATCTAACTTGGCTTTACCCTTGAACCTATTACCTTGCTTTATCCAGACATGCTCCATTTCACTTCATCTACAGCTAAATCCCCACCGTTTCTCTCATTTTATTTTGTTATATCCTGTTTCACCAGTTTTTTTCCGTGTATGCTTCTTCGGGGCACTCTTTCGATGCAAGTGTCGCCTCTATGCTGTCTTTTTTGTGTTCATCAAGCAAAAGAGGTTTCACCCTTTTTTCGGGTGTAACCTTCTTTGGTACTCATTCGATGCGACCTCCATATCATCCCTTTTGAGTTCTTCTGGAAAATGAAGTTTATATTGCCTATATAAATGTCTTTTACCTCTTATGAGATCATCTTATTCAATTGGCTTGGTTTGTCAACATAGAGATATGAAAAGAAAAATAAAGAAGAATTTTTTGTATTTCTTTGTGTACGTAGTTATACAATGATCTATCTTTTTATAGAAGAACAAGGCAACCTGATTAGGAAAGTTATAATAATAGTAATTACACAAATAATATAAATTAAAATATATGAATTCTTTAATTTAAGAAAGATATTATATATATACCTTAATATACATAAATAATATAAATTAGAAGATATCGATCGTTTAATTTTTGAATAATATTATATAATATTAGGATATTGTTTAATATTCTAACATGCCCTCTTAAGCTAAAGATGGTGTCTTCAATACCCACATGAGTTTAGAAATTAAATTAAGATGGCGACCATGTAGATGAGTTTTTGTTAGGATTTCAAACAGCCGATTATTCGAAGAATTTGGGAAGAGACAAAGGATGCCCTCCCCAAGGTGATGACGCACAAAATGGCAATTAATCTTACTTTTTTTTATGTTATTATGAACTATATTATTGTGAGCAATTTGAACAGTATTATGATTGTCATAATAAAGAGCAGTGCCATATCGAAAGAATAGTGAGCAACAAATTTGGACGATGATTAGTAACATATGAGGTAGGGTGATTACTACAACCATGAATTTGAGATGACGGGTGATGTAGGGAGGAGGGTAAAAGTAGAGAGAAAAATAATAGAGGGGTAGGGACAAGAACAAAGACTAGAGAGGTAGAGACAAAAGGGAAAAGACACCAATGGAGAGAGGAGAAATGAAGTCACAATTGCTTAATTGTAATCAATTTTTCAAATATTCATTTATCAATCATCAATTTATCAATGTCTTCTAAACAATAGCCATAGGGATTCTTATATAGAGAATCCGATGTGAAAAAAAATTAAAAATAAAAGTATAATCAAATAATTGTAAAAGTGAAAAGGAAATCAAATGAAAAATAACATCAAATATCTACTTAAAAAAATCAAATCAATGGAAATAAAATCAAAACTAATTTGGAAGGCAAATAAAAGTGAATCTTCGTCTCGAATGTCCACATTAATTCTCCCTGAGTGGCTGGAACTCGACTTCGTCTAGTTAAACGTCAGTAATCAATTTCCCAACCACAAGCTGAGCGGCTGTGCAACCCTTTAGCAACAGTGATAGAGTCAAGTAAGAGGGGGTCAAAAGCTGATGGAGCGACTGATTTCTCCGGAAGTAATTGGATTGGGGCCTGAAAAAGTGCAATCCTACTGGCTTTGATAGAAATCCAAAAAATTTGGGTCAAACTGCTAAAATGCCTCGTGAGAGATCCAAGCATCATCAGACTCTAGTCGGCCAACCTAACGTACAAGGAAGCATTGAACAGATCCATCCTTAGTAAACATAATCTGTTCATCTAAAATAGTATCAATTTTATCGTGGTATGTCGGGAGAGGGGAAGTGGTGCAAGAGTGGATGGACAGTCAAGAAGTGGCACACTTGGGGGGTGGCAAAGGGATCAATAGGTGGGAAAAGGTCGCATTTATAAGCAATTAAATCTCCCACATTGAAAATACGAAGAAAAACCAAAATGAGATGGAATGTAAATAACATATGCATTTGATCCAATGTGTTGTAAAATTTTAAATGGACCAACACTACGAGCCTGTAATTTAGAGACGTGCCCAGGTAGGCGCCCCTCTAGTCTGATTCGGACCATAACATAATCTAATACATTGAATTCAATGTGCCTTTTATGTAAATCAGCGTGAAATTTGTATGAAACATTACTTGCCTCTAATTGTTTATTGATCTCGATGTGTAAGTTATGAAGGTGTTATGCAAAAGTTTCGGTCGTCATGGACACACTGACATGTGGAGACATTGGGATAAGGTCCAATGATTTTCGGAGTTTGTAATCATGCACAGCTTCAAATGGACTCATACCTATGGATCTATTGAAAGAGCTATTATATGCAAGTTGGGCAGTGGGAAAGATCAAATCCCAATTCCTAAGATGCTCCTGAACTAGACACCGTAATAAGTTACCTAAGCTCTCATTGACAACTTCAGTTTGACCATCTGTTTGAGGGTGGTATTTGTGAAAAATTTTATTTTGGTACCAATCATGTGCTATAGGGTCCTCTAAAAATGGCTGGTAAAACGAATATTCCTATCAAAAATAATAGTCTTAGGAAGATCATATAAAGGCAAGCAACTTGAGAATTATCAGCAGTTTTGCTACAAGGGATGAAGTGGGCAATTTTAGAAAAACGATCCACAACAACAAAAATGGAATTATGCTTCTTAGGAGTACGTGGAAACCCTAATACAAAGTTCATGCTTACGTCCGGCCATGGACCATTAGGTATAGGTAGAGGGATGTAGAGGCCAGTGTTTTGCTTTGTGTGTTTGGCTAGTTGGCATGTTCAACAAGTACTGATGATCTTTGCCACATTTTTCTTTAAACTAGGCCAATAAAATTGTCGCTCAACCTCCTCAATTGTCTTATCACGTCTAAAATAGCCAGCTAAACCTCTGGCTTGAACTTTTCAAACTATAAAGTCTCGGACATATGATTTCGGGATACAAAGTTTATTAATTCGGAATAAGTACCCAACCTGAAGACGGAATCCGTTCGTGGTGTCCAAGTGCCCACACTTAAAGCAAGGAAAATTTTGCAAAAATTATAGCAAGATTCATATTCTTCCTTGAGTCTTTCAAAGCCAACAATTTTAACCTGAACGGCAGATAGTAAGGTCAAGTGGTGGCCCAAGGCATCGGCCACTTGGTTCTCAGCTCCTTTCTTATGCTTCAAGACAAAAGTATAGGCTTGTAAATACTCAATCTTTCGATCATACCTATAATTCACTTTCTTCTGGGAGTTAAGGAACCAAAGAACTTTATGATCCGAATAGAGTACAAATTCTTGAGGTAGCAAGCAATGGCGCCAATAGCGTAAGGCTTGTACGACAGCATACAATTCCTTATCATAATTAAAGTATCGCTGCTTGGTATCATTTAACTTTTCGCTAAAGTAGGCAATTGGGAGACATTTTTTACTAAGAACTCCTCCTATGCATATGGCTGACACATCACGCTCTATCTCAAATACTTTGGAGAA
Organism: Nepenthes gracilis; assembly: GCA_033239525.1. Classification (NCBI taxonomy): domain Eukaryota; kingdom Viridiplantae; phylum Streptophyta; class Magnoliopsida; order Caryophyllales; family Nepenthaceae; genus Nepenthes; species Nepenthes gracilis. The sequence continues at coordinate 14,606,713 of BSYO01000023.1, read as the reverse complement.
ATCAGGAAGCCGCATGACGGAAGTTGTTGTCGTCCTTTCTTTGATAGTTTGAAAGCTTTGGTAGTATCAGGAGACCAGGCGAAGTCACCCTTTTTCATGCACTCAATGAGGGGAGCCATGACAGTACTAAAGTCTTTGATGAATCGGCGATAGAATGTGGCCAGGCCGTGGAAACTTCGAACTTCATGGATGGACTTGGGTTCCGGCCAATTTATGATTGCCTGGATCTTTACAGGATTAGTAGAAACCCCGTCAGAAGAAACAATAAAGCCCAGGAATGCCACTTTATCTGAGAAGAAGGAACATTTCTTCGGGTTAGCAAATAAGCTTTCTTTTCTAAGAGTAAGACAAACCTATGTGAGATGTTCTAAATGTTGCTCCTTAGTCTTACTGTAAATGATGATATAATTAAAATAAACCACTAAGAACTGTCCCATGAAAGGCCATAAAGCCTGGGTCATAACCCTCATAAAAGTGTTTGGTGCGTTAGAGAGCTCAAAAGATATGACCAACTACTCATAGAGGCCGTCCTTTGTCTTGAAGGTTGTCTTCCACTCATTCCTTAGACGAATTCTGATTTGGTGGTAATTTCTCTTTAAATCAATTTTGGAAAAGATTGTGACACCAACCATCATATCTAACATGCCATCAAGTCTAGGAATGAGAAAACGATATTTTACGATGATTTTATTGATTACTCTACTATCAACATACATCCTCCAAAACTTATCCTTCTTAGGTATTAAGAGAGCGGATACCGTACAGGGACTTATACTTTCTCAAACAAATCCCTTGTGAAAGAGTTCTTCAACTTGTCTTTGGAGTTCAACATGTTCGGTGAGATTCATTTTATAATGATGGAGGTTTGGGAGTGACGCACCTGGAACGAAATCAATGGCATGTGGAATTTTACATAAAGGTGGTAAGTGATTGGGGAGGTCTTCGGGGATGACATCTTGAAAGTTTTGGAGAATTGACAAGCCTCATTAGGAACTAGTATGGAAGAGTTCGGAAAGGCTTTGAGGATGATACTGGCAAACACAACTAACTCGCTGATAGGCGCCAATTTAAATGCTGTGAGACTAATAATATGTAATCCTTTGGTTGCTACCACAGTCTTCTCTTTGTTGGGAGTCGTCGGTTTTGGGGGTAGGGAGTAGAGGCGAATCTTCTTTCTCTTGTAAAAAAGGAGTAAGAATTAAAACGACATTGGATTGTTACATCTAAGTCGTAGAGCCAAGGGCACCTGAAAATAACATGACCTACGTCTATTGAAATAACATCGCACCAAATGTGATCCTTGTATTTTAAAAATGGAATGGGTACAAGATAACATTCTTTGACGGATATAGAAGACGTGTCAATCCAAGAAACACTGTATGGATTAGGGTGTGGAACCGCCTTTAATCCAAGCAAGAAATAGTATTAGCAGAGACCGCATTGATGCAACTACCGCTATCCACCATTACCTTGCAAGCTTTCTCATTCACTTTGATATAAGTGTGAAAAATAGTATGACGATGTCAATCATCAGCTTCTTTGAATTGTGTCAATGTGCATCGCATAATGCCTAAAAATGGTGTATCGAGGAAGGAAGAACCGGAGTCTAGATGAGAGGAAGTAAGGTAAATGCAGCTCACAAATGTGTCAAGATCATCATCATTCAAGTCATCAAACTCCTCTAATTTGGGTTTATAGACTTGTTCTTCGAGGAGTTTCTCATTTATTTTATTTTGTCCGTTAATTAATAAAGTTTTATTTGGACATTTGAAAGAAATATGCTCAAAACCTTTACAATTGAAATACTGTAATTGAGAATTTATTTTTGGGATTTCAACATCCTTTCCTCAAAGTTTCCTTCTAGGGGCAACGGTGGAGGGAGGGGTTCCTAAGATAGACTTAGAATTGGTGGCAGAATTGTGTGATATGGATTGACGATACGACATCTTGGTAACTAACTCAAAGTCTCGGATCAAATTATACGTATGGTCCAAAGTCGTAACTCTACGAAGGACAAGTTCTCTCCTAAGATCCTCGTGTAGTACTTGTCGGAACCTACTCAACGTCATTGCCTTGTCCTCAATGATATGACATTTCATTCGAAAATCATCGAATTGAGTCACATACTCAGTTACGGACCGATTACCCTGTTGAAGGGCATTCCACTGGTCGAGTAAATTGCTACTGTAGGAGCGGGGTAAATACTTTTCTTGAAAGCGTTGTTTCATTTCAGCCCAAATTCGAACAGGAGCAGCTTGACACCAAATCAGGAGGTCCTCAACACTTTTCCAATATAGTTGGGCGTTTTCGATCAACTTAAAGTTGACAAATTGAACTCCCCTGTCTTCTAACACGCCATATCATTCAAAGAAACGATCCATATCTTGAATCCACTAAGTCAAAACTCGAGGGTCTAAGCAGCCGTCAAAAGTAGGGGTATCTAGTTTGATATTTTTGAAGAGGTGGTCATCCGGATCCTGCATTTGATCATAGTATCGATGCCTGTGATCGTTCTACGAGGGGTTCGTTTGTTTTTCCTTAGTGGGGTGAGCTTTGTTATGTGATGCATTGGAGTTTTCAGCATTTGATGAGTGAGGCCCTAGTTCTAAAGTAGCAACCCAATTTGTAAGATCCAAATTTGTCTGATGAGTAGCGGCCAAGTCAGTTTGAATGAAAATCATGTGATTTTGTAATTGTTGTTGACTGGAAACTAATTGGGCTAATTGTTGATTCAATGTTTCAAATTGATTAGAGTCTATGATTAGGTCGGGGGTATTGTGAGAAATAATTCGACCACTTTGTAAGTGCATACAATACCTAACGAAATTGAGATCAATAAACAATTGAGACAATCCAAGTCAATCAATTTTTTTTTTTTTGTAAGATTTTGTATGGTTCAAATCATGCAAATTAGTATTGCTAATCTATTAAAATTATAAAGTAAGAATCAATTGAGATAGAGTATGTTAAATGGAATGTAGTGAGAGGACGTGAAAGATTTTGTTTTTTTATTGGCAATAAAATGGCAAACGCAGATAAAACTAAATACTATTATTAATAAAGAAAATACGCTACCGGAAAAAGAAAATGGAACAAACACACCTGGGGATGATCTGATCCGTTTGTTGAGATTGCCTTGGAGATGATCTAACTCGCTTATTTGAGATTGTCTTGTGATGAGGGTCTGCTACTTCTGAATTGTATCCAGTGTGTTTTTTTTCTTCTTTTTTTCTCTTTCTCTCTTTTTTTTTCTTCTTTTTTTCTCTCTCTCTCTCTCTTTTTCCTCCTGTTTTTTCCTTTTTTTTTTCTCTCTGTTGTTTTTCTTTTTTTTTCTCTTTTCAGTTACTGCTTCCCTCTTTTAACCACGGCTACAAAGCACAGACGCGAGGGGAGAGAAGGGGACGCGGTTAACCAGTGCATGCCTTCCCTTTCAGACGACGGCGGCGGCGACTACGATGAAAGTGACGATGAAGACGATGAGAAAGTAGATGGTGATGAAGCAAAGATGCAGATGAAGAATCGGCTCAACCCGATTCATGACTTCTCGCGCTACTCCTCTCTTTCTCTTTTTTTGTTTTTTTCAAACAAAAAGGTAGCGGCTAGGGTTTGGTGGGGCTAGTCAGGGTTGATGTAATTGAAGGTGCTGGATCTTGGGCTTTCGGGTGAATATTCGTTTAGGATTTGGGTGGAGAAGATGAACGTTGTGGTTTGGATGATTGTGTTGGGCTCGATTTGGCTAGGCAGTAACTGGCAACAAGGATGGCTTGTGGCAGCAGCACTGACTGTAATGGCTTAGTTAGGCGGGGATTGCTGCTTTGTGGGTTGCGTTGGCCCTAGAGCCTCGAGACTTCTTCAAGCATCTGCCTTATAAGGACCTACGAACCTTTCGAGAGGTCGACGCCATTGCTCGAGTTTACATAGCGGCCAAAGAGGCTAACTAGGCAAAATGGCCGGAGCATGTGGACTATTTCTGCCAGAGAACGGTGGATAGAAAGAGGAAGATTGGAGACCATGTGGGCTCCCTTGGACCCAGGAAGTAGTAGAAGGTGGAGCCGACAGCACGAAGGGAGTTCAGGCTCTTGAACCTAACTTCTTTAAATGACTCTCGCACCAACATCCTGATATAGATTCAGGATGAAATTCTTCAAATAGGTGAAGGTATTGAAGAATATGGATGGAGGGGATTAATCAAAGTATTGCCACTATCATTGGTATAGGGGTCACAGTACTAAAGATTGTTGTACTCTGTAAAAGGAGGTTGAAAACCTGATCTGAAAATGTCACCTCACCAAATTTTTGCAAATACTCGAACAGATCTCCTAAGGAGTAGACGGGGATGAAGCCAAGCAGCCAAGGAACCGAGTGGCAGTCGAGGTCGTCAACATGGTAACAATGCGACCAATGCAGAATGACACCCCGAATCAACCAAATATGGCCAACAACCGTAAGAAATCGAGGGTAAGAGTTAGGAATGACGTCATTAGTTTTAGTAATGAAAATATTACTCATGTATCATTTTCTCATTCTGATCTCTTGGTTTTATCTATTCTTGTTTCTAATGGTGATGTGGACTATTAATTGAAATGAGTATTTATTGATAATGAAAGTTTTAGAAATTTGCTTTATTTTGATATATATTTTAAATTGGGTCTGAAAAGAAATCAGATGAAACTCACCAAGGGATCCCTGTATAGGTTGGACAACGAGCCAGTACCTGCTTAGGGGGTCGTCCAGCTAGAAGTTACGCTGGGGACTTATCCGAGGATTGCCTCTAAGATACTTTCTTTCTTGGTAGTGAACCTTCCATCGGTCTACAACGCCATTTTTGGACTTCCTTGTTTGACCGCTTTGGGGCGATAACCTCGATCCCACATTTAAAAATGAAGTTTCCCACTCCGTACGACGTAGGACAGGTCCTTAGCGATCCAATGACTGGGCGGACATGTTACTTGTCCCAGGTCACTTAGATACCCCCAGCCAACCAATCGAGGATCTTGACTTCCTTGACGAGACCACCTTGTTACAAGCCCAGTCTAGAGAATCTACAGATCAAATCCCTTTGAATCCCACCGATCCAGAGAAGTATGTTCAAATGAAAAGTTCTTTGCTAAAACCCCTTCGAAGCTAGCTTATCAGTGTTTTTTGGTGAAATTTTGATATTTTTGCCTGGATACTTGGTGCCATGCCAAGAATATCGATTGGAGTAATTATCTATAAGTTGGGTCTAGATCTCGGTCATATACCTGTCTAGCAAAAACGGAGAAATCATTCGGTTGAGAAACTGGTTGCTATTCGTGAGGAAGTGAAAAGACTGTTCGATGCTGAATTTATCAGGGAGGTTCAATACCTGGACTGATTATCTAACGTGGTTCTGGTCAAGAAAAGTAATGGGAAGTGGAGGATGTGTGTTGATTTCATCGACGTTAACAAAACATGTCCTAAGGTTAGCTTTCCACTACCGAAGATCGACCTACTCGTAGACTTAACGCTTGGACATGAACTATTGAGGTTCATGGACGCATATTCGAGTTACAACTTGATCTGGATAAGCTTAGGAGACGAGGAGCACATGTCATTCATAACTAATCAAGGGACATACTGTTATAAAGTCAGACCCTTCGGACTAAAGAATGTTAGTGCTACCTACTAGCGACTTGTTAACAAGATATTTGAAGCCGAAATTGGAAGAAATATGGAAGTGTATGTGGACGACATGCTCGTCAAAAGTAGAGCGACTGATTACCATATTCGTGATCTGGAATAGGTGTTCAATGTCCTCTGGACGCACCAAATGAAGCTTAATTCAACAAAGTATCCGTTCAGAGTGACATAGGAAAAGTTTTTGGGTTTCATTGTCTCACATCGAGAGATTGAAGTAGACCTTGAAAAAATCAAGGCTATCCTAGATATGAACCCACCTCAGACTATGAAAGAAGTCCAAAAGCTCACCGAGAGGCTGACAATGCTCTTCTGTTTCTTGGCCAAGTCAGTGGAGAAGTACTTGCCCTTTTTTAAAACCTTGAGGGGGACAAAGGCCGCCAGCTTCTAGTGGATGATTAACTATAAATCTGCATTCCGAGAGTTGATGAAATATCTCTCGAACCCACCTGTTCTTACTTCCCCTCAAGAAGGCGAGGAGTTATATTTATACCTTACAGTATCTGACACTATCTTGAGCTCCGTCTTAATTCGACAACAATCCGACGGGTAACGACCTATATATTATGTCAGCAAGGTCTTGACGGACCCGAAGATTTGATGTTCTATGTTGAAAGGATGGCTCTCGCACTTGTCGCTTCTGTTTGGAAACTCTTTCCTTATTTTCAGGCGCACAAAATTATTGTTCTAACAGATCAATTGTTAAAAGGAATCTTGCAAAGGCCGAACATGTCAAGACGATTGGTCAAGTGAGTCATTAAGGGTGAATTCAACGTGGAGTTCTGACCGAATCCGGCCTTAAAAGGTTAGGTCTTGATAGACTTCATTGTTGAAACAACCCTAACTCTAGAAACCCTCGACCTCGTTGAGACCGACAGTCAGCAAAGAGCTCCAACATGGACCTTACATGTGGATGGATCTTCAATGTTATTAGGCGGTGGTGCCGGCGTGCTCTTGAGCACTCATGATGGGTCAAAAATAAAGTACTCAATGACCTTGAAATTCTTGACAACCAATAATGTCATAGAGTACGAGGCATTGTTTGCCGGACTCAGATTGGCCAAAGAGTGTTTGGCCAAGAACCTAATCGTTTACAGTGACTTAGAACTGGTCATCAACCAAGTACGAGGAAGTTTTGAGGCTTCTAACTCCCAACTTTTCAAGTATTTCTCCAAAGTCTGAAGCCTAACAATAGCATTCGACAGTACATAGAGGTAATTCACATCCCAAGGGAAGAGAATGAGAAAGCAGACCAACTAGTAAGGATTGTAGCGATCAGGGATCCTAAGCAATACGCATGAGAAATGCATGAAGTTATTGGAATTTCCAGCTAGACGACCTGGATTCAGAAATGATGTAGATAGCCGACACAAAAAGTTGGATGACTCCCTTCAAAAGATATTTGTCCGATGGCACGCTACCAGAGAACCCAAATGAGGCCAAGCGCGTAAAAAATACAGTAGGCTAGTATACTATCATAGATGGAAAATTATACTGATGTGAGGATTCTGTCTCATACCTACTGTGTTTCACGCTAGAATGAACTGACTACGTGCTTGGAGTGGTATACCTTGACATTTGCGAATCCCATGTTGGGGGGTAAGAACATCGCTTTCAAACTCAACAGCAAGGTTACTACTGGCTCACCAAAAAGCACGGCGCCATGGACTTTGTACGTAAATGTGAGAATTGCCAGATCTACGAGAACCTCACCCATCAACCACATATAGAGATCCGAACCCTGTAGTCACCCTGGCCATTCGCACAATGGGGGCTCGGTATCCTCGGACCCCTACCAGTTGCGTCCGGATAGAGGAAGCTCGTGATTGTCGGGATTGATTATTTCACAAGGTAGGTCAAGGTCATCTCTCTGGCTCGGATCATTAAACAGAATGTAACAGAATTCATCCGTCAGAGCATTGTATGTATATTTGGTGTTCTAGAAGTCATAATAACCGATAATGAGACCCCATTCATTAGCAAGCGGTTCACAAAATATTGTGCTAATTTAAGGATAAGGTTGGTTCACGCCTCCATTGCCTACTCACAAACCAATGGATAAATAGAGGTTATTAACCACACACTACTACATAGTTTAAAATGAACCTTGAAAGTGTTGGAGGCTCATGGGTAGACAAGATCCGAGCCCTGTAGTCACCCTGGTCATTCGCACAATGGGGGCTCGATATCCTCCGACCCCTACTAGTTGTGTCTGGACAGAGGAAGCTCGTGATTGTCGGGATTGATTATTTCACAAAGTGGGTCGAGGTCATCTCTCTGGCTCGGATCATTGAACAGAATGCAACGAAATTCGTCCGTCAGAGCAGTGATTGTAGATTTGGTGTTCTAGAAGTCATAAGAATCGATAATGGGATCTAATTCACTAGCAAGTGGTTCACAAAATATTGTGCTAATTTGAGGATAAGGTTGGTTCATGCCTCCGTTGCCTACCCACAAACCAACGGATAAATAAAGGTTACCAACCACACACTATTACATGGTTTAAAAACGAACCTTGAAAGTGTTGGAGGTTCATGGGTAAACGAGCTACCATCTGTATTATGGTCCTACAGGACGATGCTTAGAGAGCCGACCCGTGAGATGCCCTTTAGACTATGGTATAGGACCGAGGTTGTCATTCCAATAGAGGTCAGACTTCCGAATCTTCGGGTCAAATGTTTTGATCCACTTAACAATTTTTAAAGGCTCTTGGAAAACCTTGACCTACTTGAAGAGACTCGGGACATGGCACGTTTACGAACGATGGCCTATCAGTAACGGATTGCTCGATATTATAATAAGAAGGTGAAAGCGCTCCAATTTAAAGTGGGAGACTTAGTCCTATGAAGTATTGAAGTTACTAGTAAGAATGCCGACCGGAGTTAGTTCTCACCCAATTGGGGAGGGCCTTTCCTTGTCTCGACCATTCTCTAAAATGGGGCGTACAAGTTACGCATCCAGAATAGTAAGCTTGTCCCTAGGACATGGAATCCCTCTCGCCTCGAGAAGTATTATTAGTAAATGTATGAATGTTTAGGTAAAGTTAGTGTGCATCATTTGGAATGCTTGTAAAATGTGTTACATTTTATCAATAAAATGATTATTCATTTGTTCCTTATTCATGTGAATGCTTGTTTGTCATTTTATAAAATTGCACGACCTAGGCTGCCTCAAAGTCACGTGAGATTCTTTCACCTGCTCTTTGAACCATCATTCGGTGGTTAATAAAACTCAAATATGTTACCGAGCGGCCCTAACGAGGTCGGATTTTAAAACTTGGTAACTATACTAAGCGGCCCTCATGAGGTTGAAGACTAAAAATTTAGGAGGCTTCCTTAAAGTATGAATACAAAGACCTCCAACTAAATGAGATAGTATTGTTAGTTGGCTATGGTCCAAAAATTTAAGTCAGACAAATTAAAGTTGTGATGCCCTTTGGCATGACCAAGGGTCAGTAGTCACAAGTGGACGATGGCTTAAGTTACCTCAAGAGCTCGGCAATTAAGTCTATAATGCCCGGCCAACTTATATATATATTTATTTATTTATTTATTTATTTATTTATGCATAGAAAACAAAGAGAGAGAATTTTGACACAATTGTAACAATGTAATTTATTCCTTTGCAAAAATAATACAAGTACAAGATACAACATTTTATCTCGATGAAGGGTTGTTGTGAAGCTATGAGGTATCCGGCAGAGGCTCCCAGGACTCCACATCATTTCTAGGATGGTACAACACATCCGATCTATTCCGAGCGCTAGCATTCATTGGATGGAATATGGAAATGAGAATACTTGGAGCCACTACCTTAATAATGTATTGGAAAAGGCCAATACCATCCCAGTATTTATGCTTCATCACCTGCCTGATATCGGCAAAGGACTTATAAAGTTTTGGTCACGAAGAAGAGTGTACTTCTGCCTTGTCTTACAAAACTCATGTTCAAGACGAGAAACACACTCCTCCATGGCCATGAACTTCTTTTTCTCAATATTAGCTTTAAGACAGGCAGTCGGTAGTAGAGACAAGACGATGAGCCAGTTCTTTAAGCTGTAAAAGAAGAATAAATGAGAAACTGCAAAAACAAACAATAAATGAACTAAGAAGAGGCTCGACCAATACCCTAGAGAAGGATGAGCTCCTTGTGGGAGCATCACTTGTAGGAACCTCGAAAACTTCTAGCCCCGAGGGCTCTACAATGGCCACCTCAACCGCCTCACTAACTCATTCGGAAAAAACTTTCCTCCTGGGCCTCAAACACTGGGGGCTTGGAACTAAATGCTCCAATTGCTCCCTCGAATGCTGCTTCCCCCTCGGCGTCAGACGCGGGAGCATCCAAGTTTGGCACATTTGCCATCTCAACTCGTCCTTCGGTCTTGTCCTCATCTCTGGCCTCAAGCACTGGGGGCTTGGAAAAAGGTTCCTCAACAATATCAGCAAGAAGTTCTAGGACGGCCACCTCTGAGATGCCGGCATCTAGAACCTCAACTTGAGGCACCTCCTTGGCCTCCCCAGATTGAATCTCACTGATCCAAGAAGCACCATCGACAAAGTTAGTAGGAAAGTCAGGCAGGGGCTCTTTGGACAGAGATAGCCACAACGGCCGGCACCTCGTATGAAGTAAGGGTTGGAGCTAGGATAGGAGTGCCTCCGACTCCAGCCTCAAAGTCATCCATTGCAGCAAACTCCGGGGCTCACAGCCTTCATCAGGTCCAACGGCCCCAGACATTTGGGCCAAATGAGTAGGAATTGGGCCCATCCTCACTAATGGCCTCTTTGCCCTAACTAGCTAGTCGATGGTGGCTTCATTGTTGTCCAAGGAGAACCCGGCCAAAGCCTTCTGACGCTCGGGCACCTAGGCAAAAGGTTCACTCATTTGCAGAGGCCTCTACTTTCTCTTCTACTTCCTCTTAGGAACTAATAGTGCTGGAGGTGTGTCCGACTCCTCTAAAAGAGGCTCCCATTTGGCTTGTGCTAGAGACTCGGCCAACAACCATCAGTTCTTCTTATTCTCGTTAAAGGAGTTAGCTTTTTCCTTGATGAAGTCTGTCAGCGCCTTTGTCGGCTCCTTGTGCTCAAGCACTTTGATATTAAAGGATGCTATAACTCGGCCCCATTTATTGAGAGCTCTCATCCAGTGGAAGTCACCAAGAAGAAGAACCGGCCTTTCTATCTTTTGGTTGAGTCAGGATTTCCCCCATTTAACACAAACTTGGGGTGAGGAGAGACCGAGATCCAATCTATTCAATGTTGGAATCTAAAAATTACTTTCACGGCCTTGGTGTCTAACACCAGGCCATGAATGCATGCAAAAATACACATAAAAACTAGATACTTGATGGCTCGGGTTACAGCCTTACAACTAGAATGTGAAGAGTCGTCATTATTCTATATAGCTTTGGCGCCATTGAAAATGGAGCCCTCCTTTAAGGCGAGTCTTGTACATAGTAATGTAGCCCTCTTGTGTAGAACAAGCTCTGGCACTCACAGTAGGCAATAGATACACCAACGAGGTCGGAATCCTGTACCAAGCACGGAGGTAGTTGATGTCGGCCAACGTAAGAACTGACTCGATGTCCTTGACCCAAGGAGCCAATGAAGAAGGCGAAGGAAATTCTTAGAAAATAAAGGGCAATGGAGTTTCAAAAGAAGTGTAGGAATGAAGGATTTCGAACGATTTATACTAAATCCATTGGGGCTAAAACGACACCGTAAAAAGGAAATTCAAAAAGACGCGCCTCATTAAGACGGCGATACATGTCAACACCCTATAGGCTGTGCAGCACGGCAATCGTCTAAAGTCAGTAATGATGACTGGTACAATTCCGAGAATGGCACAGGACTCGAAGAAGCTCGTATTTAATATTACTGTTGGTGGCACAAAGGAAGTCCATCAGACTAGGAGCCCTCGTCTGGACATCTAATGAAGCTCATTGAACTAAGAGTCCTCATCCTGCCAATCAGTGAAATCCATCGGACTGGGAACATGGTTTTGGACAACTGACTATCATCGAACATCATACCGGAAAGCTAAATTTCAAACCTCTTGGCATAAGAGCTAGTGATGGGTATAGTTGCCACTGGCCCAAGAGGAAGGTTCATCAAGGATTCGGCCCATAATTGAATAAAGTTCCAATCGGCCCATATAGCCCAAAGTGGTAAATGAGACCATTGGTCTTATCCAAATAATTCACTGCCTGTACGATGACAACATCAATTTTAACCGACCGGAACAGACTTCCTTCTCTTATCTAGATAGCTTAACGGACTCGGCTGCCAGTTTAAAACTGTTGATCGAATGGCCTGCTCTCATCCATCTAGACGGTTCCATGGGCAGTTGGCAGAAAGATCAACTGCCCTTAACTCTCTATATATCCTTTCTTTCCAACAGGAAGGGAGAGGACAGATAACTAACAATCCTAAAACTTGCAAGGACAAGTCTAGGACGCATCAAGCGCATTTTTCTCTCTCTCCTAAAGACATTTTCCACTAAATGTTCCTCTTGAATAATATTTTAGATAATCATTAGCATTCTCAATTTACATCCCCTTTTTCTCTTTCTAAAAAAGAAGATGATTAACTTAAGCGTCGGAAAGATAAATCGGAAAGTAAGTCCCGCCAATCCTTTGACCGTTTATTTATTGTGTTGCACAGATCCAGATTTGAAGTATATGGAGACCGGACCCTCTTCTAATCGTTCAAACCAAGCAGACCATTTCGTGACTCTCTAATCCGTATAACAATCCAGATCCGAGGTCACATCATATATAATTTCCTAATAGTCCACTTGGAAAGCATAGCTTGTTCTGCGAGTATCTTCTCCATGTTGTCCTATTCATCAAGGAAGATGGAGCAAGCTGTGCCAAGAGTCTTCTATCTCCTTTTTAATGTCTAGGATTGCATCTTCCCCGAAGCTTATATTATCAGGCCTCCCCATCAACATGCAAGTCTTTTCCAGAACTGGAACTAATGTGCTCCTTCATAGCACAGGAACAGAAATGGGAAACCAGAAAGGGGTACTTTATGAAAACTGAGAAACTACATTTACCAAAAGTGTCGGACATGAAAACAATGAGGAGACACCAAATTGATATTATAAATATTGGAAAATATTCAAAACATAAAAAAATGAGTAATCTCAAAATAAGAGAGAGAAATTGAAAACCAAAAGAAGGGAAAGGGAGATGGAGGGAGTCCACACAAGTTACTTATCAGAGGGAGAGAAGTGAGAGAATAGGAGTGTGGCTGGGAGTAGGAGTGAGAAAATGTGGTACCCTGCAGGTGTTCTCTATAAGATGCGTTTCTTTTTGTTGGTTTGGAAATACAGAGTTTTTCTATGAAGAAACTCTCTGTTTCTGTAAAAAAGAAGGATAGCTATCTTGGAATTTCTGAAACTTTTCAGGGCACAAACATTCCGTTGAGCATGGCCTCTTAGATGTTTCAAATGCAAAACATTTGCCACAAACAATGCATGACCTCTTAGATGTTTCCACTTGTTCCATGGTTTAGTTGTGACGGAGGATTTTTGAAAATTCCGTTGCTGTCATAACATTTTCTTTTGTTTATTGGTATTTATGATTCCACTATAAGTATCTTCTCCGGATGTTGTATCACCACATGTTCAATCATCAATAATTCTATCCTTTTTTTAGTCACCCTCTTATTGTGCTTCTTCTGAACAAATTTATCTCTCCTGGTTGCCTTTTTTGTTCATCTGCTCTACCTTCTTTGGAGTTAGCTTCTTAATTAGTTCATCCTGATTTTAGTCTTCTTGCCCTCTCTAATTGGTACAGAGAGCTGCACATTTATCCTAATAGTCATTAACCTTTGTTTTTGACCTATTAGTTAACTTAAGGAGAACCTTTTTTCTCCTGCCACAAATGACACTGAAAGATTAATAATTGATCGTAGATGTAGCTAGGGTAATGCAAGCCAGGCCTACCCCTGCCCTTCGGAGTCCTTGAATTTCCTTTATGTTTCCATGTTGCTCCTTCTAGTATCCAATTCCTATGTTTTCCTCTCCCTTAATTATGTGAATCCTTTGTCTTTGCTTATCTTTGCATAAGATTCTTTTGGTGCACTATCTTGATGCATTAACCCTCTTTTCTATCCTTTTTGACCTTTACGCATGAGCTAAAATTTTCTTGTCCACATTAAGTCCTGAAGCCTGGTATGAGATTATATTGTTCTTCTTTTTCTCTTTTTATACATCATTGGATTGTCTTCTTGATGCCCCTATTATTGTTTCTCTATCCATATTATCTCATAATCTCATTACATTGTTGTTAAAAAGGGAAGATGGAGCAAATAGCTGTCTCACCCGTCTTATATCTCCTTTTTCATCTTTGTCTAAGCTTGTCATTGAATTGAGATTAATCCTTCCTATCATCATCTCAATACTGGACTAATATATTTTATTACACTGTTGTGGTAAACGATGTCTCAATACCTATTTCTTCTGCACTATTTTGTCTCTTTGCATCAGATGGAGACATTTCCATATGTTGTTTGATGTTTAATTGACATTTTAAACAATGCACAGGGTACATGTGGGAGTGCAATTTAATTTAAAAAATATCCCTTGCCCCACCTATAATAGGTAGAAAGAAAAATGCGGGAATGCAAAAAGACTGAGGGCAATGAAGAAGAATCATTCCCCTCCATTCCTCTTCCTCTATCTTGATGTGACTCTTAACAGATGGGAAATTATGACTGTGCCCCCATTTCCCATCAATCTCTCAATCTAGACTGACTGTGTCACACTAATTAGATTGAGGAAAAATTTTCATGTCCCACATTGATTGAGAAGGACATGCGAGCCCAAGTTATGAGCTAAAGCATCCATCACAAAGTAACAACCTTGGGCATTTTGGGGTTACTCCGGCTGTGTAGTTTTTTGGGTAAGTAAAGGCTGTGTACTTCAGTTGCTTGGATGGATGGCTAGCTGCTTGGGTCTTGTGTGGTCCCCATTGGGACCTATTCTTCATCTTCAGTGACATTTTGATCCAGCAAGGGGAATGGATTGGCTGCTGTACTGATGAAAGTGGCCGTGGCTTGGCAGTCTTTACACTTCTGAACCATTTCAGTTGCTTGGTGGATGAATAATTGCTTGGTCATTTGTTGTTACAGAATTTAAGGAAAGTAGAAATGCTATCTCATTTTGTCTGTGTTCACAATTAAGCATGAGTATAATGTTACGTTACATCATATTTTATGTGCCTGATCTTGTTTCATGTAAATTTTGAATTTTTTATTGATATATCGGTAATGCATGGAAGCGTTGAATATCCCAGGGACATTTGAAAACACACACGCACGCACGCACGCATATATTGTCTCTTGTTATCATCCACTCATTATTTACTCATTTCAGGTGTTGTGAAACAGAAGCGATCATTATGGCGTTTGAAAACATACACTGATTTCTTGTGGGCTGTTGTCAACTTCATAGTGATTTTCTTCACAACGATGTTTTCGGTAAGCATTCTAGTGTGGATTGTTTGTCCACTATGGTGCTAATGCTATGGTATACTATCCCGAATGGAAAATTTCGTTCTTCTGTGCCTTCTGTTTGTAGATGGAGAAGTCAGATGCTTATAAGAAATCCTCTGGCTCCCACAAGAAATGGGATGGTGGCGGCCCAGGTGGCGGAAATGGCCCATCAGGTGGTGGTGGTGGTCCACGTGGGCCCCGTGGATTAGACAACGTTCGTGGATTAGATAGTATTCGCGGAATCAACCATAGTAAGTACCTGTTTCCACAAAACTCTGTTTTTTGTTCAAAATTTAGAGAACTTTCACAGCTAGATTGTGATTGCTACGTAGCTGTTCACAAGATTGACTAGTGGGGTGTATAGAAACCCATAATGGGCACCACATTGGCTTGGCAACACATTATTTTTTTCATAAAGAGGTTATGATATGCCCGTGACAAATCAACTAAAATTCTTAGGTTATTGATAAATTTGAGAATATCATTAATAAATAGCTCTACTTTATACATAATTATCAATAAAAAGCACAGTTATTGTTTTATCATTCCAAAAATCACGGAAAATATCAGTATTATAGTGAGCTATTATAAAAGAACTTGTGTTAATAACATACCTCATACAATGAAAGAAACAAAGACAACAGGGGTTTAGGTTTAGCTTTAATTTTTTAAGCATATCTAATGAATTTTATTTTTCTGAACATTATGAAATAGATCAATGTGTTAGAGTCCGATGCGCTAGCTTATGAGAAGTATCAGTGCTTGATATTGACCCTGCATTTCTTGTTCTGAATGTGCAGACTCACTGCCTGCATGTGGTTCTTGCTGTGGTGGCTGAACGCTGGGAATTGCTTTTAAGGCTTGGATGCTATAAATGGAGAGTTTGTTCATGTTTGGCTGGCTTACATTGCGCCACACTCTAGTTTAATATTTGGCTGCTAAAGCTAGAATGCAAAATGCAAAAATTAAATGACAATTTAAGCTACGAAGTATTAAGAAAGATCGAGGAACCAAATTTATTTGCGTTTCGTATTTGCGTTGGATTGATGTGACCCTCACCTCATGAAAACGGACCTTATAACTTTGGCGTTCAAAATGGGGTATGGTGATGGACTATTTGTTGTTGAATGAGAATAAAATAAATATTACCAAAAGTAAGATATGGATAAATATTGGATGTTTGGTTTGTATAAGAAATGCATGTTTCTTTCGGGGAGAAAGCGTCGTGGTGCTAAAAGATGGGTGGGGATGAAGGTAGAGCCGACCTGGGTTACATGTGTTGCGCGGTGCCCTTGTGTGGAGGGAGTTGCCCAAGGTGCTCCCGTTGTCATCGACAACCTAGAAATATAGGGATTATGTAGCATGCAAACATGATATGCAGATAAAAGATATCCATATATATAGCTTATATATATATATATGTATGTATATGGTAGATAATTATTTATGAGATTTTATAAAATTTTAGAATAGCTTAGAGAATTCTATTAAAATGAGAAAGTTATGTACTTATTCTAGAATGTTCTTAAATAGGGAGAATACGAAAGATTTTAACATATTTCGAAGGGAGATAGTTATGAAGAATATTCTATAATGTGAACATTAGTCATCTATAATGGAAGATAGAAAGGTAATTGTAACTGTTGATTGAGAAGGTAATATCCTTATATAAAGGGACCAATGTCTCTTATTTGGGACAATAAACTTAAAAAACTCGGGGAGTTAAAGAAGTAGTTCAAGTAAGGCCCAATGAGGTGAAATAAGGGAGTGGTGTGTAATCGATAAAGTGGCTAGTCTTGAAGAGCTCAATGGATAGCTTCTAGGAAAGCCTGTGAAAGTCACTATTAGAGGAGTGCCTTGTATTATTATATTCAATTTTTATAGTAAAAAATATTTTTTAAAAAAATATTTTGTTTCTATATACTTAATATAAGAATATTAAAAAACGCTGATTTGTCTATATTATAAAGGTTACGCTAAACAAGTGTCTTACTAGTGATCGATAAAAAGTGCCATCGCATGATATGGCATATGTGATTGGCTTGGCGATGTGGTGGCATTTTAAGGATAGGATAGGCATAGATGAGATTAATAATTAATTTTTTATTATTATTTTTATAATAAATAAATTTATTTTTATATAAAGTTAGTTATTTTTATTTTTGTAATTTTAAGTATTTTAAAGTAAAGCAACTGAGGTGACTACAATAAGGTAGAAATGGATATTATTAATTGCCCTAAACCAAACACGCATAGATTTTTTGCAACTATTGATATTTCAATTGTGTCAATTTTATACTCAATAATATATTTTCCATCTATCTATAATTCTCTCTTTATTTATAAGGCTCATTAGATTTTTTTTTTTTCAAGAGGAAAAGATAAATGAAAAAAATAAAATGAGTCGTATATGTAGATAGTGGGTTATGGGTTTTGTAAATTAATGGGATAAGTTGTATTAATTTTTTATGTTTATTGAAATTTTTTTAGGTATTACGATGAACTTTAATGAGGCCCAACATGCAAGCCCAAAAAACAGAGAATTTACAAAGGTATTTGGGCTTTTATTTTGGGTCTCGTTCAATCGAAATTCAAGAGGCACAATGGGCCGTATACCGATCCTTCTTCTGTAATACGTTGAAGCTGAAACCGCGATTTCCCGCAGTTCAAAAATCGCTCCTCTCTCTTTCCGGCGACCGACTGAACTGTTCGACGAAGGTTATGGCTCAACGAATTTGAGTTTGCGCAGTTTGAATTCTTACGTCGTCCTTTCTATTTCTCTCTTACTCTCTCTCCGTGGATTTCTGAGATGCAAACGGAGATCTGCCAATGGAAGGGGAGGTTAACCTTCCAGCCCCACCAGTGAGCGCCAAGACCAATCTCATACGTCTGGTCAACAAGGCGTATCCTACCTCATCCTCTTCTATTTCTGCTTCATCTTCCTACAAGTCCACTTCGCCTGATTTTCTCCGTAATGTTCAGGCCGCATTCAAACGGCACCGTCCTCTTGGTACCCTCCTTTCCTCTCTCTTTCCCTCTTACTCGACCTAATTCTTTTGGTTTTAGGTTGAATTTTTTAGGAGCATTCTATTTTATTTTCAGTTCTAGGGTTGCTATTGATGATTTATTTCTTTGCAGTGAAGCGTAAGGTAAGATTAGGGCTTTAAATGCTCCTGCTAAATAAAATCACGTCCTGCCATTAATAACTCGTATATCAGATTAAGGCACTACCATATGTACTGACTTCAGCTTTCTAATTTGTTCTAACTGTATTTCTGCAATTATCCCAAAATTTTTTAATTAGGTTATAGTTTTACCTTTTTTCCTCAACTGTAAATCAAATTCAGATTATTGTCGCTTCTGAGAAATCAAAAAGCAATTGACTTCTTAAATTTTTCTGGGTTGTGTTCTGAGAAATTGCAGGTACAATGCAGTCAAACAGTTTGATGCCGAGGCGCATATTGCCTCCGCAGAGAGAGAAATCAAAAGGCTCAGGATTGGATTCAGATATCGCAGTAAACAGGAGATCCCACGAAGTAATTTCAATTGGTCTGACAAAGGAATCGGTCACCTCCCTCGGGGAAAGTCAGATTGATACATCGATTTCACCTCCTCCTTTTTCGAGTACTGCCACAACTGCTTATGAGAAGTATAATCCATTTGATGAGCAAAGAGCTGAAGATAAACCTACTCCTTGTCAGAAGGAGAATGATGCAAATATTTCATCTTGTGTGGAATTGCATTGTGTTCCAGCAGCCGACGGCTCAAAGATGGTCCAGTCTGCGTTGGCAAATACTGCTACTTCACAAGGTAGTACTAGTAGGTTCTCCCTTGGTTCATAACTTAGAATTTCAATTGCTGAATTATATTCACGTTCAAAATACTTGTCTATGTCGGCAAGTACCTCTCTTCACAGGGTTGTAGTTGTTCCCTTGGATCACAGCTTATACATTCAATTGCTGAAATAGATGCATGCTGGGAATGCCTGTTTGCAATGCCAGTGACATATTTGTGGGGAGGTAGGAAGAGGGATTCTCTTGAATTCCAAATTCTGGAAAATAAACACCAATGGTCCTGCAGAAACCCTAAAAGCCAACTTGCATTGCCCTTGTGTTATCTTTTTATGGTGTCTGCAGGTCATAATAGATATTTCTGTTATATCTAATGATCTTCTGCCTATATTGCCTGTGATTCTTTAATTCAGAATGAGAGGGGCAATGGTAATCATGAATGTGAAGGTGTTAGGAATATGCCTTTCTCTTTCTTCAATGATGTTCTTAATGCAGGGGCCGATGACCAAGTGGCCACTGGAATGGACAACTTATGTTCTCATATGGGTTCACTTGCATTGACAGAAACGGAATGGAACATAGGCAGTCAAGCAGAGCCGTCAAATATTGCTAATAATGAACCAAAGTATCAGAACTTGAGGATCCGGGAAATGGATGGTGGTATGAGAACTGATGGAGTCTCTTCGTTTGCCATTAGAAGGTCAGCTCTTCAGGATCAGCTCCAGCATCTAAGGAACTTCCTGGAGAGTGAAGTAGGCCATCCCATGACACAATCTTCATTTGTGGGATCGTCTTGTGCCACCACAACTTCTGTCCATGCAACATCAGCGCCAATGCTCAATGCAACAACGAATTGTTCATTCTCCCATCAAGAAAGTGTCTCGTGTGTAGCTGTTGGGTCCTTACCTGATGCCAACTTGAATTCTCAACATTTAGGCCTTGGAGTTGGGGTTCAGCAGTCATATTCATCATCAAAGCTCAACTCTGCAATTGTAACTGACCAGGCAGCTATTGCAGGGCAAACTTTAAGCTCTGGTATTTATGCACAAATTGGTGTTGAGGAGATTAAACCAAACTATGTGCCAAAGGAAAGTAATATATCAAAGGATCCTTATGTGCAGGACAAGTCAATCAAGGGGACAGGTCATGCAGGTGATGCTTCAGAAGTACCATTGAGGTGCCCGTCATTGAAGGACTCCTCTTGTGATGTAAAGTTAGAGCCTTCCGAAGTGGGCAAACAAGAAAAGACTACTGGTAATAAAGGTCCATCAGCTCCCCGAAAGAAGAACTATGATCCCGACTTGTTCTTTAAGGTAAACGGAAAACTTTACCAGAGGCTTGGCAAGATAGGAAGTGGTGGAAGCAGTGAGGTTCACAAAGTTATTTCAGCTGAGTGTACAATTTATGCCCTGAAGAAAATTAAGCTTAAAGGTCGTGATTATGCTACTGCATATGGATTTTGTCAGGAGATCCTTTATCTAAACAAGTTGAAGGGAAAGAGTAACATAATACAGCTTGTTGACTATGAGGTTTGGCTTATGCTTCCATTATACTGTTACTGCAAGACCCTTGATTTTATGATAAACATTGATTAAGATCACTAAATGAGCATGAATGCTGGTGATGTTCTAGTACTAGAAAAGAAAAAAGAGAGATGTATTGTGCTTTATTTAACTCTTACTAGTTCTAGTTGCATAAT
Source organism: Nepenthes gracilis (assembly GCA_033239525.1). Taxonomy (NCBI): domain Eukaryota; kingdom Viridiplantae; phylum Streptophyta; class Magnoliopsida; order Caryophyllales; family Nepenthaceae; genus Nepenthes; species Nepenthes gracilis. The sequence goes on along the minus strand of BSYO01000023.1, from coordinate 14,586,068 downwards.
AATTGTCAAAGGCCTTGTTCTTGTTTGATTGGATTGTTAATTTCAACACTGATTTTTAATCTCAGCATAATCCTTGTTCTAAAGTACTATCTTCAAGGACTTATTTTTGGCAGTAAATACTTTTCCATAAATGAGGTAATGTTACTTCAGTTGAAACTACATCTCGAGATTAGAACCACATTTCAGCTGTTATTTGCACATCTTGTTTAAAACTACGTAGAGAGCTCTTTGGAGGAGCAAAAAATCATAGTTATTTTGACATTCCTAGAGAAAGTTGCAAGGAAAGTTTCAACATATTTTCCATGTATTAACAGATTATTTATCTTAGCAACTTGATTTAATATTCTCAGGGAGTACTTGGTTTCATCAAACAAAAACAAGGCCTAACATAACAAGGGCTACTTGGTTAGGTAACGATGTACCCAACGTTCTATAGCTTCCTGCTTCCTAAAAGCCTTATCACACATCTCTAAGGTTTAGCATCTGGAACTCCTAAAGTTTTGTATCCTACTATTTTAGGTTACAGATAAGGCATTGCTTGAAGAAGTCATGAATGGCTCTATGAACCATAAAGATGGGAGAGTTAAGGATGATGGGTATATATACATGGTTCTCGAATATGGAGAAATTGATTTAGCTCACATGCTGTTGCAAAAATGGAAGGAATTGGAAAGCTCCTACTCGACTATAGATGAAAACTGGCTACGGTTTTATTGGCAGGTCTGGTTGATCATTCTTTATTTTCTTTCCATTCCATTGGCTGAAAGGTACATATTGTTGCTGTTTTGCTGCTTACATATTACTACAAATATTGTGCCTCCTACCTAAGAGACATTCTCCAGCAACTTCGAACAATTCCACCTGAGACTGCCTTGAGAAATGGGAAATGACACTCTCTTAATTGAATATGCTGGCAGCAAATCCTCAAAGCAGTGAATACAATCCACGAAGAACGTATTGTGCACTCTGATCTGAAGCCAGCTAATTTCCTTCTCGTCAAGGGTTCATTGAAGCTGATTGACTTTGGTATTGCCAAAGCTATAATGAGCGACACAACAAACATTCAGCGAGACTCACAGGTTTTTTCTTATTCCTCTGTAAAATAGTTTGTTTGCCATCTCTATTTGGTGCAGTGAAGGTGGAATGCATGACACTCCATTCTCCTTTAGCCGTTTATGTGGCAATCCGTTCTCTTTTCACCATTGATGTGGCAATACCAAAGCCTTGTTTGGTTTGTGAACGAGTGTCAATTCTAAGTTTTTGTGCATTTGTACTTCCCATTAAGATACTGGAAAAGTATTTCCCATCTGTTTGCTTCACATGCATTCTTCTTGGGATACATTGACCTGTTTGATTCACACACCTATTCTTAAAAAGCATGCCTTCGTGAGAATAAGGCCACTGCTGCAAAGTAATAAGAGATGTAGAATTTTTGAGGATATTTATCTTCTTCTGCACTATGAAGTCAAAGAAACCATGGATTAAGTAGGTCATTTGAACTTAGGCATATTAGAAGTAGAAGGTTCTCACATCATAGTGTTTTTATGGCCGAATCCGTTTTATAGTAAACAAATGCATCTATCATGCATTTGATAAATGCATTGCTAGTGTCAAAGGTCCATAAAGAAAAGATATGGGGCTATGAAAAGGAGATTTAGCAGAATAGAGTTTCTTGGTAATAGAGTTGTGGAACACTTGTTTTTGTTCCATTTCCAAATAAAGGATCGGTCAATCAAATAACGGATAATAAAAAGGTCAGATGCTACTAATTCATATAGAGTAATCAAACCAGCCTGAGACATTCCCATGTTTAAATTGTGTTTTAGTTGCATATGCTTCAGTTGGGAAGGATGAATTGCTTCGGAAAACAGACCTATTGATTAACCAAGGAAAAAGAAAGTGGAACTAGATTAAGTCCAAATCCCCTACTTCATATAAGGTTGCATAGACCCAGCTAAGTTTTTACAATTACTTGGGACCTTAACTCTTTTGCTGGTTGCATTTCGTACAGCTATTTTCCTTCCTATAGCTACTTAAGCTGAGATGTTCTTATAGCTTTATAAAATGCTTCATATGGTGTAAGGTTAGTGAAATAATGCTAGTAATATGTTATCGTCTAGCAGGATGACCAGTATTAGAAATAAAGTAGGTGACCCGTGTAAATTAGCATCACATTTAATTTGTCGCCTAATGAAGTTACTTCTGGTTTTTCTTGGTTCTCATTCTGCTCTTGCTACTTCAGGTGGGTACATTGAGCTACATGTCGCCAGAGGCATTCATGTGCAATGAAAGGGATGCAAATGGGAACATCATAAAGTGTGGTCGTCCATCAGACATCTGGTCGCTTGGCTGCATTCTTTATCAAATGGTTTTTGGCCGGACGCCATTTTCGGAATACAAAACGTTCTGGGCCAAGTTCAAAGTCATAACAGATCCCAACCACGAGATCATGTACAAGCCCGTTTCAAACCCCTGGCTTCTTGATCTCATGAAGAAGTGTCTTGTGTGGGACCGTAACGAACGGTGGAGAATCCCACAGCTACTGCAACACCCATTTCTCGTTCCTCCAATCTCGCACCAAATTTCCACCCCAGATGACAAAAACTGCAGAGCAATCCAGTTGATTGCTGAATCTCATGCAAACGATAAAGAAGCTTTGACAATGTGCTATCGGCTCCGGCAACTGCTTGGTGAGGCAAACGCAAGCTCTCAAGATCAACAATGTCGTCTGCTGTTGCAGATTTCACCATTTGCTTTGATCTGCAGGAACATATTAGAAAGGCACTTTGATCTCATGCCAATTGTATGTAAAGAAGTGTCATGCCTCTTTAACACAGCATAAACATTGAGCTTTGTATGAAACAATCTTGCTGACAATATATTGTATTGAGGAAGGAAATCATGCTAAAATTTGATCCCCTTTTTTGTTGAGTTGTTATTGATTGATATTAAGTATAAATATATTATTCAGTTAGATTATTGTTAGTTGTTGATGTTGAATTGTTAAAATCATCACTCAATATATTTCTTACTTTATTCGGTATATTTATTTGTTTTTTATTTCTTTAAAAGTGCCGTATAATAAAACTTCAATAAAATAAATAAATATAATAACATTTTTATCTATTAAAAAGAAAGTAACATTACATTAGAAATAATATCTTAATATTTATATATAGAAATAAGACAACTAAATTATATGAATTATAAAGATTAAAAAAACACACACACACACAACAATATCAATCTTAATTTTTATCAATGGCAGAATAATCACGAAATTAAGATGATCTAGTATCATTGAAGGTTTTAGTTTGATTTATTTTATTTTCAAGACTCTACACATAAACCAATTTATAGTTATAAAGGATGAATATCGCATTAGGATGATTAGTGCTATTACACAACTTAAATCGTTCCTTAAGCTTTTTGCCATTTTTCTACTATTTTGTTGTACACTGTTGATTGTATTTTTAAGATCACTGGCATAAATTCATTGGCATTTATAATGAATGATTATGATATTAAGAACGTTGGCATTGTTACACAACTTTAAATCTTTCCTTAGGCCTTGTTTGGAATAATGTATCAGAATGTTCATATTTTTAAAAAATAATTTTTTAATTTTTTTTTTTAATTTTTCTGTTCTTCAAACTTTTCTATAATCAAATACATCCTTAAACTATCTATCACATTCTTTTTGACAAGTAATTAAGATATACACAATTAACACTATATAATCTCTATAAAGATCAAAATTAGTTAGTTTTCAAGCATAAACAGACCAACAACAAAATCCTAAGCAAAAATTAAAAATATCAATTGTGATAAAGATCAACCAAGCCTGAGTACATAAACACTAAATATATAAAAACCCCCAATCTATAAATTTAAACCATTAAATATAATCTCTTAAATATTTTTTATTTTTGTTTTATTATTTGGGTGTAAGAAATAATTATTTCCTTATTATTATTATTATCAATACTCTTATTATTATTTTTATTATTATAAATTTTTATTATATTTCTCATAATATTACTACATACTAAATATTAAAATAATAATTTTTAACTTATTTTATTGTAATAATTAAATACAATAATAAAAATATTTTATTTTATTTTATTTTATTTTATTTCTTATAAATAAATATTTTATTTTTATATTATTTTATTTTAATAATTAAAATTACTGCAAAGTATTTGAAGACCACGTAATCTTATTATTAACAGCCACATTGGGCTAACAATAGGACATAATAAGACTCTTTCTGCCATGTTTCTACTATTTTGTAACATACCACTTTGTAGAATGTACTTTGCACGGTAAAGGCATTTGACCATAAATTATCTGCTGAAGGAACTTGGCATTTGATAATATATTATAATTATAAAGGAAACCGCAAAGATCGATTATTCGGAAGAAGGGCGGTGATTTTTTAATAGAAAACTAATAAATAGCACTATGTAATATATATATATATATATATATATTTCGTGCACTGATCCGACTTCCGAACGACGGTTCGATTTTGGCGACCCGATCCGGCTCCGTTCACTGAGTGCGGGTCCTGCACACCACTAAAACAAAACAGGAGGTCAGCAGTTAACGGCGGGAGGAAATCCCACCGATAACTCTCCGACGCTCGATCAAACAAATTTTTAAAGAAAGAACGAAGAAGAATAAGTTGGCGGGAGAGCGATTTGACCCGGATGTAAGAGAGAAACGCAAGGTCCTTCTTGTATACGAGTCGGTGGGAAAGGTAGTAAGCAATCGTGAGGATTCGCTTGTTGCCTTGGAAGTTTATTGTGCGGTCTCCTGGGCCCAGGAAGCAGAGCTTGTATTTAGAGACTTGGGGTTTTCTCTCTCCGAGTTTCGGGCTCAAGCCAAAGCGTTTTTAGTGTTAGTGGAAGCGTGCCCAACGAAGGTTCTGGGCTGATTTATGGAAGAGGTGGATGATCTTCCTTCTTTGGAAGGCGAGATCCTTTCCCTCCTCCGTGGCCGCCTTCTCCGGCCCAGATCTCGATTGCCATGGTGGAGGTGATAGTTTTCTTCAAGGCTGTCAGCCAAGCCTTCCCGGTTATCTCTTTCCTCTTTGATTATTACCGTTGGGTTGTTTGGTGGGCAAGAATACGGGAAGATCTCGTGCCTTCCTTATTTGAAGGGCGTCAATCTTGTCGTATCCATTTAGGATCAAAGAGGACGCGCGGAAGGTCAGTGGGTTGGTCAGCCGAGGAGTTATGGACCCACATAGTACGAGGCCCATTATCAGAAAGGCGTTATTTGGGCCCAACGCGTAAGGAGAGGACGGCCAACGTTCGAGTTGACCGTTGGAGAGTCGTCCGCCTTCGTGGAGAGCGGAGCAAGCTCCTCTAACGCTCCATTTGTTGGGCTTGGGCCTGATGGTGACCGTGACCGAAAAGCTTCCGAGGCCCAAATCGGTTGTCTTGACGGCCAACATTTCGTTGACCGTTTGTGAGTTAATCGCCGCCAGCACGTCAACTCAAACGTTGACCGTCAGGCTTTCCGCTTTGATCCGTTTTCTCATTGGGCTCGGCCATTTTCGAGGCGTACCCATCACTAGCCCCGTCTTGGTGGTCGATTTACGATCTCCGGCATGTTTGATGGGGTGCCCCTTATAAACCGCTCGTCTTCATCGTCTCGATTTTACTCCGCTTTGTCGATGTTTTGACCAAATCCTCGAGTTTTGCGATGTTGACCGTCTTGGTCAACCCCGAGCACCGAGTTGTTGGCCGCTTTGGTCAATTCCGAGTACCGAGTTGTTGACCGTCTGGTCAATTCGAGTTCCGCATTGTCGACCGTCTGGCCAATTCCGAGTTCCGAAATTGTTGACCGTCCCCGGTCACCTCCGAGTTCCAGTTTGTCGTCCGCCTGTGTCAATTCGTAGAATGACTTCGCCATCTTTTCGCCGGACGCCAGCAGAGAGTGGCACGTGTCCTCTTTGGTTGGAAGGAAATCCGGGTAATTAATGCGCCGAGATCCGTCCTTTGGGCCCAAGTGGGGTGGCGACACGTGGTAATTAAGCGGTGCCATTAACGAGGGGTTTTCGTGCAAGGAGTCCCATCGTTTGGCTAAGTCGAATGAGGAGACGACGCGTGGCATGGCAACGGGCGTGCTTGCAAGCTTGGCGCCTAAGACTTCCTCCGTTTTTGAAGTTGGTTACCACTCCTTCGCCTTCCTCATTTCCATTTCACACCAAACCTTCCCCGAAACCCTAGCACCTTTTCGATCATGGCCTCCGTTGGGGAAATCTCGTCCTACTGAGAGAGGGTGATGTTAAAGCCTTGTGTGTTGAATTCAACATCCCGAAAGAGATGGCCTGGAAGGTTCCAGGAGCGGAGTGAAGTCGCCTCTCACCCACCGGGAGGGCTACATCACCGTCTATGAGGCCCACCAGGAGCGGGCTCCGCTGCCCCTTCCGAGGAGCCGGAGTCGATCGTAACGGCCTAGGGGTTCCGCCGCGCCTTCATGCCAACGCCGTGAGGTACATTTGCACTTTATGCATTTTTGCCCTAAACTCAAATGTAAGTTTAGGATGTCCTGGTCTTAAGGTCATATTTAAAGGTGACCCGTGGGCGAGGGATCTCACTGTTGACCCGTCCGGGGATAAAGATAAAATGTGGCGATTTATGACTCCTCAAGAACCGAAAACCGGTTCTTCTTCGTGAAGGTGGGAGAGGAATGCCCCTCGCGGAACCGGGCGAGGTTCCAGAGGTGCATCTTGGCGCACCGATCAAGCATGGAATCGGCCGTATGCATGCCGACCGCGGCATACGCTGCAAGAATCCCAATGAATTTAGAAGGGACTTCTTGGTTTCCGAGGAGACCGAGAAGGTCGAATGGGGCCCACCGTCACCGGTCCGTAAGCCACACCCTCCAATTACAATGTCTAAGCCTCGACAGCTCTCTGGAAGTCGCTAATCCGCCCGATGTCTTGGTGGAGGCTGCTGCGAGGGCGACCGCCACGCCTCCTCTTCCTCCTCTCGACGACCTTGTGGCTGCGGGATTTGCGGTGGTCCTGCAGCACTTCCGGGCGGAGAGGTCCGTTGAGGACCGGGCGGATGCCGGAGGAGTTATTTTGGCCCGGCTGCGGTGAAGGTGGTTCAGTGCGCCGCCTGGATGGAATCGCGGTGGAGCCCAGCTCGACGCGCTGAAGGCTCGCGGTTTATATTGTGGAGCCGTCGACGAGGGCTGATCCTCCGATGCTGTCCCACGGGAAGCCAGAAGAAAAAACCCGCCACGACTACTCCAAAGTGGTCGGCAGAGAGCAAACGCCGCCGCCACATGATGATGAGTTTTTGGACCGCCTCTTTGGATGAGGCGGCGGCGGATTTGGCGCAAGAGGGCGCTCCTAGCTCGACATCTCCGATCCTATCCGGCCGGGGCACGGCTGGAGTCCGGACCCGTGAGGTCTCACCGAAGACTTACTAGGTATGACCCCGTAACAACTTCCCCGGTATTTTTACCATGTTTGCGAGCTCACGTTTTGTTTTTGTCTTGTGCGGCCAAAAGAGTGGGCTCGGTTGTCGCCGGGAAATGGAGGCAACGCGACCGCATCATTGCGGGAACGCGAGGCCGAGATAGCCTGGTTGGATGCTAAGTCGGCCGCCTCGGAGGAGAGCTACGGAGTGCATAACCGCTCTCGAGGTCAGCCGTGGCGACTTAGAGACGAGATCGCCGCGCCGAGGGCGGAGGTCGCCCGATCAAAAGAAGAGGAAGATCGCTTAAGACGGACAACAAACGTCTTTCGGATAGAGTCGCCACCGTAGAGGGCGAGTTGGATACTCGGATGAGTCTCCACGAGGTCAGGGCGCGTTCGCATGCCCTACTGGCTGGAGGGGCTCAATATCAAGCGTCGCGTCGCGCGGTTGGTTGTTCCCGATTTCCCGTAGAGCTTATAAATCTAAGGAACCGCGGGGTGCCGCGCAAGGAAGACTTACGGGAGAGCCCCGAGACAAACGGGGTGGTCCGCCCGACCTCGTAGCCCTTGTACTTTTTCCTTTTTGTTTTTTTGGATTGTTTGTAAATTGTAACACACACTTTTGAGGGCAATAAAACGGAAGTTCTTTTCGCTTTAGCATCCATTGCTTCTTATTGCTTCGTGTTTGTTTGTGTCGTTACATTGACGGCCAACTTGGTCGGTCGCGATCACATACTTGGTTGCCTAAGGAGCCGAGCCCCCTCAGCTTGGCAAGTGGTTGTGGTAACCAACCTCATGGCGGTCTTTCTCGAGTGGAAACTTGGGCGCTTAATGTCGAGAAGGAACGCTTCGTTATGGTCTCACCATGCTATTGCTTTGTCGAGAAGGTTAATACGTGGGGTGGCCAACTTGGTTAGCGGGTCGCCTAAGGAGTAGGTCCTTAGTCGAAAGGCTTTGTGAGAACCCGGCTGATGGCGCCGTTCAAGCGAAAACTTGGGCTGCCAATCTTTGGAGAAGAGATGCTTCTCCTTCGACCGCCGGCCGACCGACGCTGCCCTCCCGAAAGGAGGTCGTCGCGTGTGCCATCTTGCCCCCTAAGGTTTTCAGACCGCTATGGGCCACTGGATGACCAAGGTTTGAGTACGACCGCTATTGGGCCGCTCGGATGACCGAGGTTTCGCATCACTATGGGCCACTTGGATGACCAAGGTTTTGGACCGCTATGGGCTACCCGATGACCAGGTGGTTTAAGGCCGCTAACGGGCCACCTAGATGACTAGGGTTTTAGACCAATTTCGCCACCGGATGACCGAGGGTTTAACAGAGGGTGAAGACCCTCCCGACTTAGGGGCGTCTAGGCCGGATGGGTACCGCAAGGCAAACGCAGTTCATACACCCTAGTATTCTATATGCTAAGTAAACTCCTTACCTCTCACAAGCTTACACAAGCAAGCGAATGTATGCACGTAGAAGGGTGAGTTCATACCCGAGCTTCCTATTGGAAGTAGCGTTTGAGGTGGGCTGCGTTCACGTTCGTGGAACCCGCCTTTCCGTCCCGGTTCCGGAGCTTGAGGCTCATTGGCCGCGCAGGATCAGGGAGACGAGGAAAGGTCCCTCCCACCGGGAGAGAGCTTGTTACGGCGGCGATCTTGCCCGGTGGCCTCGACGCCACGCGGAGACCAAGTCGCCTACCTCGAACGGGCTTTCACTTTCTTATTGTAGTATCGAGGCCACTCGATGTTGGTAGGCGGCCGTCCGTATTCAGCAAGATCGCGGCCTCCGAGCAAGTCTAAGTGCTCCCGACTTTTCGGGAGTTTTCCAAAGGGTCAAAGGACTCCACTCTTAGACTTGGAAGCCCGATCTCGACCTACTACCGTCAACCCCGCAATGCAGGTCAAGGGCGTCTCGCGTGTTGGTTCCTTCGGGTTGTTCGGTAAGACCAGAGGACTAAGGGAGCTCAAATCCGACCAAGAGCCCCCGTCCCTCCAACTTAGTTTTTAACCCGTGAGCAACGTTCGGTTTGGACCTCCACTCCGTCCGTTGGCTTTGGGTATGCCACCAAGTGTGGACCACGATACCAGTGGTGCAATACTTGGTGAAGCGTTTTCAGAGAATGGGTCCCGTTGTTTAAGTTACGACCTGACGCGGGGCGCTGAATCAGCACAATGCTCGCGAAGGAATTCCAGTGGCATTGTGTTCGTGATTTTAGCTGGGGGGCTGCTTGACCCACTTGGTGAAGTAGTCGATGCCCGCTATGATGAATTTTCGCCCCCAGTGGCAATGGGAAAAGGGCCGAGAATATCGAGCCCCCATTCTTGCGAAGAACCCACGGCGCTATAGTGATTTCAAATCTGCGGACGGCTGGTGGTGAAGGTTGCGTGAAGTGGGCTTTCACATTTCTTCACAAATTCCCAAGCGTCCTTCTTCATCGAGGGCCCGTAGTACCCTTTGTCGCATGACCTTGAAGGCTAGGTTTTTCCCGCCTATGTGCGATCCATGATTCCGAGGTGAATCTCGCTTAGCGCGTAGTCCGCCTCTTCGGGAGTTAGACAGCGGAGGTATGGAGTTGAGTACCCACGGCGATAAAGCCGTCCGCCAACTCTGATGTATACCAACCGCTACTGTCTTTTGACCCGCTTGGCTTGTTCTGGCGTCCTCCGGAGTGATCCGTTAGCCAAATAGTTTAGGAAAGGAGTCATCCAAATTGCCCTGCTTTTAAATGCATGGCCTCCTTTTTCGATCTTCGAGCGCTCAGATCTCCCGCATGTCCCCGAGTATTGTCGGGTTTTCAGAAGGCTGCCTTGGGCACTGGTCCGCCTTCCATTTCGTCGCTGAATGTGAACAAGGTCTTATCTCTCAAACCTTGAATCATTTCCTTTGCCTTGGCCAAGTACTTGGCCAAGAGCGGTGATTTGCTTCAAGCCACCGTTAACTGGGCGGACAATGAGCTCGGAGTCGCCAGACTGCGCGTTTCTGGCGGAGCATTCTCGCTAGTCTCAAACCGAATAGGCGGGGCAGACTCAGCGACGTTATTCGCCGGGGAAGTTGAGCCTGAGTGAGTATTTTATTCGAACCCGTCGGGAGTTGCCAGACAACTCCGCGCCATCGCCTTCAAGTCCATGGGACGATCCGTCTATATGGAGTACCCACTGGGGACTCCGACGAGCGCGATCTTTGCTTCTTCGCGGCCTGTTCATCGAGCCGGGTCGTGGTCTCGACGAGGAAATCAGCCCGATTACTGCGCTTTTACGGGCCCTGGCTGAATTCAATGTCGAACTCGCCCAACTCGATAGCCCATTTGACTAACCTCCCGTAAATATCTGCTTTACGGAGGATGGTTTTAATGGCTGGTCCGTGAGGACCACTATACGATGGGCCCGAAGTAAGGCCTTAGTTTTCGTGCGGAGGATATTAGCGCTAAGGCCAATTTTTCACGCGCGAGTAGCGAAGTTTTCTGGGCCTGGCCAACATTTTACTCACATAGTAGACCGGCCCCACCGCGCGCCCGCGTGATCTCCGCCGCACAAGGACGGAATCGAGCGCCGTTTCGATACCGCGAGGTAGAGGTATAATACCTCTCCGCCCACCGGTGATACCAACACAAGGGCCGCTGGCAAGACGCTTCACCTTCTTGGCAGCTTTGGCAATCCCGCGCCCACCGGAAACCGATTTCGTTCCCGCAAGGCTTTGAAAAAGGGTCGGGTACTTGTCTCCGCACTTCGCGAGAAGCGGGACAAAGCCGCCCGCCGCCCAGCGAGCCTCAACGCCTTCACGCCCCGTGGAGGTGTCATGTCTGCAGTGCTTTGATTTTTTCTTGGGTTCGCTTCGATCCCTCGTCGGAGACTATGAACCCCGGAATTTTCCGTATAAACTCCGAAGACGATTTAGCAGATTCACCTTCATGCGATGCCTTCAAGCACTTCAACGACTCACTCAAGTCGCGAATGTGGTCGCCGATGGCCCCGCTCTTACGAGCATGTCATCGACGAGACCTCCATATTGCACCGATCTCGACTTTCGAACATCTTGTCGACTGTGCGCCGGTAGGTTGCCCCGCGTTCTTAAGGCCAAAAGGCATCACCTTATACGCAGAGTGCCTTGGTCCGTCATGAAGGAGGTACGCTCCTCATCTTGGGATTCATGCGACTGGTTGTAGCCCGAATAGGCGTCCATGAAGCTCGCAGCCATGTCCTTTGTGGAGTCAACCAGTCTATTCTAGGCGGGGAAAGGCGTCCTTAGGATGCTTTGTTAATGCGGTGAAGTCGACGCACATCCGCCACTTCCGTTGCTTTTCTTAACAAGGACGACATTAGAGAGCCGGTCCCGGGTATTGGACTTCCCTAATGAAGTCAAGGCCCAGAGCTTCTTCACCTCCTCTCGGATGGCGATCAGCCTTTTTTCCTGATTGGTTCCTCCGTCGCCGCCCGACCGATTTTCTGGCCGAGATCGAGGCCCGGCTTGTGGACCATTACTTGCCGGGATTCCGGCATGTCTGCCGAGTCCAAGCAAAAAGATCTCGCGTTCTTCGTAAGAACGCGATTAGCTCTTCGCAAAGGGTCTTAAGTGAGTGAGCCGCCAATGGAACGCACTTATCCTGGTTCCCGGGTCCAAGTGGGATCGGATCCGTGGCTTCTCCGGCCGCGCTTTGGAGAGTTGTCTCTCGTCGATGGTCGAAGTTCTCCCATAGTTTTATTGCTGCCGCCGGGCAATTTGGGCTATGTAGTAGGTCCGCCCGGTGACTGACGCCCAATGCTTCACCGACTCACGTAAGGTGTTGGGAACTTCATTTTTAGATGTGGTATTGACGTGATCGCCTAAACGCCGTTAGGCACGGCCGCCTAGTATAGCGTTGTAAACCAAGGCGGGTCAACCACTGGGAAGGTTATCGTGATCGCTTGCCTCGGGGTAGGTGCCTAAGGTCACTTCCAGCTTGGACTGCCCCGAACGGGCACCGTTCGTTATCTAGGCCGCATAAAGGGGTCCTTCACAGGTTTTTAGTTGACTCTTTTTAGTCCTAGTTTAAAGAACGCGTCCCAAGTAAAGCAAATCCTTTGAACTTCCATTATCAATAAAGACTCGTCACCGGTAGTCATCACCGCTATCCGAAACGAAAGTGAAATTACAAGGGGTCAAAGATGGGGGAAATAACATGATTAGAATCACACTCGGCAAACCGATAACGTTGTCCACCGTGGCGCCGCTTCCTCCCGGTCTGCCAAGCCTTGTAGTCCGCAGGATTTTTTTGCGGAGTCGGGTGGTAATCATGTTTACCACCCCCGCCGCGATCTCTTGCTTTCGGGGTGGAGAAGGCTCTCACCTCTGCGACCCCGAAGTCTCGCCTGTGTCCCGATGAACCTATTGAGGTGTCCGCGCGACCAGCTCCTCAATCTCCCTTTGCGGCTTTTGCAATCCTCAGTTGAATGGCCGAGCGATGATAATCACAATATTCGACTGGTTCCCGAGTCCTTTTGCCGCTTTCGGCCATTTCCGAAACTTTTCTCCACCTGATCCGCACGGGACGTTTGCGCGCGTGTCCGTCAAGGGCGCGAAGTAGTGGGCCCATAATCCTTGCGCTCCGCGGCCTCTTGCCTTGATACGTCAAGAGTGTTCTCCGCCCATGAATTTCCCTCCTTCTCCAGGAAGGGCCGAGGCCGATCCGCCTGCCTCGGGCGCTTTGCCTCGGGCTGGCCTCCTCCACAGCCAGCCAGGCCCTAGTGATTGATTCCGCCTCGCGGAATGATTGAGGATTCTTATGCGCAAGGTGCTTAAAAAGTCACCAAAGAAAGCGCCGAGATGAAGCCGCCTAACTTCATCTCCTCCGTGATCCTGGGGATCCTTCGGCCTCCGCCACGAAGCGATCCGAAGTGCCGGGGTTCTCTCTCCTTTCTCGCTTGATGTGGGAGAGGTGCCACTGCACTTCTCTTCCCGCCGGCTCGATGCGTATTGAGGAAGAAGAGGTCCGTGAGTGCACGGAAATCGTTATAGATCCCGAAGGGAGATGGTGAAACCAGACTCGCATCTCCTTCAGGTGAGAGGAAAGCATCGGCACATTGCTGAGTCCTCCAACCTCAGAGACTCGGGGTGCGGAAGTGATCCGGATGGTCAATCGATCACCGCTCCCATCGTATGAGTCAAGAGTTGGCAACTTGAACTTCGCGGACCGACGGCCAGATCTCCACGGTAAAAGGAGATCCGGCCCGGATCTATGGTGTGCTGCTGCTCGGGAACACACGGTTCAGTTTGCTCCACTCGCGGACGGCGCGAGTGGTTGATCTTTGAGTTGAGGTAATCCCTCAACTCGCTTTGTCCTGGAGGGTTCAAGCAGGTCTCGCCGCCGCCTCCGATGGATCTGCGGTCCCGGAGGCATGCCCAGATCTGTGTTGCGATTTTCGGCCCGAGAGTACCGAGGATTTCTTCGTTCTTGACTTTCTCTCGGACGTGCTCCGGAGCGTTCGCAGCCTCTTCCGCCAGAACGCGGAGGACGCCGGTGCCTAACGCCTCCGGCTTCGGGGCCTCTTCGCAGTATCTTCTTTCTCTGGCCACCCCTTTTGGTGGCGGGAGGAGGATGGCCACCGTGGAGCCGCTGGTGGCTGCGACTCTTTCGAGCACAAAGTATCCGGGCGCGATTGTTGGCCCCGCATCCGCTCCACCACCGCTTTGGAAGTAAAGCGGTGGAGCCCCGCCGTAGCCCCGTGACCCGACTTCAGCAGCATGATCCCGGCCTGGGTTAGCCGCATCTCTAGCGGGGTCGCTTAGCCCGAGCCCTTGTGTTCACCATCGTAGGAATAGAAAGGTGACAAAGAGCGGGTGCGAGAATTGGGAGTAAGCTTTTTGTTAGCGTTTTCCCACGACGGCGCCAATGATGCACTGATCCGACTTCGAACGGATTCGATTGGGCGACCCCGATCCGGCCCGTTTCACTGAAAGTGGTCCCGCACACCACTAAAACAAAACAGAGGTCAAGATTAACGGGGAGGAAATCCCACCGATAACTCTCCGACGCTCAAGTCGACCAAACAAATTTAAAGAAAGAACCGAAAGAAGAATAAGTTGGCGGGAGAATGATTTGACCCGGATATGTAAGAGAGAAACGCAAGGTTCTTCTTGTAGATTCGAGCTCGATGGGAAAGGTAGTAAGCAATCGTGAGATTCGCTTGTTGCCTTGAAGTTTATCAGCGGTCTCCCTGAATCAAAGCAGAGCTTGTATTTAGAAGACTTGGGGTTTTCTCCAGGGTTTTTGGGCCCCTGCCAAGCGTTTTTAGTGTTAGTGGAAACGTGCCCAACGAAGGTTCGGGGCCGATTTATGGAAGAGGTGGATGATCTTCCTTCTTTGGAGGCGAGATCCTTTCCCTCCTCTGTGGCCGCCGCCTTCTCCAGCAGATCTCGATTGCCATGGTGGAGGTGATAGTTTCTCACATGCCGCCAACAAATTTCCCATTATCTCTTTCCTCTTTGGATTATTACCGTTGGGTTGTTTGGTGGGCAAGAATACGGGGAAGATCTGGTGCCTTCCTTATTTGAAGGCGCCAATCTTGTCGAAGATCCATTTAGGATCAAAGAGGACGCGCGGAAGGTTGTGGTTGGTCACGGAGGAGTTATGGACCCACAAAGTGTGCCCATTACCGTAAAGGCGTTATTTGGGCCCAACGCGTAAGGAGAGGCGGCCAACGCTCGAGTTGACCGTTTGAGAGTCGTCCGCCTTCGTGGAGGCGGAGCAAGCTCCTCTAACGTTCCCCGTTGGGCTTGGGGCTACGTGGTGGACTGTAGAAAGCTTCCGGAGGCCCAAACCTCGCATGATGACGGTCAGCATTTCCGCCAACATTGGCCGACTGTGAAGCTGAACCGCCCGCCTACCGTCAACTCAAACGTTGACCGTCGCTTTCTTCTTTTGGATCCGTTTCTCACCGTTGGCCTCATTTTGAGGCGTACCCATCAATTTCAATTTATAATTAATTTAAATTATTTTTGTTTTATTGTTGATTTTTTTATACGTACATAATTAACTTTTTCATAGACGGTAATTTTATTGATAAATATTATTTATTTAATATAAATTTTAATTATATTATGTAAGTAATATCGATAATATAAATTAAAGTATGATATTCAAAATTCAAGTAGTAACTAATTGAAAATTTTTCCATAGATCTTATAAGATTATAAAAATATATAATATTTTTTATATTTTCACTAAAGTTTAGTTGAAAAATTATTGATTTTTGAATAAAATATTTTAATTATCCAATATAATTTTACTTTTAAATTTAAATATATTTAATAAATTGATTTTATATTATTCTCTATCATGTTAAAAGATTTAATAATATTTATGTTATTCTCTGCAATTGATATGTTAAAGGATGAAAATAAAATATGGCTATAAATTCATTAGATAGAGAGAGAGAGAGAGAGAACCGAATATCTTCACCGCCATTTTTCTCTATCCTCCGTCAACGGCGAATGTGCGCAGGATTCATCTGCTTCTGTCGTTTCAACCGTTCACGTCGTGCGACTTTCAACTTCTCTCTCTTCTTCAACTCCCGTCCCGCTTGCGTAGATCCGAAAAAATCCATTATTATCGCCAAAAATCACCGGAATTAATACGCAACGCAATCCTCGCGGCACCTCTCTCCTCAAATGAAACGTTTCCCTCGGTTACTTCCACTGTTATCACTTCTTCGCCTTCGATCTCATGCGAACTTCGTTGATCCGTTGAAAGTGTTTTCCCCAAATATTCGACTTGCATCCATTCTGTTGCTTATCGTCGATATCCGATCATAATTAGAATCCGGCGTCAACTCCGGCGACGTTCTCATCAGTTAAGTCCCACTCTTCTCCGTCTGACGAGGTCAGATCGGTCGGTGGAGGCGCGTCGCACCAAACCTATCCAAACCGGCCAGGATCTCAACCACAGTCGGCCAGCCAATTACTGTAAGACGACGTCGTTTCCAAGCGAAGGGATCACAATTCTGTCGGCGCCGATGAGAGAGAATAATGCGAATTTGTTGTCGACCTCCGATCAGAGAATGGTGAAGATCAACGATATCGTAGGGAATGGGATATGTGGAATGCTGTACAAGTGGGTGAATTATGGAAAAGGATGGAGGCCAAGGTGGTTTGTCTTGCGAGATGGTGTTCTTTCGTACTACAAGATTCATGGTCCGGATAAGATCTACGTCAGTTTAGAGACTGAGAAAGGTTTTAAGGTAATTGGCGAGGAGTCGATTCAAATGATTTCGAGGCGGAAGAATGGCAATTCTGTGCTTCGGCGTAAGCCGTTCGGTGAAATCCATCTTAAGGTAGTCCTTTGCCTTTGTTTTGATTTTATAGAGATTAGATGCCTGCTGAATTCTTATAGTATTAATAGATTGCTTGAATTCTAAATTATATTCGTTCAAATCACCTTTCTCTATCGTTGATGTAATTTGTTTTGTCTTCTAATATTGGTTTCAACTCACTTGGTCACTTTCATCTGATTTGAATCTCCTTTTCTCTGTTCCGATTCCTGCCTACCCTGCTTGAAAAGTTGTTTGTGCCTTTCTGAAATAATAATATCTCACGTGATGCCTTCTTAGTTAGAAATCCAACCGGGACGAAAGTGGTGAACGCATGGAAAATGGCTTGGTATGAGTTGGAAATTTCAACTGCATGAAGTTAGAAGTCGGCCTTATAAGCGTTAAAATTGTGAAATGATTGAGATATTTTCATGCGACCAACAGCTTCATGTCATTATGTGTCATATGCTGAGTGCCGAAACCAGAGATATTTATAACAAAGCACACATAAAAAGGAGGAGAATGGAAATTCCTAACATTGACAGTTTTGCGTGTCCAGTGCTTCAAAATATGTCGATAGATTTTGTTTTCTAGCATGAACGTGCGCAAGTGTGTGCCAAGAAGGGAAAGTATCATGGCTCAAATCATTGGTGTAGTTAGAATAAAATGGAGGCCTAAGAGACCTCGTTTAGAAGTGTGGAGGACATGACTATGTCCTACTAAGTAGATGTCCTTGACCACGCAGTGAGTGGAAAAGGAATTCTTGTGATAGCTGCTTTCCTTTCTATTTCTTGTGTGTGTTGTACGCCTTTTCTTATTCACTCTTTGCTATTTTTTTTGTAGGTTTCATCAATCCGTGAAAGCAGATCAGATGACAAGAGATTTTCCATTTTCACAGGCACAAAGAGGTTGCATTTAAGAGCCGAGTCTAGAGAAGATGTAGCATCATGGATAAATGCATTGCAAGCTGTAAAAGACATGTTCCCTAGGATGTCAAACAGCGAGCTGATGGCTCCAATGGACAATCTTGTAGTGTCAACAGAAAAGCTGAGGCAGCGGCTCCAGGAAGAAGGTGTCCGTGAGGCAGCAATTCAGGATAGTGAGCAAATAATGAGGAGTGAGTTTATGGCATTACAAAGACAGCTTGTGCTGCTGAAGCAAAAGCAGTGGCAACTCATTGATGCATTGAGGCAGCTAGAGGTAAATGTCCCAACTAATAGAAAACAACATGTCAATCAAATTCAGAATTCTTCTGCAGTTTCTCCTGCACAGGGGTAAACATGCAATTTTTGATTCTTAAGAGGCTCAGTCTACGTGAGTGCTATGATTATTTGGCGGTTAATTGATTTGTAATAGCTTATTGTTCTTATTCTTTTGTAAGGTGTGGTCATTGACCGGGTGTATTTTAACTCTGCTCTTTGATTGTTTATGGAAGCACTATAAGCATTTTGTGATTTTCAGCACTCTATTTTGTAGTGGAAATATATGTTATTTCTTTTCTAGTGCTTAACAAAAACTGTTATTTTTGGTCTGTCTTGCCCCTTTATTTGGTGTTGTTTGGTCATTGACGTTTTCTGTGGACGTATATAGAACATGAGTTTTTTGATGATTATGTTTGTGAAACATGGTTAAGTATATTTGATAACAATGATGACATATAAAGTCTCCTTAGTGCATACATGAGTCTGTATGGGCAAGAAAGTCGTGTATTATAGGTCTCCTATTTGGAAGATGTGTACAAAGGTTAGCTCCATAGGCTGGCTGTGGAACTCATAACCTTTTTTTTTTTTCTTTTTTGTGGACAACACTTCAAGGCTTGAATTTGAACCACGTCTTTCTAAATGTTCTTGTGTTGGTTTGCTACTTACTTTGGGAATACTGGATGACATATTTTGAAATCAAGGGTAGGCTGATGGTTGGCAACCCACCTATTTGGGCAAATGACAAACCTAGTTTTAGTTCCCATCAACTCCCCCATCTTTTTGGTCAGAAAAGTTTGTGGGGGTTGGATAGGCAAAATATAGCACTCAGTGTCTTTTAGTTTTTTGATTTCCTGGACTGGTGTTGTAAGTATTCTATTTTGCTTTTCACTGACGACCTCTGTCATGTAAATGCCGAGTTGCTTCTCTTATAGTACGTGGAGATCTCGTGTAATACACTATTATCAACTATATTGTTTTAATGATAGTATCTAGGCAACGAGAATGCTTTCTTGATCCTTTAATTTATTGATACATGGAGGGGTCTAGTTGGGGCTGGATGTCAATAGCTGTATTATCATAATCAAGAAGCATGTACGATTCTTGCTCTAATAGCCAGAGTCCATCAATAGAGTGACATATAGCACCAGCTTAACTTTTTAATTATCGATAACATATAGTGGGTTTTGAATTACTCCCTTGTGAGTACTGCACCCATTGTATATGTTGATTTTGTGACTATGATGCAAAAAGAAACTTTCATTCGATGTTCACGCAAGAATTTGTTCGATATTCACTTAAAGATTCATTCAAGCCTAGGTTTTCCAGTGGCGCAGGTGAACGACACTTGATGGGCGCATGGATAGTGCCTTATGGGTGCCTAATGCGCAATTTGGACAAAATATCAACATCTGATGGGAACTTTATGCATGGGTTGGATAGAATATCCACGCCCGATGCCCTCATGAATGGCATATGTGTGCCAATGAAGTTTTGCGCTTAGCGTTCGAATGCCAAATGCACGTATAAATATGATGTTCTGAGTTTTCTTCATCGCTGCTACTCAAAATGATTGGATTGTTGATACAAATTTCTGCGTTTAACAAATCCTTGAATTATTGTGCATTTCTATTATTTTTGATTTCATCCTACTTCTTATTTATTTATTACTCGACCCCTGGTGCTGTAGACAGATTCAAATGACACTGTACTTGCAAATGGGGTTGAAAAATCTTGTGCCAATAATGCAAGTATGGGGAATGTGTGCTCGTTAGCCTTTCATTATTTTAAATTATGAAACTTTGATTGATTGCATCTAGAATTAGAAACATGGTTGAGCGGTAAGTTGTGGAGTAGTTTAGCTAGTGTTAAATTTTTACTTTTCGATTGTGATCCATGTCAACTCAGTATCAAAGAATACAAATCTTGTCTGCGAGACCTTCTCTGTTGCTAATTGCTTTTACTGTTGGTCTGAAAATTTCAGTATTAATTGAGGTGTATACAAGTTATACTTTGTATGTAAGTTAATAATGTACCTAGTACCTTCATTTCTTCTACAGCGTCATCTATTCCATGTTAATGTGGAATTTTTCAAGACAGATGAACGCTCCACTGAAGTTTACACAGGGGTTCAAAATGTAACAAGATAGGTTGACATTAGATGATTTCTTTAATATTTTAATTTTTTTTCTAAAATTAATTTAAATATAATATCAGTCAATATTTACTATTAATACGTTTAAGTATTTATTTAAACTTGTTTCTCTAAATTTTATGTTTATCTTCATCGCCAATATTATATAACGAAAATCATAATCTTGTCGATAAAGCATATATAGTTGCCAGTAAGTAACAATAATTGGCTTAACAACAAATTTAATGTTATATAGTGAATATGTATATTCATCAGTTGCAAAATAAAAGAAAACTTCTAAAAAATATTTGATAATTTCAATCATCTTTTGGTCATTATTCGTAATAGGTTCGATCAATGGGATATTTTCGTTGTGTAAGATTGTTAAAACAGAATGAAAAGGTTGTGTTGTATACAGCAGCAGGTAAATAGAGTTCTACTTGTTGCGCAGCAATCTTCATCTTCTTGAAGTTGAAGTTATTCTGCCTCTATAAAATTTTAAATAAAGTTATGGCATATTTATTATTTGAAACATTGTCAAAAGTAATATAAATAATTTTATCAAATATTTTATTTTTTTATAATAGAATTAATTGCTTTTGAAATTGTGGAAGTAGAGTGTGGGTGTTCAAAATTTTTGAAACCAATAATTTTTTTTTTAATTCTTAATTTTTAAAAATCTAATATGCAGTTATACAAATATACGGTAGATTATTACATGATGACCAAACATCACTAGTTAAAAAAGTTCTTGATTTTACTTTTTATTAATTGAGGAATTAATTCTTATTTAAATTATAAAAAATTGGGTAACATTACATTTAATAACATGATGAGAATTGTTTGTATATATGAGTTGCAAATAATTCTGCATAAACCTTTTAAATTTATAGGCTTCCACCATAAGGAAAGGGCTCTTAGTGTGAAAGATATATTTTGTTATTCCTTCCCAATTTAACTTCCAATCATATTGAAAAACTCCTAGTCTTTCACCACCTGCAAATGTTAGTTTGAGTTGGTGATAATTACTTTTTTCATGATTTTCCATGTATTGTTTTAGCTATCTAGTACCTTATATATAATTTTTTTTACAATTATTTACAAACAATTTTTTTTTTCAGACCATTAAATAATTTTATTTCAAAAAGTTATCAAACATTATTGGAACATATTTTAGGGGGTGACTAATACTAGAGAAAATAATAGTATCGGGAGTAGGTTATGATTAGTATTTCAGAATCACTATTATTATATGATATAAAAAGTGCTAAAGTTTTGGGATAATTATTCCAAATCCCTTTACTATCAAAATAAGAATATTATAAGCTATTAACATAATAAATAGATTATGAAAAATCAATTACTAATATATAAAATTATAGATAAATATTAACAACGATAATTTATTAAATATTATATCACTTGTAGAGAGAATAGAGAGTAGACAGATGAGCGTAAAAAAATGGAGGGGTGAGTATTTGTAGAAATTTAGAAAGGGATAAAATACAATTTTCTTTTTTTTTTTACTTAAAAAAATGTGCGGCCTGGTTATACACTCACACACACACACACACACACACACACACACATTGAGTCGATCGAGCATAGCCTAAATTGTGTTGCGGGCTATTACCTCCAATTCGTGTCATGGGCCGGCTCCCCCAGCCTGGCACGGTCTAGAGTGTTGGGCCCAACCAGCTCTGGGTCATGAGTAGCACTATCTGTTTAACACCTCTAATTTTTATTATATTTTGTTATATTGTTATTATGAATTAAAATATTTAGCCGTGATTATATTAATATCAAACATAATATGCATTATATATCGATATGAACACCACTAGAAAAATTTTAATTCTCATAAACACCTCAAAACTTATTAACATGCTAACACTTTGACCATCATTTATCATAACTTAGATATTAATGAGTTTTGGCTAATTCTATGAAAATTGAGTTTGATATCCTCAGTTGTCCTTGAAAAAATATCCAAAGGCCTCAAAACACATGGTTTCGGGTTTCTCAAAAAAAAAAAAATTGGCCTATACATATCTTTGGTTATTGGAAAATATCTGTTGTGTGACCTCTCAATACCATTGCATAGTAGCTATATTTTGATATGTGATTTTGATATAGCCTTAATTGACCCGCCTAAGATGTGAACTTGAACGGCATAACTTAATCACTGCTGCTATTATTGTTGCCCTGATAAATTAATCAGGCACGTGCACAGAAGGCAGCAGTTAAGAGCTTCATATGAGTGTTTTGACACACATGATGTACGTGGGCATGCATGCGCCCATGCGCATACTCACAATAAAGACACACTGAAAGAAAAGGGAATTGAGTCATTGGAATCTTGATGAATGTCTCCTGCAGATGCATGCAGGGCTTCAATGAAGAAATTTCTGTATTATGGCACTTAAGCAGAATATCCATGTCTGTGTTCACATAAACACACACAAGCAATGACAGACACATATGGTTGTGGTTAGTGATTGTGGGATCATTTCAATTAGTTAACTTCATATAATTGCTGGAAGTTTTTACGCAAGAAGGTTTAAAGATGCGCCACATAATCTATTAATCTTGGTGAATGTATCTGGTCTCTTCAACTTGTTCTTCATTTATCTCCTTGTTAATGTCATCATATTAGAAGCTAGCATTTATGTTCTAATTGTATGGTGAGAAAGAGATATTTGCTGTTCATTTTGTAGACAGAAAAAGTTGATTTGGAAAACACTGTTGTTGATGAAAGTCAAAAACAGTCAAAACAGCAGGGAGCTTCCTCTAGATCAAGACAAGACAAGTACAGTGGTATGTTTAACATAATTGTTTATTTGTTTACGCATAACTATTGGTTAGTTGGATCCATGAATGAAAATTTGGCCTATATATATCGATATCAGGCCTCCAATATTGATATTTCACAACAAAATTGCTATATGTTGTCGTATCGACAATATACAATGATATATCAGCAGATATTCAAAAATATTTGCTGATATACCTGACATTTGTTTATTAATTTATGATTATTAGAATTTTTTCCTCCAATACAATACCTATACATTTTGCTAATATATCCGATACTGATATGGTTGCGACTGATACCGATACTGATATGTTTATCCACGGGTGGATATAATAGCATGCTGATTTCTGCAAAATATTAGTTAAAAATGTTAGAAAGAAGATAGGTTCCAGTAATTCCAACTTCCCAGTTCCTTTGCCTCATCCTTTCCGTAATGAAGTTTTGTGATTGTGAGGCTTGGGTGTTGTCGTAAATTCTTTCCTTCATCTTTTAACTGTTTTGACTGATTTGGCCAAAAGTTGACTTGGTTGTAATAATGATAATACAGTATAATTCTAATGAATGGAAAAAGGTCCTGCTGAGAGAAATGAAACCTTGTAATTTGGATTCTAAATTTCACATGCGTTATCTCCTTGCATAAAATGAATGCAACATATGCCTTTGTTGTTTCCAAGTGATCAGTGTTTGCCAAATAATTAAGTTGGCTGTAGTAGTATTGATCTTTTCGGTCTACTTAAAGCAATCTGCATCAGAGCTTGTGCTGACCTCTTCTTTTAACACTGTTATCCCACATTTTCTGGTCTTCAGTTGTTGGTTTAGTCATCACCTATTTGTTGCACTCCAAATATTGTAGGTTGTTCCAATCCTATGAATGAAATGCGTGGATTGACCTTCCATTAACTGAGCCCATAGATGTTAGACAATCAGCAACTTTGTTAGTTGTTTGTCATTTAACTCTGCCGCATAACAAATTATATTTCCTATTAAAGGGAGGCGCTTATCTGTGAAGCTGGAATTTTGTAAGATTCCACATGTAAATTGGCTATCCTTGTGATTATTTTGCTGTTTCTACTTCCTATTTGTATCCTCTTCATTTGAGAAAATGAGAAACTTATGATACTGCGGCCATATGGCCATTCAGAGACAAGTGCAAGTGAATCAGATGATGATAATGAAAGAGTTGATGCTGCAGAGGAAGAAACAGATGACGATGCAAACACTTTCTTTGACACTCAAGATTTTCTCTCATCAAATTCTTTTAAAAGAAATGGGTCGGATTTGAGGATCTCATCAGTCTCTTCTGAAGATGAAGAACTTTACATTGTTAAATCTAATGATATCATTGATCCTTCTATCGGATCTGTTGGAGCTAACTTTCCTTTTGTGAAGCGGCGTAAGAAATTGCCCGATCCAATTGAAAAGGATAAAGGAGTTAGTCTGTGGGCAATGATCAAAGACAACATTGGGAAAGATCTTACAAAAGTGTGTCTGCCTGTGTACTTTAATGAACCTCTCTCATCTCTTCAGAAGTGCTTTGAGGAATTGGAATATTCGTATCTTCTTGACAGGGCAAAAAGATGTGGGGAAAGGGTATGTTTGCTTGTATTTGTTGCTAGTTTAACCTTTGAATCATTTTTATTTGTTATGCCATTCTCAGTGAAGAGTCTCTTATCGTTGCTTTATGCTCAAAAACTCAAACACCCTCATAATGGGCATTGTAGCACCATTTCCTTCTGCGTAACTTTTTCCTGGGAAGTTTCTTTCGAGATTGGTGAGTTTTTTTGTTCCTACTTTTATGGGGATAGTGGGATATGCCTTTTTGCCCACAATAGAAGTACTTCACAAATGCTCTAATAATAATATGTGATTAGCTATTATGGCACTGTTTTTAGAAATCTTGTTTCACAAACCACACTAAACCGTCCCTTGCAACTGTTTGGCTGGTCCTGCTGTTTTTTCTCTTTGATTGGTCCAACCAAATGCCAAGGGATCCAAGTGCAACACGAGGAGCCTCGATAATAAAATAAATAAAATGACCAAAAAAATAATTAAAAGAATCCCAAAGAAAAGCTGAACACACCCTTCTAGAAGATCCACATAAACACCCTCCAAGGAACTCAAAACCCCAGAAAGTCCTTCCTCAGAAAAGATCTCTTCTTTCTAGAAACTTTAAACTGTATGAAGAATATTTGATTCTTTAAGTAGAGTGATTGAGATTCCATTTCAATATTTAATTGGTCTAGTCTAAAAGTAGACCTACTTTAATATAACCCTTATTTGAAATACTTTGGTAGTATTCCTATATCAAAGCACATGGAACCTTCTTCTTTCAGTCAAAAAAAAATCTGGTATACTAACTTATGTAAGTTAATGAAAGAGCCCAATGCAAAATGAAATCCCTTCTGCAGGGTTGCAAAAATAATCAGCTCCTCAAATAGTTTGGTCCAAGCTTGAATGGAGCTTCAATTTGCCATCTGCAGTAGAGTTTGATTTAGCCTGAACTTTTGAGAATTCAATAGTATGTAATAATAACATACATATAATAGGAAATCCAGCTCAATACGTATTAAACTTTTCAACCAGAGCTTGTGCTTCAAATTGAGCTTGCTGGAGTTCTGCTCAAGGTGATGCTCCTTAATTATCATTTTCAGGTAGGATCTGACTACACAACATAAAATTTTAGTATTAGATATAAGCTTAAAGCATGACTTCAAAGTGTAAGAATGTAATATGGTGATTGAAGAGAGGGAACGTAATGCAAGTTAGAGCAAAATTTTGAAAAAAGATATTTGGGTAGTAAACAGCAGAGAAAATGCAAATAATATATGGGAAAAGATCATGAATTGTGTTAAGGGTGTAGCAGAAATCTTAGGAGAATCTGGAGGAGAAATAGTTAGTTCTAAGAATGATTATGGTGGGGTGAGGATGCCCAGAGGCAGTTCAGATGATAAGACCTGGAAATTTCACAGAAAAATTGAAAAATATAGGTAGGCAAAAAGATTAGCTAAGAAAGTGGTAGTTGAGGCTAACTCTAGCTCTTGTGATGAGTTTTGTCCTTTAGCTAGAATAAGAAGAGGAAAAGGAAGACATACAAATGGCTGTGGCAAAAGAAAGTAGTAGGGACCTTAGTTGTATTATATATATTGAAGATGAAGATAATATTATAATAGTAAAAAAGAGAACAAAAAAAAGATGGCAGAGTTATTTAGTAAGCTACTCAAAATAGAATTAAAGACCTAAATCAAGAAGTTAGTGTGGAAAGGAATAAAATTTAAATAGTTTCACTTAAATAAGAGTTCATGAATCTGAATATGCACTTGAAAAGATGAAAAATTATGAATTGGTAGGACCATATGGAGTGCATAATTAAAGTCCGGAAATTTCAGAGTATCCAGTGTATTGTTAACTACTTATTTAATATGAATTTAAAATCTAAAAGAATGCCAATTGAGTTCTCGGAAGAAATTTAGTGCTTATTTATAAAAATAAGGAAAATATTCAAACTCGTTAGAATTGTTTGTGTTAAATAATTTGTCTTACAATTATTTGAAGCTTCATTCTATTATTTCTCCTTACAAAAGGATGCAGCTGGCTTTTGTTATCGGCTTATGCCTGCTACCCCTTCCCTGTGGCGATAGGCCAGGATAAATATTAAATTACATAAATTTGGTTTGTCAAAAATATCTCAAACTTTCTGTGTTTTTTTTTTTTTTTTAAAAAAACAAAGTTATTAAATTTTAGCCCTAAAAGAAGGAGAAAAAAAACTCCAATGGGTATGCTTGGTTGTTTACTGGCATAACAAAGTCAAGTGGGATTTCACTATGGGTTTTCACAGTATCTTGATAGATGGTTCCATCCTTACTTCCTTGGAGCAGAAAATCAACTCTAAGATGCTTATATTGATAGATGGTATGAATAGTGTGTTTTACTATGGATTTGAAATGAATTGGTTGATGATATTTTCTTCATGATGAATAAAGCTGGGTGTGAAACATAAGTAAGTTTTTCTTCAGTCATTTTCATTTTGTTTGCTAAATTCTAAATATTTTTTGAATGAAAATCTTCAGGGCGATACCTTCATGAGAATTCTTAATGTAGCTGCATTTGCTGTGTCTGGATATGCTTCTACAGAAGGAAGAACTTGCAAGCCATTTAACCCATTGTTGGGGGAGACATATGAAGCTGATTATCCTGACAAAGGGCTACGCTTTTTTTCAGAGAAGGTTTCAGTTTCTCACCTCTGACTACTAAATTCCTAGTAAAATTATAGATTCCCTTGACTTTTTAACACATTCTATGGGCATCTCTTTGTGGGTGTGAGCGTGCCTGTGTTATGGGGTTTCCGAAGTACATCTTTTGTCTTTGTGAGTTTGATCTGGAACAGGCTGATTTTTTCTCTCTTTTTTTTTGTGAACTTCTTTGAGAGAGACAAGGGGCCGGGTATATGCAGGCCTTTTGGAGCATGTGTCAGGTTTACATGAATTGGACTCCATGTTTCTTACATTCACATCGATTAGACATGTCTCAGCCAATTTGGCCACTAGAATTTCCGGTCATAGAACAAAATCTAAAAAGTGGGGACATGGTGAAATTCATGGTCTTTTTTCTATTAGCCTTTGTTTGGAAAGCTGTTGAACTACCCGTAATGACAAATTTGCAACCCTATAGAAAGGCATTGTGATCCCTTTGTGCAGTAGAATAGCTTTTGTATTTCCATGCTTATCCTTATTATGCTGTAATAAGTTTCTCCTGATGCCTCTTATAGATTTACTGATGCAATTGTTCTGTTTGAGTTTAGGTGAGTCATCACCCCACGATTGTTGCTTGTCACTGTGAGGGAACGGGGTGGAAATTTTGGGGAGACAGCAACCTGAAAAGCAAGTTTTCTGGCCGTTCAATACAATTGGATCCCGTGGGTATTCTAACTTTGAATTTTGATGATGGAGAAGTCTTCCAGTGGAGTAAAGTATAATTCTAAACTATTGCTGAATAATTTATTACTGTGATGTTTGATTCTTGATAAGTTTTATTTTTCCTTTCAGGTAACAACATCCATATACAATATCATACTGGGAAAACTGTATTGCGAACACTATGGTACTATGCGTATACAAGGAAATCGTGAGTACTGCTGTAAGCTCAAATTCAAAGAGCAATCTATTATTAATCGAACTCCCCATCAGGTGCCATTTCCTCTCCCACACTTCCTCTGTTGATGTTCCCGTCCCTCCCTCTAAATTTCTCTTTTGCACGTTCATACAATTATATTCTTCTTTGTATCAATGTTTCATCTAGCTTCTCATTGATACAATTATATTTTTTGTTGATTTTGATCTACTTATTTCTTGATTGTGTGACAATATGGCAAGAGAATTTGTAGGAAAGCCATCATGATATTAACCAATGATGGAATGGTGTATGATGATTTAGAGGCATCTTTCTTCTGTTGGGATTCAATGAAAACACGTACACAACCGGCGTAGTAAAAACAAACTTGAATATCCCATCAATCGTTAACCACCAAACCCTTGGGTATAAGGAACACATGTAATCAAACACACAAAATTGTACAATAATATTAAACGTGGAAAGGCCTTTTAAAAAAAAACTACGGGATAATTTCTGAACAATATTCACTATAAAAGTGGCCGGTTATAAATATAACCCTTTCTAAGGACTCTTCACTACAACACGAATGAATAATGATTGAATACAATCCACTCAACACGTCTTGCAATCCATAAGAAAAGAATACAATGACAATAAAAACAACTTGGTAGTACGTTGTAGAATCAAGACTAGAGCTATTCAAATCGGATCTTAGTCAGATGCCAAAAATATTCCCTCTCTCTTTTCTCCCTTCGCTCTCTTCGTGGGGCGTTCTTACATTAAAAATGCTCTCCAATCTACCTTAAAAAACACATTAGGGTATTTCATGCATTATTTGGTTCACAAGTATTCATCGTGCGTGCATCAGGTAGACTCTTCTAGACAAACCAAGCACAGGTGCCATTTGAGAGTGCATCAGGCATGCCAATTCTGTCCAAAATGCACGAAGGCACCCATCGTGTGCCTATCAGGCGCAAATTCTTCTGGCTTGTTGGAAATGACTTTTGCTCAATGCAATGCGTACAAACCTCACCCGAACCTTCAGTGAACTCCGTTGTTCGAGCAACCCTCGAACAACCATCACGTGACCCTTGCCTGACATCTTTACTCGAGCCTGCCTTGCACAAACATCACGTACTTTTTAAATAACCTGTCCATTTGGTGTGGATTTACAAGGGCGTGACCCGAAATCCAATAAATTTTCTCTCACGATTTTATGGGTGATCCATTGCCTTACCATTGACTATCATTTCTTACCGTTCGACAATTTTCCCTCTATAAGGATCCTAGTGTTAGCCTCTGCTGGTTTAAACGACACCTTCTTCCATTCCGCTGAACCTGGAGTATTCCCACTTCCCTTCAACTTCTTATCCACAATAGCGTCGCTCCCTCTTATACTCCTCCTCAGCCTCTTCCCGTTATTTTGACCAAGTCACCTATTGGTTACATTGGTGTTTTCCTTGTCAATTGAAGCCTCCATCAAGTATCGATTTAAATGCTTACTTTCTCTCACCACAACCATGGAGTCCTTGGTGAGCTGCTATTGGCATTTGCCAAATGTCGTGCAAAATCTCTAATTGTCAAGTTTCTCAATTGAAATCACAATGAACCGGACACCTCAACACAAGTTTTGTCCTATTGCTTGTCAACAAGTTAATGTCCCCAATGTTAGCAATCCTTGATGAGTCATCATTTTTCATTTTTAATACTCTATAATCTCCGGGTGATAGAAAGTGAAAAGGGACTTTTTTTATGTCGCATTGTGTGAAAAACAGCTCATAGCTCGTAAAGTTTCGTGTCTTCCCCGCATGAATGACCAAAAGGTCTCCACTAATAATAGAAGCCCAATCATTGTCGTCATGATCCCTCTTCTCTTATTGCTCGCTGCTGCTCTCTATCTCCTACTTTCTCTTGAAATAATTCCGGTACATGTGACCCTTCTTATCACAATAAAAGCACTTAATATCCTAAAACTTAAACCGACTATCACTCCTCTCCGCCTTGTCACCTCTCTTTGACGATATCCTATGCCTTTGACCGCTAGTAGATACTAAGACACTCAACTCCTCCCAAAATCTCATCACTTCCCTTCCCCCTAGACTCGTTAATAAGTAAGGAAGTAATGACCTTATCAAAGTTGAGCGTGTCCTTCCCGAACAATAGTGTCGTGACAATATGGTCATATAATGCCGACAGAGAAGTTAGCAATACTAACACTTTGTCTTATTATTGATTTTCTTATCAAGTGTCGACATTTACATTAAATACGGTTGAATTGACCCAAGTGCTTCTTGAAGCTTCCCTCTCCCCACAACTGAAGGTCATAGAGTTTCTCCTTCATTTATAACATTATTATTGAGGATTTGGATTTATACCGACTTTTAAGTTTCATCTAGACTTTCGTTGGATCCAACAAACTTATAACGTTTTGAAGAGTCATCAATCAAATTCAATTTGAATGTACAATTAGTAAAATTCCTCATATCTTGCCATTCCTTATCCTTCATCTTCTCCAACTCGTCTTCTTTCTTCCTCACTGCTTTTACCATTTTTCATTGAATCAAAATATGTTTCACTCTTTCTTACTAATGAATGAAATTATTTTGCCTATTAGATTGCTTGGTGTGGAATTACAAGCTCTTCAACATCTATCACAACCATGATAAAAATAGGTTATAATAGTGTTAGAATTAAAACTTATCCATAAATTTACAGTTCAATATCTATGATCCGGTTGGATGCTACATATAATACCATAAGCAAGATAATAAGACATACTTATTATAGTCCTAGGAATGGCCAAACTATCCCTGTCCAGTCATGAAAATAATATTGTACTTGCATAATCTATAAATTGTTGTAAAGAAAAGTGTCTAACCATAATATTAAATTTATAATAGTAAAAAATTATACATAACTATATAATGGCACATCAGCCCAAGTCTAAACTGTGAAAACTCAAATAGATCCTATTTATTGCAAGAAATCCGAAAATAAGCCTGTAAACCATAAATAAATTTCCTAATTATAATCCTTCAATAGTCCTCCATTCAATCCTATAACAATCCAATGCCTACTTATCTAGAAAAGTTATAAAAATATTATAAATGTAAGCCTAAAATTCAGTAAAGTATATATATATATATATACACAATATAAGAATATGCATGGGTATAACAAGCGTAAAGAAAATAGTAAATTATGATCACATATGAAAATTCAACACATCCAATTCTCGATAAGTAAGTTCCAAAACATGATTTCATATAAAATACCCAGCATATATGAATATACGAAATATGCGAAATGTATGAAAAATATAGGAAGATCAAGAAATATGCAAAAGCATAACCAACGATCGGGGATTCATATACCCACTAATCGAATGGCAAACACTAAAGAATAGGCAACAAATTTCCGATGGTTGTAAGCTGATACGCTACTATTTAAGCCCATAGACGGACTATCTACAATACCATATAGATAGGGTCAAACACCACTTTCTTTTTTCATCTGTGAATGATTGTGCATTTTTTAAGTTGTGCATGATATTATTAGATATGTCTGAATATAATCTATCCACAATATAATAGTTATTATTTTGTCAAAACAAATAATTTTATATTATCCGAAACTTTTTCAAATTAAAAAAAAAGTAAAATCTTTGTTTTATTTCACAAAGTAGAATCCTCATTTGAAAATTTGTATAAAAATAGTATGTAAGGTCAAATGCTCAAAAATTTCTTAATTTCCTTTACAATAAATATTTCAAATATGAATATAAATCTTTAAAATATTCAACTATTTGGTAAAAATAAATAAAATCTCCAAATATTTGATAAAAATAAACAAATCTTTAAATATTCAATAAAAACAAATATGTATGCAACAACATTGAAAAGGGGGTAAAAATGGTGATATACGTGTACATTTAAACTATAATCGAAAGAAAAATCGAAAGATTTCAATAATAGATTAAATAATGAATTTAGATATACTTGCCTTAAATTAAATATTTACCAAATTTGACGCGAAATAGCCTCAAAATCACTTTTCTTTACCTTCTCTCTCTTCTTCCTTTTTTTCTTTATCTCTCTTTCCTACAAAAAATGCCTGAAAATCAGGCGAAGGGGCATCAAATTCCAAGACTAGTGCACAAGCGCGCAATCAGGTGTACGTCCGGCATCAACCAACCACATGCATGCATGATCGCAACACATTCTGCTCAAATCACGTACAAATTCCATTTATGCAAATCTTAGGTGTGGGGGTTTCACCTCAAATGCACACATGCGTTGTTCCTATGCCCATTAGGTAGTGGGCATTATTCCTCAAAACTTTATTTTTTTCAAAATTTGTATTATATAATTATTTTTCATATTTATCCAATATATAAAATTATGATATTATAAGTATAAATCGAAAAATCGGGTGTTACAACTTCGACACCATCAAATTGTAGTTTCACAACCCGTAAAATTTACACTCTAATACTACTTATTGAGATTCAATGAAAATACGCACACAATCGTCACGACAAAAATGAATCTAAATCCTTTGTCAATCGTTAATCACCAAACCCTCAAGTATAAAGAATACACCCAATCAAATACATAAAGTTATACAACAATGTTTAACGTAAAAAATCTTTTAAACCAAGGAAAAAATCATAGAATAATTTCTGAACAATATTCACTATAAAAGTGACCAGTTATAAGTTAACCCCTCAGAGAGTCTTTCACTATAACCGGATAAATGATGGTTGAATATAACCCCCGTCAACATATCTTGTAACCTAAAAGAAAGAATACAATAAGAATAAGAGTAATCAATTAGTAGTACATCCTAAAATCCGTACTAGAGCAGCATACCTAAGCTTAGTGAAGAATGTAACTCAAATCGGATCTCAACAGATGTTGAAAATATTCCTCATCTTTCATGTCCCCCTTCCCTCTCTTTGTGTAGCACCTTTGTGTTAAAAATGCTCTTCAATTTGCCTTAAAAATGTATCAAGATATTTTATACCAGTGTTGGCGCACGATCGCCCATTGTGCATGTATCAGGTACAATCCCTTTAGACAAATCACATATATGTCCCATTTGGGCGCATATCAGGCGCACCCAAATGTGCATAAGTGCCCATCATGCGCTAATCAGGCACAAATACTTCCGATTCACTAAAAGTAATTTTCGCTCGAATGCACCTTACACGAACTCTAGTGAACCTCGTTACTTGGGCGACCTTTTATGAATATTGGGCAAGCTTTGCTTGACAACTCTCTTTGAGTGTGCCTCACACATCTTCCAAATGATCCGTCCATTTGGATATAAGATTCACAAATGAGTGATCCGAAACCCAACATCCGAATGAGGTGTTTTCATGATCCTTTGAACTTGCAAATGATCCAAATTTTGGTATAATGGCATCTTCCCCCTCCCGGCCACATTCAAGATGAAAAGTGAGAAGAAAATTTGTGTTAAAACAGGGGAAAGGGCTCCTTGGCCTTATCTTTGAAGTAGAAATTACTACGTTCATTTGGATTATGGAATTGAAACTAAAATTAAAAATATATATAAATCTGATTTCAAATTCTATTAGAATTAAAATTAGGTAGAATTCAAATTTTATTATTTGGATTATAGAAGGAATTATAATTCTGATAGAGAACTAAAGCTTGATTGGTCTGACACCCATAGATCAACCCAGATGTCAAAGCTCACAGTGAAGAGGCTGTCGGGAAGTCCCAACCTAGGAAGAAGGCCCGCAAGCAGAAGGGGCAGGCTTAGGATCCGAATGGCTCCCCAGTCGGCCCAATCGAGACGTCCCACGACCCTCTTCCCACACGCTAAAACAACTTGCCATAACCAGTCGAAACTACGTGGCGAATATTCGAGGAATATCCGCCCACGTACACACAATCATTTGCAGAATGGCAACCACCATAATTATGGCCAGATGATCGCGTAGAAGAAGGAAGGAATATCCACCGATATCCAGGGTTACCTTGTCAAGCACCCATGAGTCTTGGCATCCAAGCAACCATCACCCTCTATATATATATCTACTCCCCTCTCGTAGAAGGAGGAGGACACACACTCGAGAGCCTGAGCACACAGGGAAGAAATCCTAAGAAAACAACCGAGGTGATAGGCTATAGGAGTAACCATTTTGGCCCCCGATTACACAAAAAGGCCAAGAGTTCTCCATCCCCCTTGAGGCCATTGACTTCCAATGCAATCCTTCTTCCTCTCTCTCTTAATTTGCCCGCCAAAACCAAGTTTTCTGCAAACCCTCAGTGACCAATGCCGTTAACGGCCTAGACGACGGCTAAGCAAAGTTCAAAACTAGAAGGGAGAAGAGAATAGCCCCACGGGAAGCAAACCAAGGCGAAGAACCAGAAGGTACGCCAAATCTTACTCCGATCGGCGTCTATGAGGACCTCACCCCCGTATCGAATCCTCCACCACATGACCGGTGGAGTCAACTTGAGAAGCGGACGTAAAGGGTCACTTTGCCTGGAGATGAAAGGGAGGCTCTACAAAGTCCCCGCCTTCATCTAAGCCGCCTGGGCTGGGCACACTTCTAAACATCCCTCAGCCGGGCGTACTTCCAAGCCTCCCCTCGATCGGGTATACCTCTAAACCGCTCCTCAATCAGGCATACCCAAATACTCAATCCCTATAACATGCATCCACGCATTCAACTTGCACCCCCTATCTTTCTATACTGTTAAGAAAGATTTTTGATTTGAGCGTCGAAGGATATACCGGGGAACAAAGTCTGTCAATCCTCTAACCTCCTGTTTTTAGTTGTGTTACGCAGAGTTCATGTTAAAGGTACGGGGACCGAACCAACTCCAATTTGACCCGCCAGAGGAAGTCGAGCAACTCTCTAACCCGTCAGACAATTTGGATCCAATGACGCATTAAAGCAGTTGTATGGTTAATTTTTTTAATCTATATATAAAAATAAAATAACTAGTCTAATATAAATTCTAAAATTTTTAATCTATGAAATTTGAATAATATAATTTTAAAAAATCTCATTTTTTTGGATATATATAATATTGTATTGATACACATTATTTTAAGATACTTATATACAAAATTCTTTATTGGAATATTGACTTTTAAGTTTTTAAATAATTTTAAAAATAAATTAAAAAATAAAATCATTGTTGTCCATCTCTACCCGACCCAAGCAATCAAAAATATTTTATACAACTAGTCTTGCATTGTTTAATTTTATTAAATATTACTAATAAACAATCTCAATTGTAGAATTATAATTTTTTACTTTACCTTTAAAAATTATAAATAAATATCATATACTATTTCTCAATTCCAAAGAATTGGAATATGGAATAAGAAATCCATAGTGCTTGACGCCAAACAACAGAATTGGTATAAGCCTAGAATTCCAGTTCCAATTCTGAATTCCAAAGCCCAATTTCATGAATCCAACGGGGCCTAAAAGAATAGCTTATGGTTCAATGCCATTTGACGTCATACAACAGAATTGGTATAAGCCCAGAATTCCAATTGCAATTCTGAATTCCAAAGCCCAATTGAACCCAATGGACCCTAAAAGAGTAGCTTATGATTCACGTTCAAACAATTTTCTAGGCAGTTAGGAGAGCTATCTAATTTTGAAGTGTGTGTTACTTGCAGGTTCAAGGTATAGTCCAAGACAGAAATGGAAAAACAGTGGCTACCCTGTTTGGGAAATGGGACGAAAGCATGCATTATGTAGATGGAGAGTATTCAGGAAAGTTGAAAAAACCAAACAGCGGGTCTGCCTCGCACTTATTGTGGAGGCGCAGCCAGCCGCCTAAGTTTCCTGACAAATACCACCTTACTCGCTTTGCCATCACCTTGAATGAGCTTACTCCTGGATTAAAGGTGATTGTCAGGCACTCACCTCTTATGATTTCTGCTGCTGAGGTAATTTACAATTCAAACAGTCATTTCATTTCACGTTGTATTCTTTGATTTCTTTCTTCTTGCAGGAGAAGTTGCCACCTACTGACTCAAGGTTAAGGCCTGATCAAAGGTATCTGGAAAATGGGGAGTTTGGAAAGGCAAATGCGGAGAAATTGCGGCTAGAGCAGCGACAACGGCAGGTATGACTCATAAGTAATCATTTTGATTGTTTTAAGTAGGGGTGGTTACTGTGTCATATTATAATGGTTTTAACTCGTGTTTACTTGGTTTGGTCATTTTCCTGTGACTTATTAATTTAGTTTAGTAAGATTTGGTGCAACAGATCATTCGAATTATGATAAATCATCTAAAACTCTTATTGGGTAGTTTGGTGTTCGAGGTTTTCCACATTGTGAGCTCTAAGGTGGATCAAATGTAGGCAGCCTTAGCTCTGCAATTCAAAGATGTTCCCTGTAAACTTATATCTATACATTAAAAACGCTGTCAAGAGAGAATACTTAATAAGTAGTTTTAAATAACCATCTATTAGGTTTAATACTATGTATGTGTTTAGTGCTGGTGGATCAAGTGGTTAAATGCTTTCTATTTCATGGGAAAAGCTCAAGATTTTAATTTTACTTGGGTTGCATGTACGATTTCGTACAACTTTTGGAAAAAATATATTGCTCAGTGTATGATGCTCTGGCTATTTATGGGGTCTGGGAATAGGTCAGTCATTTTGTGTCTATTATATTCTACCATATCCGTAGGTTCGATTATATCACAATTTGTTTGTTCTAGTTTAAATGAGCTGCTCCTTTTCACAAAATCTCTCCTCTTTATTTGGGAATGAGTGCCCTATTAGTATTTCATGGCCATCATGACTAGGGAGGGAAAAAAAATTCATAACCGATACAAGCCAACAAAGATTTTTAGCCGACTTGCTTTGGTGAAACCCGAAATTCATATTGGGTTGGGGTCGGGTTTGGGTATACTATACCTTGACACAAACCCAATATAGATATTATGTGTAGCATATAATATAAAATAACATATGAATACCAACTTAATCCCAGTATAAATTTAACCTTTATATTTTACTTTGTTTTATATGATGTTGTTTCTAGTTTTAGAATGACACATGCTTGACAAATTGATTTGATGTTTAGAGAGCCGTACAGATTTCAGCTGCCCTACAAATTCAAGATTCAGAAAATTTGTTTTTCATTTGATGGTTGAAAGTGTTTTTAAAAAAGGAAAACTTTTTTATGAGCTAAATTGTGTATAAAACTCTAAATAGTTTTTAATAAATTATATTGTTGACTTAATTGACTCAATATTATACTAATACTTTTAATTTTTTAAGTTTTAGTTGTGTTTGGATTTATATATTACCCGGATTTTTTCCTGGATTTTTAACCAACCTAATGTGTTAAGGGTTAGATTTGGATTATCAATTAAAAATTGTGTCCCTAATCGCTAGTCTCAGTTTCCTTACCCATTTCTTTTCTTCATGCTCATCTATGCTTGACTGCTTGGATTAGTAGTTGATTGCTTTTTTATAGTAATTGAAGCTTGGGATTGTATTTTTAATTTTGAAAATATGTAGGCTCGAAAAATGCAAGAGATGGGTTGGAAACCACGATGGTTTGCAAAAGATGCAGAAACCGATACATACCGATACCTTGGCGAGTACTGGGAGGCCCGAGAACGGGGCATCTGGGAGTCATGTCCGAACATATTTGGCCAGATCTCTTCAGATTATCTATTAGAGTGACTTATCTTTGAACGAGACCGCTTGCTAATTGGGAGTTTTGTGTTTCCCCCTTACTCAAATTTTGGCTTGGGAGGATTGCTAGATCCTGAGAGGCCGAGGCACCGTGTGATGTGAATGTATGGGAAGATTATCATGTTAGTCAAAAATAATAAAGATGAGAAGGATGGTGCAGTTCACGCTTCTTCACCGTAGATACGTGTTTGATGCAGATTAGATTTTTATTTTTTTTTATTGATTATTAGCCGTGTAAATCAAAATAATAATCATAATAATAAATTTGTCTTGTTATGGTGCTTTGATTTTTGAACATATTGAGGGTCTGTTTGTCTGAGCGGTGTTCTTTCGTGTCGGAACTGCTCTGCCATTCATCCTTACTAATTTGTAAAAGAGGAGTATTTGTAGAACACCCAATAAATATTTTGAAATGTTTTTTTTTTTAATATAATATTTTATTTATCTATTTTATTTTATGATGGCCAGTTAATATAGATGAATATGTAAAATATTACCCTTTGTGCATTTTGAAAGAATACTCTTTGAACGTTACCTTTTGTAAAATGCCAAAATCTGGGCCATGGATGTGCAAATTCAGATCTATTTTAAGACTAAGTACTATTAGGTCATTTATATGAATCGGGACAGTTGATTTAAATTAGGTTATATGTTTGCAAAAAATATTAGAAGTATTTCCATTTTTTTCCCTTTTTTGATTTTTTTAGGCTCTATTTTTAAGAAGATGCCTATTATTATATAATATGGTAGGTAAATTTTAAGTCAGTTTAATTATAAAATATGAACAATATTAGAGTAAATATCTATTGTAAGTTCTGATTGCATCATGCCGCGTGTAATATGATAGTTTGGATGGAAATTCTAGTGTGGTTGTGATGTGTCTAAGGATTCTAATTATTATACAGATAATGAGATTTTGAAATTTGTCAGTCGGGCATTAAAACGTGTTCAGTCTCCGCACATTTCTAATATGAATCTTGTACAATTACAAAATAATGTCAAAAAATTGACGAGATTTGCTCTCTGGTATATCCTCCAACCCTCAAGTCAGTATCTTTTTTAAATGAGATAAAAAATAGAAGATGTAAAATATATATTTTTGTCCGAGAGCTTGTGCTCTTATATGGCATCTTTGAGTTGTCGGATTTAATACTCATCACTAGCCCTCCATACTAGGAGGCTTGAAATTCAGCCTTCTGGTATAAAATCCGAAAATATCTTCTGTCCAAGGCTAGAGTCTTATCTTATGGGCTTTATTAGCTCATTAGATAAAAACTTTAAGTTTGAAGGCTTTCACTAGACAAGAACAATTAACT
The DNA here is from genome assembly GCA_033239525.1 of Nepenthes gracilis. Taxonomy (NCBI): domain Eukaryota; kingdom Viridiplantae; phylum Streptophyta; class Magnoliopsida; order Caryophyllales; family Nepenthaceae; genus Nepenthes; species Nepenthes gracilis. Next base: position 14,547,064 of record BSYO01000023.1, on the reverse strand, counting down.
CAACGGCCTTTGTTCTTGCTACCAATCGTTGCATTAAATGCGTGCCTCTTCAAATACTGAACGACTCATTGAAAACGCGCAAACCAACATTATTGACACCGGACGATTTAATGTCTGGCAGAGCATATGGGCGGTAGACATATATGATTTTGTCCGAGGGCTTGCACTCTTATATGGCGTCTTAGATTGAGAGAGATAGTGCGCTCTTAGTATATTTGAGTTGTCTATTTTCTCTGTTTGAGAATGAGTTAAATGTTTTTCAATTGATCCTCTTTTCTGTTGAAATGATTGGCATTTATAAAAGTAGGGCGACAATTAACGGTTGATTCTTCTCGTCAACCGTTAAACTAACTAATAAACGAATAAGTTTTATTTCAATAACGATTTTAACTAACGTCCAATATCATTAGTAGATGAGAATGAGAAAACTGTCTTGACCGTTAAATTTGTCCCGCCTAATACTAAAATTGGACTATTTAAGAGTCTTGGCTAAATTTGTTAAAATAGACTATGTAAATGTTTTAGACCGTTGAATCTAGCCTTCTAACCTAAAATTATTTTGAGCTAATTTTTTAAAATCGTTGAATATAATACTTATCGTCAGGTTTTATAAAAATAAGAATGTTAGTTTAATTATTTATATTTTATTTTATATTTATACTGAATAATTTATGTAAGAATATTTAAATCGGTAGATACGGTGTTATCTTACATTGAAAGATCATGGCGACCGCGAGAGACGAGCGCGCATTGCTCGGCGACTCGACAGCGTCCGACAAGATAATGGATTGGTACGGCGAATATTCACGCAGTCTAGCGGTCACTTCCGAAATCGCGCGTGTTGGAGTTTAAACTTCCGAGGAAGATGGACGAAATTACGGGTAGGTTTACATCATCCGTGACGTCCGCCATGGACATCGACATGCTTCACATCCCCTCTCTCTCTAGACCTCTCTCGCTCTGGCTTGCAAGACATTCTCTCTTTCTCTCTCTACACAGATCTCTCTGTATACAGATGTGAGTGGACGGAGGAGTTCGCCAGTGATGTGCGATGGGACGGCAGACGGCCAGCGAATCCCAGCTCCCGGAGGAGATGATCCGCGTCAGGAGCGGCGCATTCCACTCCAAACGGTCAGTCTAGCAACTTTTTTTAATTACATGATATCAATTTCGTTTATGATTTTATTAACAAATAAACAATATATTTGAAATTTTTTTTAAAATATAGACTAAATTTAGGTAATTATTAAAATATATATTAATCATATGGTTTAAATTTAGGTAATTATTATTATTATTATTTTGTTTATTTGAGCAATCTGCAAGCACAGTAGCTTCTTGATTCACTTTCGGCCGATACCGATGCAAGACGTTAGCTTACTGTCGATCTCTCTCCCCCTTCCTCTCTCCCCTACGAACGTAGGGTGGCGAGGCAGCCGCCGTGCTACACTTGATGCCGTCACTTTACTTTCCATGGAATTAGATATTTTAAAAAGTTGAATGTTTTAAAATGGATGAACTTAATTAATAATTAATAAATTAATAAAACGTTATTTTATAATAATTATTTAAACTATAATAAAGAAATAATATGGCTTTTGAATGAATAATGGCAGAGGAAATTATTAACGTGATAACTGGCTGCTAGGTATAAAGTACTGTTCATCATCTATCCATAAGTGCACCAGCCCAAAACTAAACCCATTGATAAAGAAGAGCTAAAAGGGAAAAAAATCCGAGATCAATGAGATGTGATCAGCCCATGGGGATGGCGAGCCGTTCAAACCATAGTTAGAGCTCCCGTGGAACCCACCAAAGCACCTCACCGGATAACAAAATCCACCAATTGCGTAGGCATTACTTACTATAACCATTCCTAAACTAATATATATTTTTGGCCCCAATATTTCATCTTGAATTACACTCCACGATTTCCTAATAGCTCAAGAAATTTTCTTAAAAGATAATTATCATAATGGAGCTCAAAGCTCACCGCCAAATGAAAATATTTTTAAAAAGACCCACTCACCCCCACACACGATTACGAAGACGGCTTCAATGAAACTATCGAAGCAATCGACAATTAGGTCCTAAGAGAAATTGTGCTAGGTCCAAGTCCCTTTACCCAATTCCACTTGAGCAATTTCTACACATAAATATTCCTAGAATATTGAAAGGCTCTCTCTCAAGCCACTCACCCCATGAGCGTATCCTCTCTCAAAGCCGCTCTCTATCCGAGCCATTTTTCAGCCCTTCAATCCATACTTAATCTCCCTCATTAGGTTCCACCATTCATCTTTCTCTTCGTGGATTGAAGGGCTCTCTCTTTTCCCTCTCAACCCACTCAAACGAGTGTATCCTCCCCCAAAACCACTATCTGTCGGCGTATTTCTCTTCTTCCTCTTAATCCCCCTCATTCTATATTTCTTATATCCTCTATCTTTCTTTTTATCACATAAATATTCCCGATTTGAATGCTGAAAAATATACCGATTGGTGAATTTTTGCTATTTTCTAACATCTTATTGATTTGTTATATTGTGAAAAATTCATGTTATAAATAATAAAGATCAGACTCATTTTAATTCGATCTGTCAGAAGAAATCATGTGATTCCTTAATTCATATAATAATTTAATTTTAATAGCATATTAATATTTTACTCATTTATAATTTTTATATAGCTGATCATATTATTTCTTATTTTGCTTATAAGTTTCTCTTTTAATCTTAGTAGATTCAAGATACACATTACTTACCAAATATGTCCATTCAATTCAGTTTTGTCCTCCAGGTCAAAAATTACTAGTAGAAATTCTATTAAAAAAAAATCTAATTTTGTATGGATTTAAAATTTAAAATTTTATCATATCCCTTCAATTTTGATGCATCATTTTTATTGAAAAAAAATGCAATATTTATCACAGAGGAGTTTCCCATTTCTAACCCAATCAAATTCATAATACTATTAGACCTAAATTGCCTATTAAAATGATGCCCAAAACCCTCGGGCGCACCTGCAAGAGAGATGCCCGGGGAGGTCACTCAGCAGGATGAACCATTAAATGAGGCCGTGCCCGGCCCACTCGTGGTGTGGCCCAACAGCCCAACGATCTCCGGATTGGCTCGATTGATTCTGGGATATTCCGAATATTACCTCAGGCCCACGAACATCTAAAAGCCGCCCCCACGGCGTACCTAGGTGTTGGATGCGGCATGACCACAAATCACCCTCTGTTTTAAGTATAAAATACCTCCTCTTGAATGGGGCACCCAAGCTCACGCCTCCGTTCACATCCCTCTCGCACTCCCCTCATTCTCGCATCTTACGTATATTTCTCCGTTTATTCGGAAGATTTTACTTGGCGTCGGAGTTGTGGACCAAAACCCCTGGCGACGTCTTCCCTCTCTCTCGTTGTTTGTGTTTTATCTCCATAGAAGAGAATCATTTTCCCGACGCCGGGATGCCTTCTTCCGTCTTTGAGGATTTGGGCGTGGAAGGGGATGATCTGAAGCTTTGGGAAATATAGTTGAAATTTATTTTAAATATAGACTAAATTCAGGTAATTATTAAAATATATATTAACCATATAATTTAAATTTAGGTAATTATTATTATTATTATTTTGTATATTTGAGCAATCTGCGTGGGTGACAGCGGCAGTAGCTTCTTGATTCACTTTCGGCCGATACCGATGCATACGCCACCAATGACGTTAGCTTACCGTCGATCTCTCTCCCCCCTCCCTCTCTCTCCCTACGAACGTAGGTGGCGAGGCAGCCGCCGTGCTACACTTGATGCCGTCGGGATACTTTCCATGGAATTAGATATTTTAAAAAAGTATAATGTTTTATTTTCTTTTTGTTATATGGATGAACTTAATTAATAATTAATAAATTAATAAAACGTTATTTTATAATAATTATTTAAACTATAATAAAGAAATAATATGGATTTTTTAATGAATAATGGCAAGGGAAATCATTAACGTGATAACTGGTTGCTAGGTATAAAGTACTGTTCATATGTATTGATGGCTATAGCTATAAGTGCACCGGCCCAAAAACTAAACCCATTGATAGAAGAAGAGCTAAGAAGGTCGCGGCCCCACGAAATTCGAGATCAAGTAGCAATGTGATCAGCCCATGTGGGTTGGCCTGAAATCGTTCAGTAGGAAACGGATAGTAAGAGTTGATCCGTAGGAACCCACCAACTCATCAATCGGGATAACGAGGTTTTCGGCCGTTTGGCATTACTTACTGTAACCATTCCGGACAACTCAAGATATATTTTTGAAATATTACCTAAAATTGCACATTTCCCAAGACGACAATAATAGCTTAGCAAATTTTCTTAAAAGATAATTATCATACAGAGACCTCCATAATCGCATTGACAAATGAAGGAATATTTTTAAAAAGACAATGATTATCATACACGCCCCACACACGATTACGAAGACAGCTCAATGAAACTATCGAAGCAGCCGACAATTAGCCATGAAGCCTAAGAGAAATTGTGCTAGTTCCAACCCTATAAATATCCCTTCACCCATACCGAAATAGGACTGAGCAATTTCTACACGTAAATATTCCTAGAAGATTGAAGGGCTCTCTCTCAGGCCACTCAACCCATGAGCGTATCCTCTCTCAAAGCCGCTCTTTATCGAGCGCATTTTTCAGAGCCAAAATCTTCAATCCACACTTAATCTCCCCTCATTCGTGTAGTTATGTATTCCTTGTATCATTCATCTTTTTCTTCGGCATATAAAGATTGAAGGGCTCTCTCTTTTTCTCTCTCTCAAGCCACTCAACCACGAGTGTATCCTCTCTCAAAACCGCTCTCTATCGAGCGCATTTCTCATAGCAAAGATCTTCAATTTACACTTAATCCCCCCTCATTCGTGCAATTATATATTTATTATATCCTCCATCTTTCTGTTTATCACATAAATATTCCTGATTTGAATGCTGAAAAGTATACCGATGGGTAATTTTTTGCTATTTTCTAACATCTTATTGATTTGTTATATTGTGAAAAATTCATGTTATAAATAATGAAGATCAGACTCACTTTAATTCGATCTGTCAGAAGAAATCATGTGATTCCTTAATTCATATAATAATCTAATTTTAATGGCATATTAATATTTTACTCATTTATAATTTTTATATAGCTGATCATATTATTTCTTATTTTGCTTGTAAGTTTCTCTTTTAATCTTAGTAGATTCAAGATACACATTACTTAACAAATATGTCTATTCAATTCAGTTTTGTCCTCCAGGTCAAAAATTACTAGTCGAAATTCTATTTAAAAAAAATATCTAATTTTGTATGGATTTAAAATTTTAAATTTTATCATATCCCTTCAATTTTTGATGCATCCTTTTTATTGAAAAAAAAATGCAATGTTTATCACAGAGGAGTTTCCCATTTCTAACCCAATCAATTTGAATAAATTATATATATATATCCAACATGTAAAAAAAATTAACTTAATAAAAATATATTGTTTTATTATTTTATATTTTACCTAACAAATGAATATAATTTTGTTAATATTGATTGCCAATTGAGTGGGTAAAGATTCACATTGCATCTGAAATGAATAGTGATGAATATTTACCACTATAATTTTGAATATTATTATTTAAAATTATAACTTATATATTAATATATTAGTTGGGTGTTTAAAATTGTAAATTGTAGGTGAAATTGATTCATTGGTTGACAACTTGACTGACTGATTGATTAATTGTTTAACTGGTAAAATTAATTTATTTACAGTATAACCTTTTGTCAAATAGATATAATCAATTGGGATCAAAAAAACTCACTATTTGATTATTTAATTTGTGAACACCCCTGGTGAGGGTGACTAATAACTTTACAGAAAAAGATTATCAAAAAGTGAATAAATGTAGCTTAAAACTTTCCCTTGCTAGGAAAAATAATAAAATAATGGTCTTAAAATTACCCAAAAAATCAGGTCGGGTTGCTTGACATGCCCAATCATTAGTGTACAGACTAATTAACCTACTTTGCAGTTAGAAGCCAGCCAGCATCAGCACAGCCCACTTTAGTTGACAGGCAAAAGATGAGATCTTGCTACAAGAAGGGAAAAGATATTGAATTAATGATAACCTACTTTATGGATCTAATTATATATTATCTAAGTGGGAATGGCATCCTCCCCCATTGTTAAAGGTAGATAAAATATAGTTTATATAGAATATTTATAAATTATATACTGTTTGATTTGTGTTATGAATATGAATTTGACCTAAAAGGGTCAAATTATTGGAACTTGAGAACTCAAATCCTAACATCACAAATTAACACAAATGGTTACAGGGATGAAACTTGCTATTTGATCTTTCATTTAAGGCTCACATCAAAGCTATATTAGCCAAGCTAGAATGTGGACAAGTAATGTGAGAAGCACAAAGTTTATGGATGATTTGCTATTTCTTTTGAGTATTTTGCTTAGAGAATTGATTATTTAATGGACAAGTTTTGTAATGAGAAAAGAACGAAGATTATTAAAACTTTAATTGTCTTAATGATACTCAAGAATAAAAAATTACTAGTTGATATAAATGATTGTTTTTGCCATGATGCTTGTGATTATTTTTCCATTCAGAATATAATTTTTTTAATTTATCGAGATAATTTATTTTTATAGAGACACTAAATATACTATTAAGAATAATTAAGTGACTATTTCTATCCTTAATAATTAAATGTAATTACTGAATAGTAGTTATTATGTAATTACTTAGTTAATTTTATTTTTATGTTATTTGTCTGTCTTTCTAAACCATCTTGGGTGATGAAATATTTATAAGATAATATTAAGACCCAGATTATATAAAACACTAATATAAAGTAGTAAATGCTATCAAGTAGCACGTTCATAGATTAGTGACGTGACATGTTAATGTGTATTCATATTACCAATTCTAGCAAACAAAAACTACTTGATTGATTATCACTATTGATGATCCACACCTCCACGAGTCTTTCTAGACACGACAACTTGCTGGTTTGATTGTTTTTTTTTTCCTCTTACTCTACAATAATTCCATTACCATAGTAAAGCAGATATCTTGATTTGACATCCAATAATTCATCTGTTTTGTTTCTATAATTACGGGTATATTATTTCACTCTAACTAGCCTTCAAACATCTGTCTTCCAATAAACTCGTACATCATGGTACAGGTTTATGAGACCTTGGTATAATAATTCAATTGTTTTGATAAAATAGTCCCATGATGACTTTTAGTAGATTTGTGCCCTTTGATAGCTTTGGATCCATTCATTTTGTTTTACTAGACCTATCAAATATTTTTAGAAACTAATATTAGATTTAATTAATCATTATAATACATAGTACTATATATTTAATACATTTCTTTAACAGCTAGCTAGTGTCGCACAATGATGTACTCTATTTAATATAACATATAAGTTTTTTTTTTTTTTTTAGTGAGAAAAGCAATGATGAAATCAACCCTATTAAGAAAAAATAAGTCAACAGGATGTAAAATTTAGGAATATGAATGGTCATCAATTTCTTACATTATAATTTAAACTATATACTTTAAGGATTTATAAATAAACTATTACATTTATTTGTTGCAAAGTGTAAATAAAATTTAGAAAATATACATTCCATAATATAAATAACATATGAAAACAAAATGTTTATCGTGACGCCATGTAGGCAAACCGAGTTGCATTATTGTATGATTTTTTAGACAGATATTTATTTTAGTATAATATATGTTTATTTATTTGTCTATAAATTTAAATATATAAAATATAACATTAATAATACCTCTAAAAATTTTAAAATAAGATATAGTGTATAATTGGCATGACTTATACTATAAATATGACTCCATAAAACCAATCTTTTACGTGGAAATTAAAGCCTCATGTCTTCCGGGTAAACCACCCATTAAATAGGAGATGTGGGGGTTTTCATTTTCTAGAGAGATTAAAAAGATTATTTTTTAAATATAGATAATTTATTTTTAAATAGATAGTTATAATTTAATAATTAATTTTAAATATATTTTAAATTTTTATATAAATAATTAAATTATAATTATTTATTTAAAAATAAAAAAATTAAATTTAAAAAATAATTATTTTTGTTTTTTAAGAGTTGAAATTCCCTTGATCCCATTAATTATTGCTGTCGACGATTAGAAGACCGCTGAAAACAAACAATGTGTCCCCCTGGGACATGTGAAGTTACTCTCGCATTCATTTGCTGTCTAAAATAATTGAAATTGCATGATATAAAATAAAAATTAAAAATTAAAACATGTCATTAAAATAAATATTTGATAAAGGTTGCATATTTGTTATCATTTAATTCCAATAGTTTAATATAAGTACGGAGGTCAGAATTAATTAAATAAATATATATATATATATATATAACATGTCACGTATGCATGGCTTCAACTGCCAAATTTGTCACAAAATTAATGCTAATTAATAGCATCAACAGCTCATCATCTTTATATACTTGCCAGGAGCAGGAGCGGCAACATTTACTAAGATTATTTACTTTCATGTCATCTAATGAAATGGCTGTCAATATAAGCCTTACAACATAAGGTTTTGATATGTTTTTTTTTTTTTTTCCAAATATTAGTTTCTTTTATTTTCATAATATTAGATTCAAAGTTATATGTGTTGGGTCCAGATTAAATAATATTAATTCAGTCTGATTAAATACGCGTTTTATAAATTATAAACTCATGAATAACTACCAAGCAATTAAGTTACTTAACTTGGAAAGGAAATGAAATGAAAATCTATCCAGATAAATAACCTGCTGACCGGCCAGTTAATTAAACGGCTATAAGCACAGAATCTTTGAACAATTAAAGACTTGATAAAAAATAAATCTGATATTAAATATTTACAAATGGATACATAGATCAAGAGAAACTTTATTATATTAAATAAAAATAATAGTTGATAAATGATAAATATTAAATATTAAGTGGTGATAAAATTTAGAAAATCATTGGGTCTCTGTCAATATAATGCTTGGATTAAGCAGTTAGGCTAATTCCAAAAGAGAGGCTAATATGCATCAATGTGATAAATATATAAGTTTTGTTCAATAAATGGGAGGTTAATAGATAATGTTCAATGTTCTTCCGATACTAAGGAGCCAAACCCTATAAATTTTATCAATTTCTTACTATCAAACTCATCCTCATTCACACTAAATTTTTAATTTCTATAGAAAATTTTTTGATTTAAATGTCAAATATTATATTGGAAAGTAAGTATTTATTTTCTTACTTATTATTAACTGTTGTAATATATAAGATTTGGATTAGAAGATTTAAAAGTTTAGCCCAACGTAATCGTATAACAATTCGAATCCTAAATACATACTAATATGTAATATATAGTATAATAATATTTTAATGTATTATCTTGTAGTAAGATTTTCATATTTTAAAATTATATATCAATCATTAGGAAAGCAAGAAAATCTATTATTTAGAAAAATTATAAAAAAAAAACTTGTATAAAATAACAATATTAAATTTTTTTAATTGTGACAGATAATCTCTTGTCTTATCTTTGTTATCTAATACGAAATTTAAAGTAAGTTTTAAATGTATCATCTGATTTTTGAAGGTTATGCTCTAAGTAAAGTCAACCTCGTATAGAAGAATCGAACATATGATCATAGGCTCAACTATTAGAGGTGTTCACATCTGGGTTTTGTAAATCGGGAACACTTTTCTTATTCGAATAGGTCAAATTGATGTGATTATTTATTTGTTTGTTATTTTTTAAATGCTTACTAAATTTATCATATATTTATTAATATTTATCATAAATACAAAATTTATAATTATAAGGCACCCACAAAATATAAAATAATTTTACATGTTATAAATTTAAAAAATACGCTTTGACAAAAGATAACATGATATATACTTAATGAGAAAAAAAGTAAGTGTCATTTTAAATAGAGATATTAAACCGTAAATATGTTGTGAGTTTGATATCGCTCATAATAAAAATATATCAAAAAATATATATTTAAATTTAAAATTTACATATCTATAGAGTCGATTAATTATAAAATAATAATTATTGAACCAAATTGAATCGAAACCTAAATTTCACATTCCCCAAACCAAACACAATAGTTCATATCACCATTCTCATTTTTTTGGTTCAATTTTACTATATTATTGAGTTACCAAGTTAATGATTTATTGAATGCATTACAAATTATTTTTAAAAAAATTATTACTGCTAAGCACGCTAACTCATTTGAATTACAAGAGATTGGTTTTTTCATTTTCAACAATGTTTAAATGATTGCTTTGAAGATGATAAACAAATACTGTAACATTTATAAATTTATCTATCACTGATCCTTTTCAACATCGATACTAGTAATGGCTAGCAATTTCTCATATAACCCAAATTTTTGTGTAATTTTAAATTATAAGCAACCATATTTATTAATTTAGGTTAGTAAAATTCTAAAATTATTAATATAGATATAGCATCATCTTTAATGGTTTGATCTAACTGGCGTGGGTACTGAGGCTCAAACTAATACTACTAGATATGGTTAATCAGACCTAAATAATTGATAATTATGATAGTTGTGACGATGTCGTAGATAATGACAAACGGTTACAATAAGGGTAGGGTAGGCACCCTATATCTAAAGAAATGGTAGGGATAGTGACTTAGATCTGGGGCCACAAATTCACAAGGAAACTTGTTTTAGCAACAATGGGAAAAAAATGAAGAAATCATTTATAACTTTAGATATTATAATTATTTTTAATGCTCGATGACTTGTAGATTAAATAATTAAAAAAAATTATTAGCTATTTAATATTTTTATAATATTTAATATTTAATTTGATTTATAGATAATATAAGTATTAAAATAATAAATAATTAAAAAAATAGTTTAGATGGGTTCAAAATCAAGCCTATACAAACAAACTAGCATGAAAGGACCAACCAACCATCCTTCTCCACTTTTGATTATTTCAACAACCCTTTATCCAACAAGGGAGACTTTTATATCACATCAAAAATATCATTTGGATAATCACATATATACCTTACGAAAAGCTAGGCAGAGCATGTGTGAATATATGAATATATATTTTTTCTTTTTGTCTCACTCATATGCCTTAAAAAAATACTATATTATGAGTATATTTTATTTTATCAACCTTATATTATACGTATACTTGTATGGCACAACATATATAAAACAAGAATAAGTTTATGTACTCCATTTTTTTATTTTTCTACTAAGTGAAATGATATTTTAAGTATCATATCACGAGTAGGCATTATTTTATCAAATTTCTACTTAAAAACAGATTATTTATCTTTTATATTTCATAAAATATAATTTTTGTACATTATATATATATACATTATAAGAAGTAACAAATAACATGTGAAATAAATGTGTATTTAATTTTTCTATTTCTCTCAAAATTTCATAGGTATTAGACTATAAGATGCTTGAGATGTCCTATGTTGAAAGATCCTTTCTAACTTTGTCAATTATTTGAGCAATCATGCAATATTAGTGTAAGAGATGGAGTTAGATTTGGAACCATTTAGGAATCGAGAAATGTTACGGCTTAGAGGTCAATTTGAATTCTTCATCCCTAGGGATAGAATTCGGTTTGATATAACTATAAAAATTAAGTTCTTTAATTGGGTTTTACAAAATATTTGGATAATAATAACAGCACCTTTTATACTATAATATTATATTTATATCAGCTAATTTATGAATGAACTACATCAAATTTGAATTTTAACATGTTCCCAACCTCTCATTTTATATTATGTTAATATTCAAGCCGAGCCATATCTTTTTATCTTAAGTTTGGCTTATAAAAATTAACATAATCAAATTGAGCTCAAACTTGATGATTTATTTATAAACAAATTAATCTCAATTTTGAGTTTGATTTGTTTATTTGATCAAATTTATAAGTGAATTAAACTTAAGTTTATGATTAAGCTAATCTTATAAATCATCTAGGTTTAAACTTTAACTCAAATGATGTAAAGTTTGAATATATAAATAAACCTCTTATAAGATATTAATTCAATAAGTTTTTTTTTTTTTAAATAACTCAATATTTATAGGCCAATAATATTATTTTTACGTATAAATAAATAAAGTGTAGTTAAATTTTGATATCTTTTGTCTGAGTGATGAGTTTTAATGTCATGCTCAGGTAGCAAAGAAATTTAATAAAAATATGAAAATAGAATCTAAGATTAAATTGTAATTGAGTTAAAATTATTTTATTAAATCCAATGAGAGTGGCAAACTTGTAATTAACTGAGAACACAAGGGCATGTTATTCCAACAGTGTACAGTTACATGGATACCCTTGCCAGTTTTCGCGGTTATGCGCCTACCGTACGATTCCCTAGTTCAGTCACATCTCCATAGTTGGAAGAAGCACCCCCATTTAGGACCTCCATGGCAATTTAGTAAACATAAGGGGCAAAATAGGAAATATGGGAATAGACTCGATTATCGTAGGTGTGGCTGTTGGCCTATCCCCCCGCCTATTATTTTAGCCTGAGTTTTCCCTCGAAACCCCAAAAGCCCTACGCCTTTCCCTAGCCTTTCCATTTCATTAATAAATCATTTCTTTAAGGAAAAAGCACTTTGAATTCCTCCTCCTTCCCTTTCACTTTCCAGATTTAATTTCAGTTTTTGTTGCAATCTCTTCTTTGTTGTCTCCCTATTATCTTTCATTTACTGCTACTGTTTTGGTTGGATTCTCCAGCTATGTAGCCGGTCTCTATCTTAACAAAGGGAAAAGATACACACTAGAGAAAATAGCAACTAGGAGCGCCGGGGAATTTGCAGATTCCGGCGAATATATCGCATATATAGCTGAAATCTTGGAACAACTACTACAACCTCTGCAAATTTTCGTACCGTATTCGGATAAATAAAGATGATGAAATCATTGGTTGAAGCTCCTCGAAGAGAACAGCACCAGACAGTAGTGGTGAGCGAGAAAAATTCAAGAAATCGGGAGAGAGAGGTGACCTTCCAGCCTCAACAACCTCTAATCCGTAGCCGCTCGCAGGCGACAGGAAAAGTAACTCCGACATGCATTCTGTCGACGGCGAGCAAGCGCCTCCCGAACGGCGATCTCTACGCCGGGAGTTTTCTGGGAAACGTCCCACATGGATCGGGTAAGTACCTGTGGGCAGACGGCTGCATGTACGAAGGGGAGTGGAAGAGAGGAAAGGCGTACGGGACAGGGAAGTTCTCGTGGCCGTCCGGAGCGACATACGAGGGCGAATTTAAATCGGGTCGGATTGAAGGGTACGGAATTTTCGTCGGCCCCGAAGGGGACACCTACAAGGGCCGATGGGTCGACGATAAGAAACACGGCTATGGAGAAAAGATATATGCTAACGCGGATTACTACAACGGGACATGGAAAATGAACTTGCAAGATGGGCATGGAAAGTACGTTTGGAAGAGCGGGAACGTTTATGAGGGAGAGTGGAAAAATGGGTTGATTTCAGGGAAGGGTGTTTTGATTTGCTCTAATGGGAAATGGTTTGATGGGCAATGGGAAAATGGGATTCCTAAAGGAAATGGGGCTTTCTCTAGCTGGGATAAACAAGTGGAGGGAAATCTAGTCGATGGCATTTATTATCAATGGAGTGATTTGGATTTGGCATTGATAAATCCAAAGAGAATGTCAATTGATTGCAGCGGTGCGGGACGGTGGAGTTATGGTGGAGAAGAGAGAATTATCCCTAGGATTTGCATATGGGAGAGTGATGGAGAGGCTGGGGATATTACTTGTGATATACTTGATAATGTGGAGGCTTCGACGATTTATAGAGATGGAAAGTTAGGGTTTGATAGGGATGTGGATACAAGATTGAAGAAAAGCCCATGTGAATTCACTGAGGTAAAGAAGCAACCTGGGGAAACCATATCTAAAGGCCACAAGAATTACGATCTGATGCTTAATCTTCAACTGGGTATAAGGTAAAACAACCGTTGTATTTGCTGGGCGTTTTAGTTCTGTCACTTCTCGTTTTGAGTGCCAATTTTGCAGTTATATTTTTTTTATGACTGCGAGTTGTATTTGCTTTAGACATTCAGTTGGGAAGCATGCTTCCATCTTGAGAAATCTTAAGCCAAGTGATTTTGATCCAAACGAGAAGTTCTGGACCAGATTTCCTCCCGAAGGATCAAAGGTAACGCCGCCCCATCAGTCCTCGGAGTTCCGGTGGAAAGATTATTGCCCTGTGGTGTTCAGGTAATGCTGCCTCTTTTGGTAAAATTACTCCATTGTTATTTTTCTGTGTTTTGTATTATCAAGAGTTCTGTGGTCTCTAAAATCTGGTAATGTTGTTGTGTTTGGAGTTGCTATTGTTCTCATTTCTTTCATATCTTTCTGAATCGGTAATTACAATCTCGATGTAGAATTTGTAAGATTCTATCATTTTCTAGAGTTAGAACTTTAAAGCGGATTGACATTCTTCTTGGTACTCAGGCATTTGAGGGAGCTATTTCAAATAGATCCTGCAGACTTTATGATGGCTATATGCGGAAACGATGCCCTCCGGGAGCTTTCTTCATCTGGGAAGAGTGGAAGTTGCTTTTATCTCACTCAGGATGACAGATTTATGATTAAAACTGTGAAGAGATGTGAAGTCAAGGTTAATTCTTATTCATTTGACTTTGTCTTCCTCCATTTGCTTAAAAGATTAACTGAATGTTATAAGTTCTTTAGTTTTGTAGCTTCTATTCCCTCTTCAAATTAATGAAAGTGCGCCTTTAAAAATTTGAATCAGTTTGGTAAATATCAACCGACAAGGACATGTTGATATGCAATTTTTAGATTTTTTTTGTCCGATATGTGTGATATTTTTATTGGTCGATGTATTTGATATCAATATGGCTGCGGCCGTTATCGATATCTATATTTTCATCCATGGTTTGGCATTAGTGATAATGGTTTTTGGGGGCATCCATTGGACACTCTTATCTATCACGATGGATGAGATGTCACTTTATTGTCTTGTGCCCCCCTAATGGAACCCTTTCTTAATCTGGCGTTTGTTTCTTTAGGTCCTCGTTAAGATGCTTCCAAGTTACTACAAACATGTCTGCCGATATGAAAATTCTCTGGTGACAAGATTTTATGGTGTGCATTGTATTAAGCCGATAGGCGGGCCAAAGGTATGAGTTTCAAGTGGTTGTAATTGTTCAAGTTGATTGATAGAACAATAGATTTGTATAAAATTTAATAATCAAATTCTTTAAAAAAATGGAACAGACTAGATTCATCGTCATGGGCAATTTGTTTTGCTCGGAATATTTTCTCCATAGGCGATTTGACCTTAAAGGATCTCGCCATGGAAGGAAAACAGAGAAGCCCGAGGGTGAGAGAGATGAAACAACTACACTCAAAGATCTTGATCTCAACTTTGTTTTCCGGCTTCAAACAAACTGTTATCAAGTGCTGATTAAGTAAGTTAAGCATGAAGAGGAAAACAATTGGAAGTGATTGCTTATCTGTTTTTTTTCTCATTCCATTTCATGACATTGATTTTGAAATGCATGATACATCCAATCAGGCAAATTGAACGGGATTGTGAGTTTTTAGAAGCAGAGAGAATTATGGATTACAGTCTTTTGGTTGGAATTCATTTCCGTGATGATAATACAGGGGATAAGATGGGTTTATCACCTTTCCTTCTGCGAACCGGTATTAATATCATAATTACTCTCTCACTTCAATGCACTTTGGTTTAAAAATATGCAGTCCAATAGATTGAATTCATTTTTTCCCTAGGCAAAGTTGAATCTTATCAGAAAGAGAAGTTTATGCGTGGGTACCGCATTCTTGAAGCAGAACTGCATGGCTTGGATCACATTCTAGCTGGCTGGTGTGTCCTCTGTTCCTGCAAACTTATCTAATACAAGTTATTTCTCAGTATTGATTTCATTCTATTCCCCTTCATAAAAAGGGGGAAAAATCAGTTTTTGGTATTGCTGAAAATGATATTTCATTCTCTGTTTCCTTTATATATAACAAAGAGAACTCGTGCTTAACCTTCATCTTCCTAATTTACTAGATCATCCGTGGTTTTGAAAGAACCTTGTCAGGATTTGAACTTTTGCATATCATATTTGGCATTCATACTCTCTCACTAATGGCAACCAACGTGTCCATTTCCCCCTTTTCTGTCCTTGAATTTCTTTGTTTTCTTGTTCTGGCATAACATTTGATTTGAGCTTGTCTTTCCAAGTTTAATGGAATCTAAGTTTGCCAAGTATTTCCTCTATTGAATTTGGCATTGTTAGGTGGAATAATGGAAGATCGGCATGGGTTGTCTTTGATGTTTGTGGTTTTAGGGAGGTGGGGGTTGGTTTAGTAGACAGCTCTGGTTTGTTGGTCATGACTAGTGCATGGTCCTGTGGCCTCCATTTTGTATTGGCATATTACCATGTGAATTTGATTTCGGAATGCCAAGGTAGGACCGTTTTCTTATTGTATTTGTTTTCTTATTGTATTTATTTTCTTATGGATAGTATCTTGCCTTAGAACATTGATATTTTATGTAGTTACGTCTGGATTCTTCTAATATTTTTTTATTTATTACGTGTGTTTAGGATTAATGCCCTCACCAATTTTTACAAAAAAACTGAAGGGAACCTCATAAATGAATGAAAGAAGGAAAAGTGAAAAAATGAATGTAGAATTATATAGAATTTATGAAATGAAGAGACTATAAAGAGATTTAGCGCTAAAAATCCCTCTCATTTCCTTTTTGCAGAAGAGAAAGTGGGATCCGGTCCAAATTGGAAGGACAATGTAGAATGAATTCTACTTCCAATTAGAAGAAGCATGTTCTAAAATTGTACTAACTTATTATATAGATGGAAATAAAAATAATTAGAAGCTAGAAAATACTTTAACGATATAAATTTTGTTCTTCTCTGGTGAAAATTCCCTTGTAATTCATCTTTTTGGCTATAAACGATGGAGTTGCCATTTCTCTGTGTTAAGAAAACAACTGATTTGAAAAATGCTGTAAAAACGAAAGGTGGAAGTATTTTTTTCATGCATGACAAAATTAGAAAATAAAGAATCTTTACACTGATTATAGCTGATTGTGTAATCATGAGGGTGGAGGGGCCTCCTAATTTAGTATTTCTTGATTCCTTCCGCATGATACGAACATGTTTACTGAGTTGAAATCTTCTTGTTCCTGATCCAGGAAACCCTCGATCAGATTAGGGGCAAACATGCCTGCTAGAGCCGAACGGCTGGCCAGGAGAAGTGATTATGATCAGTGCACCCCTGGTGGCGGCGGGAGTGGCGAGATTTATGAAGTCGTCCTATATTTCGGGATCATTGATATTTTGCAAGATTATGACCTCAGTAAGAAGTTAGAACATGTCTACAAATCGTTACAGGTCGATTCTACCTCAATCTCGGTTGTTGACCCCAAGCAGTACTCGAAGAGATTCCGGGATTTCGTCGGAAGAACCTTTGTAGAAGACAGGTGACTTCAGAGAGGGAAGCAAAATCCCCAAAACCACGGGGAACTGTTTCTCGTCTAAGGAGATCAGGCCCCAATGTGGCAGCATAGGGAAGTTATTGGATCAGTCGGTTTACAGCCGACCGTTCTTTCACTAAGCTGTTGAAGTATGCCAGATTTGATCTTGTGGGACCGCCGTAAGACTGAAACTGTATAGGAGATTTCTTTATGCGGGGGAAACGAATGGTTGGAAATCACATCGGTTTCTCTGCTCTGTTTTCCTGATGCCATTAATTTTTGCTGTAAATTCAGGGAAGTGAAGATCTTGAAGGAGAGAGATGCAAAAACACTGGCAAAGAAGTATAGAAATGGATGGAAGATGATCTTCTCCTTCGTATTATTATTATTTTATTGTTCCTTTTGAGATAGGGTGTGATTGAGGTTCATATTCAAGCCTTTTTCAGTTTCATTTTGATGGCGGAAAATCACTTTCCTCATCCTGCCATCAATACTGTGACTCATTGTAAATACCCAGTGTATTATTGCTTGTAAATATCAAGTAAAAAGAAGGGCATTGTTGGAAGGGTGAAATTTACGAGTCATTGACCTAATTGTGTTGGTTTCAGACAGTCTCTTTCATTTGTCAGGTCAAAAGACTCTGACTTTGAGCCTCTTTATGCTTGTAACTTATTTACAGACCATCTTAACGTAAAATTTTAGAATAAAACTAAAGAATTTTTTTAATAAAATTATATATATATTATTAAATATAATTTTTAAAATCATATCTATTAAAATTTTTAATTTAATATTTTAAAAAATATATATAGTAATTAGATCTCTTTTAAACAATACAGTTCTGAATTAATGAATAAATAGAGAGGGACCACCACCATTGACAATATTTTATGGTCCTTTTTGTCCTCCGTGTTGGGAAAAGCATAGACACGAGGGTTGCCCTTAGAGTGGGGAGACAGATTGACCCCCACGGCACAATTGACCACACAATAGTTGTTTAATTTCAGCCACAAAAGTCAAAATATTACCCTAAAAATATTTAATATATTGTCCTAGTATTATTAATTTGGGCAATATTTTATTATTTATTTCATAATTTATTATTTGGTTATGGAATAAAAATTATGTAAAATAAAAATTTAAAATTCTCTGGCTGACAATAAAAGAGAGCAAATCAACTATTATGGGCTCGGTTAAGAATCGGAGAAGATGGATCGGGTCATGGTGGGCTTGGTTTCCTCATGAGGGATGGACCGGGTCAGGGTTGGGCTCACTTTTATCCAATTTATGGCTAAATGGGCTGAGCTCGATGTAACCGCTGACTATCTTGTGAAGATTCGGAGGACTGCTAGGCGTGGTCGTAGGCTCAGAGAAGAACCTTCTAGAAAGAAATTTTGTAAGTTATCTTTTATTACTTTACGATTGGTAAATCAGAGGAATAGTCTAATATAATAAATCATCTTGAAATTTTACAATACATAAAACATATAGAAATATGAAGAGAAAAATAAAGAAGGATTATTGTATTTCTGTATGCATATAATTATACGATGGATTATTTTTTTATAGGAGAAAAGAAGGCAACCTAAATTAGAAAAAAAAACTATAAAAATTATAGTTGCACAAATAATTTAAATTAAAAGATATTAATTGTTTAATTTGGAAAGAATATTATATATATCTTAATATATGTAAATAATTTAAATTAAAAAATATCAATTCCGTAATTTAAAAAAGAGATATCATATAATATTCTAATAAATCAATTGAAAAATTTTCCTTTTCAACATTAGAAAATGGATTTTTTGAGGTTCAAGTGGTAGTTTTTTTACAATCATATTGTATGTTTCTGATTAAGTTATTGATGAATTGATTTTGTGTAGAGTAATCTCTATTTATTTTAATAATTTTAGATTAAAAGTATTTACATGTTTTATTTCAACGATTAAAATAGTAGTTCTATATTTATAGTTTGAATGAAACATTTTGAATTAAATGCAACACCTTTAGAGTTTACATCGGCTTGGGCATGCTTAACCCTCACATTTCATTAAATGGCATACATGGAAGATAAAAATTGTATGTACGGCTCTTTATTTTATTTTAAAAATAAAAAAGTTCACAATTCAAAATCAAAAAATACCCTCTTGTGAAAAAACCTACAATGGTCATTCCATGCATACGGCTACATCAAAATAATGCATATTTAACAAAATTAAATCTATGGCTAACTTAAATTTATGCACCCATACTACACACCTAAGGTATATAATATCATTTATCAAGGATATTTTCATGGACGTAGATACCATTAACAAATAATTCATAATTCTAAGTGGCAAAAACAAATGGCATGTATATTTAAGAGATATTAATGAATGTGCAGATTCTGAACTGAACAACATATATGATGAAATCTCAAAAATTGGAGACTTTCCAACACTGAAGAAGACACATCCTCATCAGTGGTAGTTTTATCACTCCAAAATATTTGACTTTCAAACTGTTTGCTTTAAGGCTGGGGATAATATTTAATGTATAATCAGATTGGCTGCAATTGAAGTATTCTCTTAACTTCTTGTTACATGATAATCCTCTATGGAATTTACCACAATATGAGAAGAAAAGTTTCGATTGTTATTGCCCACTAAATACATCTTGGAGTTCACCTTCGATTCTCGTCCCCGTATCATAGGATTTTGACCACATGCGGTCTACTTATCTCAAACTTTTCCCTCCTATGTTCGTACTTTTCTTCTTAAAAAGATTTTATCCCTTTAGCTCCTACTCATACAGCAATACTCAAACAAGAGTTTTATCTTAACGTTATCAACTACTTTTAAATTGTATCATTTAACCCTTATAGAAATTTCAACACTCTTCCTACTTTGTCTATTGCTGCTTGTGAGATATAACGAGTCAATTCTGTAAACTTAATATCATTTTTAATTACTGTCTGATTTTCTTATCATAAATGGGTGAATTTATCTTCTTTCAACTCTTGCAAATTCGTTAAAAAGTATTTGTCCAAAACTATCTCCTGAAACACGTTTTATAAAATTCCTTCATCCTCCGGCTCCAAAATTCTCTTTTTCATTGTCCACTAATGGTCAATCTTATCTTGTCTTCACATGGACAATTGATCACCTCAAAAACTTTTTCGATATGATGGATTTATATCTCTGTTTTTGTTAGATCCAAATTGCCTAAAAATTTTAGCACTCATTCGTTGGTGATTTGATCATAGGTCATCGCTGCAACTCTTGAAGTCACCACAACTAGCTCTTGGTTCGGTTGCCTTTAAATCATACTGTCTATCATCTTTGCCATCTTTGCCACGACAGCATGATGCATATTTTTTCAGTTTAAATTTAAACCATCTCATTTATCTGACGTTTTAGCACCTATTATGATATAGTTAACCATTTTAAATTTTAAAAACCAAAATACTACATGTTTCTTATGATACTCCCTGATAATGTTCTAACTTTCACATCCCAACTCCTAAAAACAAAAGGTGTTAGAGCCGGACTTTAATTTAAACTCATAAATAAACATTTAATCAATCAATGTAATCCGATTTTAAAGATTGAGTTACTATCATACAATAATTATTGTTAAATAGTTTAATAAATAAATATCAAAATATAAGATTCAAAAGTTATATCTAAAAGTAGCTTTAGTAATTCATCTTCAATAAACTTAATCCATACGTAAGAAAAAATATCTCAAATTTAAAATTGGGGTAACCAATAATATAGCCAATATTCAACTAAAATAAACAATTATTTACCCCTCACTGTAATACAAATAATCCAAAAACCGAATTAATAAGTGTTAATTAAAAAATTAAAATACAACTACAATATTCTCAAAACTATTTCTTCCTAAAGCTTTTTCATTGTACGAAATTCTTACAATTGTCTTGGACCCACTAATCTAAAAAATTAGTAAAAAGGTGATAAAAGTGAAATTAATATTTAATAAATCATGTATAGTTTTTGATATTTGTAGATATAATGAACGGGTATGCAAATAAAATTGAAATAATGATAATGTTGAAATTGTGGTGGACATGCGACAAATTATATATAAATATGAACATAAAATATGTCAAATTCAAATAAACATATACGAACATAAAACTTAGAAAAATCGGTCCAAACATACAAAAATATAAAATATAAAAAAATCATCTAAATATATAAAAATTAAGAATTGGTAATGAGTCCACCAACAAATATAGAATATTAAAATTCTAACTATGATTATTTCCATGTATCCAAAACCATGTACCACTATTTACGATTTATGAGTAAATTGATTATATATTATTTTCTATAGTTAGGATTAAATATCACTTTTTAACCCGCTGATATTAAGTTTGACCTTCGTTTTATAAATGTATTGAGATATATTTAAATATATTTTATTAAATATTTACAGTGATTCTTATTTAGTGAAAAATAAAAACTTTATACCAATATACAAATGTATAACTATTTCTTTGAAGCTGAAAAATAAATCACTTTAACAAAATTAAAGTAGAGTTTTTTTCGATTTATCCACAAATAAAAGACATACAAAAATATCGGTACAAGGATTTTAGAATTTCAGTATAATATAAATTAATTTTGGACATAAACTTTCAAAGATTTTATGAATTAGGAATAAATTGATATGCATATAAAATATAGTCAAGTGAAGTGAATAACTACCATATTTATGAGTATTTAAATAAGAATGCTTAGATATTTTAAATATATTCAACAACAAATAACGATTTATTTATCTTTACTTGAAATTACCAAATATTTACTTGAACTAACTTAAATTTCACTTCAAATGTACATTCTTCTTCTTTTTCTATCTTCTTCTTTCTCTTTTCATGATCTCTTTTATTCTTTTTACATCAAAATTTAGAAAAAAATGAGTTAAAATCTGTTGCGTCTCGGATCTCGGGGGTCTAGTGCAACACAAGTATTTGTGAGTGTAGGATGTGGAGAAGGAAAGATTAAAACAGGGTTTTACGTGAAAAACATCCTCATGAATGAGGAAGAAAAATCACAAGGTTTTGGGCCTTTAGAAATGCTTCACTATGGATTGAAGTCTTACAAAGTACAAGTTGTGGGAATATTATCCCTTTTTCTTTCCTTAATTCTTCTCCTTTGAACAGGCTTTATCGTGTGGAAGCTCTTGGATTTTTCCTTCTTATTCTTAGTTCTTCTCAAAAGAGGAGAAAAAAAAAGGGGTCCTGAGGCAAGAGTCTCTGTTGGGTATTTATAGAAGAAATTGTGCCGTTGGAGAGAAGACACGTGGCAGCCGGCGGATGGCCAAGAGGCTGTCCACTGTCCCATTGGTCACATCTTGCGCCTGAGGGAGCCGTCCACCTACCCTGTTGTCCGTGACAGAGATGATGGCGTGTACAAGGAAACACGCCATTGACGCCGCTGGTAGGGCCTGAGCATGTCAGGCGTGTAGACTCTAGGCGTCAGTCTTGATTTGACTAGGCATGGTCTGTGGAGGCGGCGTCATGCAGTGGTTATAGGTTCCTTAGAAATTAGCAAAGTTGCTTAGTTAGTACACTCAGCCGTGTATGAGGTAGTCCTCGTCTCTTGTGTAGCGTACCTTGTCTCTTTGTGAGTTCGCAGACTCGTTGAAGAAGGCAGTTCTTAGATATTAACGGTCTTTCGGAGGACCTTTGGTCCTTTGTAGAGGATCCTCGGGTCTTTCCTTGACTTCTCGGACTAATCTGAGGCCTGGTGGAACTTCTGCGATTCTCGGGCTTCTTCTTCTGGTCCTCGTGCCTGGATGTTGTTAGCTATTTGCGATGTCCTCGAGCTCCTTTTGGTTAAAGGGACCTCTCGGACCTTTGTCGTAGCTTTGGCTTTTGGGACACTAGCCCACGTTCTCGGGCTCGTTAGGCCAGTCCAGCGTAAGGAGCTAGTCTGGGTTTTGGGCCTCTTAAGCCGTCCAGTCCTCTTGGTCCATGGACACATTCCTGGGCTTTTCACTTTGACCTTTCCTTTGAGCCGTGTTTTGTGGGCCATTATATTGGGACCCAACAAAATCAATCCAATGGCATGTAGACTGATCAAATAGAGCTTAGGCATGAAGGTTTTCTTAAGCCTATGCATAGGCATCCATTAGGTGCATTTATTTTAGACTAAATACATATAAATGTCCTTTAAACGTGATAATTCTTTCTAAAATGCACTCAAATCTAATTTACTTTAATCTAACACTCAATTTTTTATTTAAATTGACAATTAATTTTGATAATTTATCAATTTATTTAAATTAGTATTTTTATAATAAATCTTGGGATTTAGATTTTGTATTTCTCCCCCCTCATAGAAGATTTTATATTTAAAATTTACATACTTCAATGAGAAAATAAATGATGATATTTCTCTCAAATTTTATCTTTTCATTCTCATATGGTTTCCTTGTATTAGTGATTTCTCCAAGATACCTTAACCAAAGAAATTACTTTAGTGCATAGCACTTCATATTGTTCTAAAGTTTTAATCAATTGTTTATTATACATTAAATCCTCACTAATCTTCACCAATTCATAATCAATAATATATAAAAAGTCATAAACATATTTACAAAGCATTTAGACTTAAAAAACATTAGGAACATCTCCTAAGTTTGGGAGTAAAGTTAATCTGTAAGTCGTTTATCTAATCTTCTTCATAATTTTGAACGGTATTATAAATCTTGACTCTCATTTTGCTTTCAATCTAAACTTGGAGAGTCTCTTTGATGAAAATATCTCTAAAAATGATGGGTATTTAATCGACGGTCTAAGAAAAATCGACCAAATGTAAATCTAAACTAAGACATGAGTTTCAGTGGCCCAAAAAACCCACATGGCCCAATTCGGTGGACACGTCCAACAACCATAAATAGTTTGCTCTTGAAATGAAGATGGAATCAGCCCCAGCGGCTGAGACGGTTGCCCTTTTTATCTTAAAGTAACGGCTTCGGGCGTCGGTTGAATCTGCCAATTGGATTAAACCTTATGTACCCAATAGTTTTTTGGACGATTGACAAAAGAAGTCAACTAGTTTCTAACTTCTATAAAATTTCTTCATTCCAAAGAAAAAGACGTCGACACTTCATATAAGGAAAATACAATTCAAAGACGCCCAAAACGCACTATTCTTTCTCTCAAATTTAGACATTTTCATAAAAGCTCAAACCCCCAAACAAGAAATATATATATAAATACTTGAACTTGCATTCTCTATCTTTTCTCTCTTTAAAGAAGAATATTAATTTAAATGTCGGATGATATATAGAAAAATAAATCACACCAAATTCTTCAACTGTATTTTATATTACATAAAATTTAGATTAAGGATGCATGAAGACCGGACCCATTTTAAATTCGACAGATAAACTTTGGCCCTCTAATTCATATTATAATCTAAATCCTCGAATGTATCAAAAAATATATAATCTCTAATTTAAAGCTCAACTTAATTCTTTTACAACCTGTATCAAATAATTAAATTATTTTTTTATTATTTCTAAGCTCTTTTAATTAAATACGAAAACGAAATTCTATATCTAATTGGGATTGTCAGTTTGGTAAGTGGTAATCGAATAATTGTTCTAATTTAAATTACACAAAAGCTCACAATTTTAAAACAAAAACATAGTTAGTGAGGCAAGACAAGACAGCCGCGTTCGTGTATTCAATGCAAAAATTAAAAGAAAATTTTTAAGACGCAGATGACGTCATCTTATTTTTAATAATGTCTTTATTATTTGAATCAATAACATTTTATTGAGTAGAAACATATCCAATAAATACTAATAATTATTAGATAAAACATTAGAATAAGAGGATGATAGTTTACGGATCGGGGGCTCATGCGCGTTAGGCATCGCAGTTCCCTGCGACGAATTTGAGGGCCGTTGAATTTTTCAATCCAATAAATACTAAAAACTTTTTTTTTTATATATAACACCCGGTTGTTGGATTTTTCAATCCAACGGCCGAAAACGCGTCGCAGGGGGCTACGATGCCCGTACGCGTCCCAGTTCCCTGGTTCCGATAGTTTACAATTATAACTTTCATATTTTTTTTATTTGTGATCTTTTTTTATATATATAAAGAAAGAGTCAAATGTGCCTACCAAGAAATAAAAATAAATAAATAAAATTAAAGCAAAAATTTACACTATAAATAACAAAATTAAAAGAACGTATATCTAACTAAATGAAAATTTTATTTACCTCGATAACAAAACTGTGATATGCAAATTTTAATGAAGACAGACATAACCTGACAACGGAGATTAAATTTTTTCTAAACACCACAGGAGAGGCTTTTAAATTTTAAAGCCCATTTCATTCTAGAAAATTTAAATAATTAAAAAAAATAAAAGTTTTTATCCGTTAAAAAGATAAAAATTTATTTTAATTTAAATTATTTATTTTTAAATAAGTAATTATAATTTTATTTATATTTCAAAAAATTAAAAATTAATAACTAAATTAAAATTATTTATTTAAAAATAAATAATTTAAATTGAAAAATGAATGACAACTATGTCTTCCGTTAGCTGAAGTGGGGTACAGGAGAAGGGAAGTGGTGATAGTGGAGGTGGCAGGGGTTTGTTGGCGGTGGCAGGCGTTGGTGGGGTGGCGGTGGATGGGTGCGCTGGGGTTGGGGTTGTCTCCCCCACCACCCACTAAAAAAAATATTATATGTATATTTACGGTTTTACTCTTCTCAAGAAAAATTATAATATTAGAATTATAATATAATAATTTAAATATTAATAAATTTAAATATGAATAAAACCCTATATATTTAAATATTGAAACCCAATTTACAAATCTAGCAAATCTTACTCTTGTGCACGTAACTGCGAGAAAACAGCAGCCCATTTCTCCACTATTTAACTGTACGAGAGAGGCGGCGGAAGGGCAACAGTAAAATGTATTCAATGCGATTTGTCTATTTCTATTCCCGTGCGCCCGATTTTCCACGTTTATCATCACCACACGTCTCATCATCTTCCCATTTTCAATGGATCAACAGCATCCGCCGTGTCTAAACCATCACGCTCACAATCAACCATCACCGTCGATTGAACTCCCAAAGTCCCATCGCCACATCTCGCCGCTTCACCTTTTTTTTTTTTTTTTCCACGTTCGGCTGCATATAATTATTGCTGAACATTCCCTGAATGTAGAACTCATCGTCTCTCTCCCTTTTCACTTGTAGTTTGAATGGTGAGCAGTTGCAGGCCGACGCAGGAGAGCGACCCAATGCTAATGGCCGGCAGAGAGTTAACCGAGGCGGCTGAGGCATATTATCCTAGTCCTTCGGGTCGAGAAATCTTGCAGAAGCTTCTTTATGAAGCTTCACAGTCACATTGTTATTCGGCATATTTTCCGCCGACGCCTTATGGTCCCCGCCCGTTCCAACGGCCACCGGCGATGATTGCGTTTGTGGGATTTGATCACCCACAGTTTTCAGCGTGGCCTTACTTTTCGGTTATCCCAAAGGCTGCGCCTGCTGTCCATCCTCTGTTCCAGGGGCCTTACTCTAACGTTGATGCTAGTGATTTCTCCGGCAGCAGGAAATCGACGATGATTGAGGAGCTTCCTGTTGAAACTTGTTTCCCTGTCGAAGGTTGTCCTTTTTCAGGAGGAGATGAAAGAAGTGGCTTCAACGGAGGTGGGCGGAGAGGGCGGCAGCATGGGCAATGTGGGGATCTGGCGAGGAAAGATATTCCAAGAACGGACGGCATTTTCAACAAGAAGGGCCATTGCAAAGGAAAATGCGGTGAACTCGTTTGGAGGCGGAAATTTAATAGTTTTCCGATTGGAGAATGTACTAGTCTCATGATTCGAAACATTCCAAACCGAGTCAGGTCCCCACCCACTCTTCTCTGCTCTTCATTTGATACTCTTACTAAGAAAAATAATTGATTAAATATCATGGCGGCGCTCCCTCTCTTTTCTCCAGTTCTATACGCTTTTTTTTCTATTTTCTGTTATTGCGGTTGTTTAAATTTGTGTTATTCAGCCGAAGAGAGTTGACTGATCTGCTGGACGAACATTGCCGGGAAGAGAACGAGGGAGCCGAGTCGTGGTCCGACCGAGCTCGTTCCGAGTTCGACTTCCTCTACCTTCCCATTGATTTCGTGACTGAATTGAATTACGGATACGCGTTCGTTAATTTCACCACAATTGAAGCAGCGTCCAGATTCTGCAAATCATGGGTCGGCCAAACGTGGGATAAATGTGGGTATAATTCAAAGAAAATCTGCGAAATCACCGGCGCCAGTATCCAGGTTTTCTTTATCCTGATTCTGGTTTCTTCATCCTCGTTTTCTCAACACCCAGTTGGATTTTTCTCGAATGATATGGTTTCCGAATGTTTGCAGGGGAAGGAAAATCTGAAAAAGCATTTTCAGAGGTCAGTGTTCTTCTGTAAGACAGATGACTTTTTGCCGGTGGAATTGTCCCCGCCCAGCGATGGATTGCGACTGACTCAGTCAATGTTCATCGGCACTCGTCGTGAGCCACCGGTCGTCCAACAGTAGCGTTCCCGTTCTTCCTGTCATCGGCGCCGTGTTTGTACGGACGCAGATTAGAATTAGGGTTTTAGCATGCTAGCGGTATGTAATGCGGATTTGGGGTGCTTCATTTTATGGGTTGGATTAACTATATTGCGATATTAAATTTAATGACACCACTCCAACGGATGGAGGCCGAAGGACCCGGGGGGCATCCTTCGCGGGAGGAGAGAAGGACGCCCCTTCTCCCATTTTTTAAAAAAAAAGTTTATCAAATTTAAAAAAAATATATATTAAAATTTATATTTTTATAATTAAAAATAAGAAAAATTATTTTTAAAAAATAATATTTAAAAGATTTATATATATTTTTAATATAAAATGGGAGCTATCGGAATTTTTTAATTATTTTCGCCCCTGATTTCCCCGATTCCGAGGCCAAACGGCGGATAGTTGTTTTTTTTTTTAATTTAAATAAATTTTAAAATAATTAATTTTAATTATTTTTTAATTTTTAAAATAATTAAATTATATATATATATTTATTTAAAAATAAATAATTTAAATTAGAAAAAAGATCTCTGGAGTCCATTTATCCCACTCGCACTATATATTTGAGTTAGTTTTGGACATTGGATGACATGTATGCATCAGGGAGTACTTTTTTAGGGAGATATTCTCAATATATTTTTATATTATTTATTAGATAAAAAAAATTAACTTATTAAACTTAAATTATAAAAAGAATATTTAAATAATTATTTTTATTTTTATTATTAATTTAAATATTTAATTGATATTAATATTATGAAATAAATTTATGAAAATATTATATACATTTTTTAAATTTTTTCATTTTTATTATTAAATTCTTATTTAATAGCAGAGATTGCAACCATGTCAATTAATTATTAATAAATTTAAAAGAAACAATGTCAATTAATTATTATAGTGATTCGTATTGATTTATATAAATAATTAATAATATTCTAAAACCTAAGTTAACTTTTGGATATTCAGAATCTTACGTAAAATAAAAAATATCTATTAAATGTTCTATTTAATTAACTAGTTACGTAGAAATTGGGATCAGATGGATAAAATCAGCTGATTTGAAATTAGACGCTATAAAATTATCAAAATCCCAATTCGTATTAAAAGCACTTAGCTTTTTAATTTTCATAGAGAAACTTTTTATATTGCCGTACAGACTTAGAATAGTACAAATATAAAAATATTAAAATTTGATGGTAAGTACTAACTTTGATTTTAATGCCTTTGCCTCGTTTATATACAATTGTTAAAAATCATATTTAATTTATTTATTTATATTATTAAAATTAAATAAAAATAGATAAAAAAAATTAGACATTATATTAAATCAAACAATTAAAGTACATCTCCAAAACTATTACATATTTTATTTTCAAAAAAATTAAAATTTATATTTTAACCAACTTTTTTGTAAATTTTTTAAAAGTTCATGAAATAAAACTTATATGAAATCCTAAAATAGATTATCGCAAACTAATACTAAATTAATTTATTTAAAACCTAAATTGATGGGTTTTATAAACCGAACTTAGAAAACAAAATCGCTAAACTATTCTGTTTTATCTACACGATTAGTTCCGATGGTTGTCCGTTGGAGTAGCTCAACAGTCGGTTAAGATTGCTTGCCTATTTTATAAATATCCCTTTTGATCCCAGGAAATGAGGATCTGGAGAAAATATACCTCTGGGAGAGAATAAACCTGGGAGGGTGAACACTTTAGAAGGTATTGTCCCTTATTTAAAATCTATCTCTCCTATTAAGGTCTGACGCATCTAAAAACCATTTAAGATGCCCCTCTCATGGTATGTCTCATGTACTTCTTCTAAACGACTCATCAATTAGACGTACGTTCAATCCACAATTATATATCTTTATGCATCATTTTCCTTTTTTCTATTCTCTTAAAAAGTCATATGACTTGAATGTCGGTGAATATATGATGGGAGTAATTTTCGTCATCCTTTAACATTTCGTTTTCAATTATATTGTGTAGGGTTCAGGTTAGAGGTTATGGATATTGAATCTATATTATATCGATCAGCACGAAAATTCAATTCGCGGCCTTCTAATTCATAGACACAATCAATTCATGATATATAATATAAATAATTATTGATAATATAAATTAACTAATTAATTTCACTGAACTATTTTAAATATTATATTCAAATGGAATAAAAATTAATCCATTACACAGCAAATCAACTTTGCTAATTGAATTCATAAAACTAATCGTTTTCTGCATTCATTCTCAGGGTTGGAAACACAAAGTTAATGCTAATTAAACTATTCATTAATATTGGCCTGTGTTTTTTGTAGCTTTGCCAGATGTTAGATTTTATTATTTTATTAGTAATTAAAATCTAACAACGTATTAAAATATTAACTTTTCTATTTATAATTAAATAAAAATTTAATAGTAAAGATTTAAAAATATAAAAATATTTTTTATAAGTATATCTTTTATACTATTTGATGAGTATAAGAAAGTTGGGTTGACCCAACGTTAAAGAATGCCCAAATAGCCTATTGGACGGTTAATTCTAATGTTAGTTTAACAGGGGGTCAAGGCCTAAGTCCTGAAAGG
This sequence comes from Nepenthes gracilis, assembly GCA_033239525.1. Taxonomy (NCBI): domain Eukaryota; kingdom Viridiplantae; phylum Streptophyta; class Magnoliopsida; order Caryophyllales; family Nepenthaceae; genus Nepenthes; species Nepenthes gracilis. Next base: position 14,516,257 of record BSYO01000023.1, on the reverse strand, counting down.
TGAAAACGCTTTCTTAACGGTCAACGCTAGTATTAACCGTCGCAACGCAAGCAGGCGGCTAACTCGCTTACAGAATAGTCAACCTTAGCGTTGACCTAAAGTACTGTAGCAGTAGGCCCAAAAAGGCGATAAATCTGATACGGCCCAGGCCCAATTTGACAGGTGATCTCGCACACGAAAAGCAACGATCCTTTCATAATTACAAGTGTTCCTGAAAGCTGATCTTCTCCAAAAAGACAGCAATAAATTTGGCATCAACGATGGAGTCTAAACGGTCACAAAAGTATGAAAGGAAAGTAGATAATTTGAATATCCGTTGTACTGTTTAGAAGAAAAATGATCCATCAAATCACGTCAATCATACCCACCAACTCAAACAAAGCCGCCATTGCCGGGCCAAAAGATCACGCCACTTTGACCAAGGAATGTGGCTCTCCTACCATCTATATAAACTTAGAATCTCCATTCTGAAAAACATGCTCTCTAACTCACCTTCAATGGAACATACAGAACACGCTTTCTGAAATAAAAAGAGACTTCCTGATACAGTCTAAGTCACGAACGCCTACAGAACTTGAGCAAAAACTCTTTTTATCTCTCTCTGTATAAAGCGTTTACTTTCAAATCTCACCAAAGTCCTCCAGATTGTAAGAGTCATTTCCGACTCTTTGAGAACTGTCCCTCAAAGCTTCCACGCTTTCAAGACGCAACTTTCACTCGCTCTTTATGAGCAGTAAGTTGGAGCTCATACTCTCAACGGGCCAACACTCCCGACAAACCCTTTCTCTTTCTCTCTCTTTTATTTATCAATTCACCTTACTCGATTTAAAGGTTTTTTTACTGATTTGAATATTGGAAGTGTTTTCGGTTGGATAACCTCCCGCCAACACACTGACCTTTGTTTATTTTAGTGGTGTGCAGGATTCAGACTCAGTGAACGGAGCCGGATCGAACCTACCAGACGAATTCGAATCTGTTTGAAGTCGGATTCAGGTACGCATCACTATTAAATATTTAATTTAATAATAAAAATTTTAAAAATATTTAGATTTTTTATATTTTAAAATTTATTTATTAAATTTTGTATTTAACAAATAATATAAAAATATACATCTAACCACTCCAAATCGCGTGATGTCCGCCGACTCGAAAATTGAGAAGTTATTGAGATGATGATGTCCGGGAGCTTCTTCCCGCCTTAGTAAACTATTCTCATTTTAATAATATAAATATCAAAAATATTTATATAGGCACTCGATAAATACAAAATAATATATATTTTATTTATTTATTTATTTTATGGGAGCTACCAAACATGGCAAAAAGTAAACACTGACAAAAGAATTGACTAAAATAATAAGTATGAAAACACGCACAAAACATGACCTCGATTCTACGCAATAAATATGAATGTGATTAATTAATAATATTAATTTATATTAAAATAAAAATAAAAATAAATATCTATTTTTATTTTATTATAAAAAATTACTAAAATATAATTTATACACACTTAAACTAATATAAAATATTTATATGCTATATGATACGTTCTTGAATTTGGATTCTCGTGCTGATTAAAGAGCATTTGGATTTCTTATTTGGGTTAGATTGCGAACAGGTTCGATCTTCGCATTTTACAACCTGAACCCTACATATCACAAATTATAAATAAGAGGTTAGAGGATAACGAAAACTTATCCCACTGTAAACATTCCGACACTTAAATCAAAAATATTTTTTCACGAATAAAAAGTTGCATTCATGAAAGTAAACCCTATGAAAATGCAAGGATGTTAGGATGAGGAGAGTGCGTGGGATATTAGAAGGAAACTTGTGCTCCGTTAGGTGTACCGTTAGGAGTGGCTCATTATTATCGTCGAAAGATGGCAATGGTTTTAGGAAAAAGAGTTGGTTATTTATCCTCGAAGTTTTGAGTGTTGGGTGAAGGATCGGGATCTTGATCTCAAATCACCACTCTTAAACTCCTTGGTGAAAATTGGAATCGGATCCCCCTCTCCACTTCTAGAGAGAGTATTTGTAGGTTTCGTCAGAAAAATTTTGGGAGTTGGGATCACTGATAAATGGTTTGTTGAGATTTATTGACCGCTATAAGCTGACAATGGTCAGCAGTGTTAGTTGTCGCATTGTGGAGGCGAGAAAACCATTATTGAGTGTGGCCAACGCAAACCTGTTAACTTGTTGGAATTAGCTTAGTTGCTAGAAGAGGCGACATACGCTGTGACTTGTCAACGTTGACATCTTTTCTCATTGGTTGACATCTTTTGAGCTGATACCTTCTACGTTGGCAACTTACGGTCGCTTCTGTAGATACGTGAGCGACGTTAATTGGCTGCATGCCCAAGCCATCCAGTTAGCCTTATTTCTGAATCTTTTGGGACATCGTTGCTGGGATGACCCCTCTGCTGATCGGATCATTCTTCTCCTAACCGAGCTTCGTTGGTTCTAGTTCAAATCCATGTTAGACCCATCACTATAAATTATATTAGACAACTAAAAAGTAATAAACATAAAATTTTACTATTTTTTATTTTTAAAATGTAAAATGACTCTAATTTATTTTAATTTATATATAAAATCTTAATTTTAAAAAACTATAATGTATCCCAATGTATACCAAATGCTTAGAAGAATATTGTAGAAAGAAGTAACAACACGGCATATGGACACATTTTTTATGTGTCCAACAAGAGATTGAAGAAGATTTTAATTTTTAATATTAGGCCTATTAAAATCCAATTATTTGGACTAATTATAATTTTTAAAGGTATAATCAAAATATATAAATATTATGAATAATTAAGATAAAAAAATTAGACATAAATATATTTTTGGGATCAAATATGATCATGGATAAAAATAATTTATTAGGATATATTATTCATAAATATAATTAATTATCTAGATAAATACAAAGTTTAAAATAAAATTATTTTATTAATTATGAGTAACAATTTTTTAGTTAAAATATCTGGATAATATTTTATTTTAAATATTATATATTAACAATTATATCTTTAGGTTTCTTTTGTAAGTATAATGTTTAAATAATTTTGTTTAAAAATATATAAAACAGCCTATATTAATTTAATTTTAATTATAAATAAACATAATTATAATTTTTAATTTAAACAACTAAACCTAACCTAAATTAATCCCATTTAATAATCATAAATATTTATCTAAATTAAACTCATGCATGATCCGTGAGTAATTGTGTTGAAGTCTATTCGTTGCCGTTCGATTAATTCTACACAAAGTGGGCCGTACATTATCTCCATACTAAATGGACTCCCCTGTTATTAATTAATTGACATACATCCAAGGTTACTTTGCGGCATAATATTTACCATGAAATAAAAATTAAATAGTAAAATATTTAAAATATAAAAATTATACATAATATTTTTATATGATTTTTATAATATTAATATTTACTAAATATTTAATTTAATTATAAAAAAATTTTAAAAACTATCAAAATTATTTTTTATATTTAAAATTTCATCCATTAAATTTTAATAAATAATACAAATAAATATTTAGTCCACCGTCTCCAAAATCTGATTTCCGATGTTATTATCCATATAAAAAAATAGTATATGTCACATTATCCAATAACTTATTTTTTTTATTACAAGGACACGTGGTGAGATTTAAAAAATAAAATTCTTAAAGTACAAAAAGAAAAATTGGAAAGTGGATTTTCCAAACCTACTCATATGGCTAAGTGGATTTTTGCAGTTTGGATAAGACAGCATGAGAAATGGGAGATCTTTTTCAAAAATAAAAAATATATTTATAAGCAGATTAAAATTTACTATTCAATATTTAAAAATAAAAAATTTTCATTTTTTAAAATATTAATATTTATTAAATATTTAATTTACTATATAAAATTTTTAATATATAAATTGTAAAATATTATTTAATATTGAAATTTTAATTATTAAAAATTTTTGATCTAATAATTGAAGAGAGGGAAATAGAGGAAAAAAATATGTTTATTTCTCAGTATGAAAAAAATTGCATGCTATCTTAAAATAGAATTATTACTCTTATTCACTGCCTATTTTTATTTTATACTGAATTATCACATAAGTTCATGAACCAAAAAAAAAATTAATAAAATAACTACTTTTTCTATTATTCACATATTTCATAAAAAATATAAATATTATTTTATATCATGAAAAAAAAAAACAATCAGAAGATCAATTATTCAACAATATATATGAATTATATTTTTAAATTAATAGAAAAATGATGAATATTGCCATAAATTATATATATTTCAGTCAAAATATATATCTGATAATGTATTTAAATGTTGGGTGTATAAATTTAACTTCTACTGCAAGAAAAGGCTATGATAATTATTATCACAATTTAATGGAGTTATTTTATTTATTATTTTTTCACCTAAGTCAAATTTATTATGCCCCTGTTAATATGGTCCACATTACCAAAAATATTTATTAAATCAAATTTGACATAATATAATTATACAACCCATATGAGCTGCTGTATTAATAGAACCTTTCATTCTCTTCTAAAAGTTTTTTACAAAATTAAACTTTAATTCTGATGGGTCTCGAAATCCAAGGCCCAAAACCGCACCACAGCCTGGAAGATCATATGGTAAAGGCTGGCAAGATAGCCATGTCCAACTAGCCCAATCGATTAAGTTTGTTCCAAGCGTCTCTTAACCGAAATAAAGAATCAAGAATAACACGGGCAGTTCGAGAGGACACTTTAGCCCATGTGAGAACGATGACAGCCAGAAAAGCCAAAGTGACCGAGGATGCCAGTTTGGACGACTTGCGCAACACGCGCTGCCACGAGTGATCAACACCCAGCGGCTCGATACGCCGTGCACTGCAGGCATGCATACATCCTCGCACGGCGATCTGCGCAGGCCGCGATGTGTCCCCTGTCAAAACTCTGTGTTGCCCGCTTCTATCCGTCCGCAAACACACAAAGCCGCTTGTGCTCTAACAGACGGACGGCAAGAGAACATGAGCACAACAAATTCTATTATTTTCTATCATTATCTTTTTCTTAATTTGATACATAAAAAATAAATTGATATATTTAGATTTATAAACTAAAATTTTTTATTTGTAGAAATAACCCATAAAATTAATAAATCGATTGTTTATATCTCAAAAAATAAAAATTAATTTATTCCATTTATTACCTTAAGAAAAGTAGTTCTGCTTTTCAGTCAAGCATATCCAAAATGATAATTTTGTATCCATTTTTATAAAAATGGGCAGAACAAATTTTTAAATTACTAAAATACTTATCTTTTTATCAAAATATATGTCTCCAATATGCATATTTAAAAAAAATAAATTATTTAATAATAAACAAATAATTATTACATCTAAACTATAAATAAATTACAACATATATTAAGCTTAAGAAATAAAATAAATAGTCGTTAATAATAATAAAATGAAGAATACGGATTTTCTACTATTTAAATTCTATTACGTGTGAAATAAAAAAACTCTTATTGACTATTTATTTATTGGAGGCTTGTGCAGCCGGTTAGGAAAAAATGAAAGAAGAAGCCAGTAAAAATTAATAAATAAGGAAAATGGGGGAAAAAAAAAGGAAAAACAAAATCCTTAGGGGTTGTTCTTCGGACGCTTTGTTTCTGTTCCAAAACTGCAAATTCATGTATTTCCTCTACATTTCTCTTCGTTGGATAAAACCCTAATCTGCCTCCATTTTCTCCTATTCCGTTCTCTTACTTCTTACTCCATTGAAGGTCTACGTGACGCGAAATTCTTGGCACCGAGTACTAAATGCTTTTGACGGTTATTAACGGTTAGGCTTTTGATTATTGCCACAATATCAACTGCTTTTGATGTATTGATCGAATTGATTAGAGGCGGGATTTCTTCTATTCATCAATTGCAACTCTGGCTTCGCCTCCGTATAACATTGTTACTTTCAAAGCCTAAAAGAATTGGTATTTTGTCATATACTCTATTTCAATCTTCCTCTTGGAGATTGGAAATCTCATCTGATTGTCAGGTTTCTGGGGTTATATTGAGTATTAAGTTCGTTTCAGTTTGATATTCTCATGGTTATACCTTTGGGGCAAAGTGCTCTTTAGTTTTTCGGCAGCGATGAGGGTCTTGTAACCGTTCTTTCCGCTCTGCAAATTTATCTTGTCATGAAAGATGGAGGGATAGAAAACTTTCCTTTCCTCTTTTCCCTCTCTCTCCATCTCTACCTTCTCTGAATCTTCGTTTCACTGTCCTTTTATTAGTGTTTTCGCTGTTGCGCATCGTTTAACTTTTATCGTTTCGTGTCAGAACTCGGCACTTACTTTGCATATGGTTCCTCTGTTAATGCATTTAGGATAATATATGGAAAACCACAGTTTTAATTGTAAAGATAAACCATTCAAATTCTTTGCATATCCTCCCTCCCGAAATTTTTTGCATAACTCTTCCGTTGGTTGCAATTAAAACCATCTGGCTGAACATTGAAACCTAAATTTGGGATATCATGAGTCACTTACTCGTGTAATTGGTGGAAAACGAGAGAAAATAGTAGTGGTGGTGACAAACAGTGTCTGGTTAAGGGCTGGGTTCTGATATCTGCACTTTAAGATTGTTTCATAAAAAGGGTAAACAAGGGAGAAGATGTGTTATCTTGTCTGGAAGGGCAATATTTTTGTATTGAAGAGGTGGAACAAGAGTTGAGAAATGATCAAGTTCAACACCATCATGGAGAGAAGTGAACCCAGTTTAGTTCCAGAATGGTTGCGAAGTACTGGAATTGGCTCTATGGGTGGCAGTTCAACATCGGCATGCTGTGGTATAGAAATCTTTTTGTTATTTTGGTTATTACTAGCTTGTTTGTTTCTGTAGATTTTGTTGTTGACTGTAAATCTATCCTTTCTCCCTATTCTGAGAAATACTTTTGGCTGTATTTATTGTTGTAGATGGTCCTCTTTTGGTATTACTAAAAAGAAATAGATATACCAAGAGCATCAATAGTAATGATGAATCTCATTCTTCTTTTCTAGATCGGAGTTTGTCTAATTCTTGGAGAACTTCCAGCAGGAATGGTTTGAGTAAGGACGATAAGAACCATTACTCACGGTCTTATAACAGCTTTACTAGGAATCACCGTGACAGAGAAAAAGAAAGACTAACCATTTCTGACCATTGGGATGCTGAGTTTTCTAACCCCATGAGGAGCATGCTATCTGGGAGGACTGGGAAAGACACTCTAAAGCGTTCTCAGTCAATGTTATCAAGGATGCAGCAGCATGAAGCATTGCAGCCTAGAGTTTATGCAGATTCAAGGAGTAGCACTCACAACAATAATGCCATTGGAATTAATGGAATTTCTGCTGCTGGTATTGCTACTGGCATCAAGAAAGTGACATTTGAGAGGGATTTTCCATCGCTTGGGTCAGGGGAGAGACCCGCAACGCCAGAACTAAGCAGAGTTCCATCGCCTGGGTTGAACAGGGGTTTCCAAGGCCTTTCTATCGGGAATTCAGCTTTGATTTGTGGGGAGGCTTGGATTTCACCTCCTTCTGAGGTTCCCATCGGAGTTGGAATCAGCAGCATGGGATCCACCCCTGCTCTGCAACCTGCTGCTGCTACTACATCATCAGGGGCTGCAAGCCCCAGAACCACAGGTGGCCTTAATATGGCTGAAGCATTAGTGCAGGTTCCATCTCAATCTCATACTGCTTCACAAGTAAGATTCGTATGTATTGTGTTTGTTTGCTCATGGTTAATGGCATGCGTGCTAAGAGTGAATTGATTTTTCTGCAGCCCTTTGTGCGAACCCAGCGAGATGAGGAATTAGTTTTGAAATCGAAACGATTGATACCCATGACAACTTCGTTGCCTAAAGGCTTGGTAAATTGCCTATTGCCTTTCTTTGAAGCTGCTTCTTAGTTTATTATTTTTTATAGATCTTCTTTTATTGTTGAATCCCTTTTTTTCTTCTTGTGCATTTCTGCCATAGCTTGCTTGCTTTTTTCTGTTTTCATATGTATATGCTGTGCTTTAAATGTCCGTGATGAAAGGAGCTCACAGTCTGGCCACCATTGTTACCATAAGCAATATTTTGATCTGTCATGGAGTTATTTTTGTGTCAAGAATCTCAGACAACAATTATTTTTATGTAGTGTTGAAATATTGGAATTAGGAATCATTTTTCCTTACTATATGCCCTGTGAAAGGTTACTATTTGGTTCAATTGGTCAAAGTTGCAAATTTTAAGTGGAATTGGTAGTGCTGTGCTTTAGTTTCTGACATAATATTGCTCTTGGTTTTGTTGGTTTCCGTGTTTTAGATGGTAGTTGTTTAAGCTAACCACTCCAATGGTTGAAGCTGACAGGATACATCTATTGGTACTAATAGGACCTGCCTGGTTTTAATTTTGAAGACTATGATGCAGATTGTTTTCCTCTGGAAATGGTTGCATAGGTCATTTCTTCTGTGTGGATAATTTTTCAGGTGCTCGGGATGTTACAGTCCCAGAGCCTATGTGTAGCATTTGTTCAGTTCAAGCAAGTCTCCTCCATGACTTTTTACATTACTGTAGAAGCCATTAGTGTAAGAACCTTTTTCTACTGCTTTGCACAGGTTCAGTGCGCAAGTAATGAAGCACTGCTGGATGATGTCGTTTGAAATGCTACTAACATCTCTCATGATCCTGGAATGCATGTTGATCTCATTTCCTGCTATTAATTTGGCTTTACAATGGTTTCACTTGTACTTCTCCTTTTTTTTTTTATAGTATGCCTGGAATGTATCTATGCTCCTTTAGTCACTATAATGCAAGTTGCTGAATTTCCTATGTCTACTTCAACTGGATTTATTGGGTCACTTCTGGGCTTGATACTGTGATATTCAGGATAAATAACAAATAAGTTATTGTGAACATGACAGGTACAGAGTCTGATGTGCCAAGTGCACAAGATATCATTGGGGTCATGCTACGTAGAATTGAAATCAAACATGAAGCATCATTGAATTTTCAGTCTTCACTTTGATTGCATTCTTCTCCCTTAGTAGGAAGATTTCTCCTGGTGCTTGTCAAACATGTAGTAGTTTATATTGCTTGCTTTCTTTGAACTCATTGTATATGATCTGTTTCATTACCTTTGCAAGAAGGTTCAAATTTTTGTCAATGTCTTATTCCCTTCTCATATCTTTTCGGAAGTGGAACAAGCTGGTATGTGATATATTGCTAATGAGCTGCTGCCTTGATTGCATCAAGGTGACTTCTTGTGGGTGCATGGTCAACTTACTAGTCGTGTCTCTAGTGTTCATGTGCCTTTGGCCTGACATCAGTGAGGGCATGGTGCCTTGATTATTCACAGCTGAAGGCCCCTTTCCCCCTGTGGACAAGGGAAGAAGCACATGAATGCACTTGATGTGTACTCTTTGATAACCTATTTCTAGAATCATCAGGTGCATTCTTTCTGTGGCATCTGGTCCCTCTTGTGTTGTATATGGTTTGCTGGAGTTTCATTGATCAATGATTTGGTCAACGTTTGCTCAGTCAGAAGTATTCTACCATATACTTTTGTTTGCATATTTTGACATCTTGATGTAATGTTGATTTGTTGAATTGGTATTAGATGAGTGGCATTTTCTTTTCACTTGAATTGTTCAAAACAGTGGCACAGTACCTTACTCCCATTTCTAACCCATAGCCAATAGGCCACTTACTCAACCTGCTCAGTTGTCTCCCCTTGGGTCCACTGAAAAATTCTATTCAAGTATCTCTTTTCTAAAACCGTTGGTGAGATTTTCATCTAACAAGTCTCTTCCCTTACCGGTAATAAATTATTGGCCACAGTAGAAGAGGTCTTACTGATATTGCCGACATTAATAAAATATCAGAGATCTGCTTAATGGAAAAGATGGTATAATCGTCCGATCTATAATCCAGCGGCATGAGTTGAAAGCTCACATTCTACTTTTCTGTCTGGTGAAATTTGACCTTTTGTGTCATATGGATTGAAGTTGGAGTATATATTGCATTTTCATCATTTTGATGAGGTTTCTGATCGATAAAAGAGGATGACAAAGGTCAGTAATATTTTGAAAAACAGTGGGTTTCGGCTTTTCAGGCATCAATCATTGAGTGAGAGATTGCACAATGGTTGCTGTAGAGAAACCTCCCTACAGTGTCATCTGCATTTCGATTCACTGATTCCATCTTTGCATTTCTCTTCCATTTTCTCATTTACTCTTTTCCAGTCCTCTTTTTTCTTGTCTTGATGGGGAAAACATTGTATACTTGTGATATTGAGAGATGATTACTAATCTGCAGGCTCTTAATGCTTCTGATAAACTGAAACCCAAAACATCACCAAGATCGTCTGAGCCAGTGGTCACGTCTAAGAATGGGCAGCTAGTGTCTTTGCAGCTTAATAATCAATCTCTTCGTGGTGGAAATGTCCAAGTTGATGGCCCAAAGGCATTCCATACTGGAAAGATCCTTGTTCTTAAACCTGGACGTGAAAATTGTGTGATTCCAGATTCAAAGGATGCTACCAGTCCAACAACAAATGTCAACAACAGACATGTGAGCGTCACATATACTGGTCCCGCATCAGTTGCTCAAGTTCCAATTAAAAATCCGGGCAACCCTAAGCTTTTTGCTGTCAAACACAAGGCACAAGTTCAGAGCCGAACTGATTTCTTTAACAGCGTGAGGAAGAAATCTATGAACAACACATCTGTTACTGCTGATTCTACTGCTGTTGTTTCATCGGTGATGGAGGAGAAACTGGATGAGCATAATGTTGCTCGCGATCCATCTAGTGCATGTACTGAGAATGATTGTCGGGTAAAATGGAATGGGGATGCTCATGCAATCTCCCAGAGCTTTCAGCCCTCCACGAAAGAGGAAGAGGAGGCTGCATTTATGCGTTCTCTTGGGTGGGAGCCAAATGTAGGAGATGATGAAGGCCTCACAGAGGAGGAGATAAATGCTTTCTATCTTGAGGTAAGCAACTCCTGCCTTTATGTCTAATTTGGAATTGATTTGTGGACTGGAAACATACTGACTTGTGAAACATCTTGAGATTGGCGTGCCTGAGAATTCATTTTGGTTATTCGGCCTCATACATATGCGAGAAAGGTAATCGAAAAGGAAAAAAAAAAAAAGGAAGATGAGCTCCTTCTTTTATTGCTTAGGAGTCGTCCGAGATTGAAGTCTCAACCCTTGGCCTTCCTCCCCCAAATTTGTTATTTGGTGTAATTTTTTTTCTTTGGGGGCCGACTTTGGAAAATGGTTGGGAAAGTGAGTGGTTGAAGAGGGAGATGTTATAGTCCTCTTGTGCTCCCACTGTTTGAGGATTTCATACTAGCTATTTGGACGATTGAAATTATAAGATGGGTCTGATATATTATAATGTATTGTTACCGTTCTAGCTGTCCAAGTTGTCCCGTTAAAATCATCACAATCGAAAATACGTGGGATAAAAAATTAAAAAGATCCTAACAGGACTCGATTGAAAGATGGTGGTTAGATTAAATTTGGTCCATCCACTTTATGAGATCCAAATGTTTAATTTATGAAATCATTGTGAAATTTGCATTCTTTTTCTGTGGTTAGAATCTGAGGGAGGCAAAGAAATCACATTGGTTTTCTTTATACCCATCTGCTTTTTGAATCTGCCTTGCATCTCTAATTGAAAATTTTCCCCCTCTAAATTGATTCATAAGACATGTTATTTTACCTAACGCAGTACATGAAGTTAAGACCTGCATCAAAACTGAGCCAAGGCTTGCGGTCAAAGCTAGTGACTGAGTTCGAGCCTCAAGCAACACATCTGGATGGAGCTTCCCTCTGAATTGATCCCAGCTGTGGGCTCTACTTGCTAAGGTTTCGATTCTTTTGATCATTTTACATACCTGATCAGATTAGCAGATATATCAATGGCTGATCTTTTTTGAAGTTCTCGCCTGTTTTGATGGAACGCTGAGTATTTGAATCTTGAGATGAATTACACAGGAAGGCAAAGATAAGATGGGGGTCAGTCCGAGTATTTCATAACCTAGTTCTTGCACGCTACAAATAAACAAGTGAAAGGATTTGTGTGGTTTTTTTTTTTTTTTTTTGAGAAACCCCATCTAATGTATGAGTCAAGATTGGCTTAAGACCGGTAGGGAGGGGAAAAAGAATTTATCAACTTCTTAGACCCATGCAATGAGATTCTTAATGGTGGCAATGGTGAGGGGTCAAATGGTGTGCTAGGCTTGGTGGTGAGTTGAGAGGTGGTAAAGTGTTTATTCCATTGAACTTTTATCGAGGCAGGCTCAATGCTAACCGTATGAGTGGAGTAGGAAGACATGGGAGTGAATAAGTGGCTCAGATTAAGTCAATCATTGAAGCAGAATACAATATACTTAATAGGGAAAACCTAGCTTCCAATAAGAATAAGGATTAACTCTGACAGTAATTTGAACATAGATTTTTCTTGTATAAAGATGCTTTTGTTACTCTCAGATTTCGGTCTTTTGACATGGTTTGTGAGCCTTATAAGAGAGTTTAGGAGCTGTTATGCTATGTAAGCGCGGGTGGATAGGCTCTGGAGCTTAGAGAGTTGGTACAACCACTATATGTTCTTCGTTGGGTGCTATACGGGGCATCTGATCAGCTTCTGTCAAACGATGACATTCTCAGAGGTGGCAGATGTAGCTTTTTGTTGTGGGAAGCACGTTTTCTATCATTTTAGTGAGCTCCCAATAATATTTATCCAATGCTTGATATCGGCGAGTTACTCTGGGCAATGTGGACACCACAAGCTTGGACAACAATTCTACTGTGGGTGCATGCCACACCTTTGGATGTCAGGAATGATAGTCCTTGAAGATTGTCGCTTGAGGAGCCTGGCACTGAGATTGGTGATACCTTTTCTTCTAGGGCACTCATGCACCAAGTTTGTTCAGTATATGACCCAATCTTTTAGCTGCTTATCCTAAATATGTGATGTTTATAATCCCATCACAAATCTCCTATCTAAGCATGGTAATTGAAAATGCACATAATAGAGGTGTTAAATATGCTTTATTGGGCTGTGTTTGATATGGCATGGGACAAATATGTCTCGGCTTAACATGACACATGGCCCGCTTTTGTTGTTGGATATGTCTATAGGCTATGCTATGTTAGGCATGACTCTAATATAAAAATAATAATAATAATAATAAATATAGAAAATTATAAAAAATATATCATATTTTATTTATTTTATTAAATATTTTTTATGTTATGATTTTTAGAAGTAAAAAAATTATATCTAATAATAAATTATTTTTAAGCTTTATTTGTATTTTAATTTTCATTACTTTTAAAATTATTATTTTTATTAAAATTTAAAATGATTGGATTTTTTTATATCTAATCAAATCTTGAAAAGAATGCATATTTTTATAGCCTTAGGTGTCATCATAATTTTTTGTTAATTAGTTGACCCCTAGTATTAAAAACTAACTTTGATGATACCGTATTTTTAGTAGAGTTATGATATTTGTACTATTAATGTAAGTACAAAAAATGTGTTTGTTAGCATTTAATCAATCTAAAATTTAAAACCCTGGTTTGCTACTTGTTATATTAGAAATGCGATAGGATTGCAAATGGTGAAGAAATTTTGCCAATATTGTATCTTCACAAATTGAACGTGTTCTAAGTTTGGTATATATCAATGAAAGCAAATCTCGTCAATCGCCTATATTGTTGTTGTTTGCTTTTTTACTAGAGTAGACTATTTTTGTGTTGACTGTAGTGCATATAAATTGTATATAATATGGATGTTGTGATAGATACAAGTATTTATTTTTTTATACTGTTTATTATCATAATGTTAGTGTAAAATTCTTCAAGATGTATATATGCAAACGTAAATTCATATGAGGATCCATTATTATTGTGAGACGGATAGCATTGGAGGAATTCTATAATATTTTAAAATTTATTTTAAATAAAATATTATTAAATATGTTATTTTTAATAATTTTAATATTTATTTAAAATTATATATTTAAATTTTATATTTACCTCGTCAATGATATTATATGCTTAGAAATTATAATTGTCTCAAAAAGTACAATGATATTAGTAAATGATAAATAACTGATTCAATAGTTGGTTTTTTAAGTAGTGTAATTGATACATATTATTTCATTAATAGTAAAGTAAAATATTATTAAAAAATATTTAATTGTTTTAATAAATTTTTAATAAATATTTATAATCAGTTTGGCCGTTCAAATATTTTTATTTTAAAAGATAATTACAATAAATTGGAAAGAATACGTAGCCTTTGATATCTAGTATATCAAATTTTATCATGTTGGGAAGTTAATTTTCATCTTTTTTTTATAATTTAGCTTGTTTTGTTAGTATAATTTATTGAATTGCTACTTTTAAAAATAAGATATTCTAATAAATAAAATATTTATTATTTTTTATATAATAAAAATAAATTATAAAATATTTTAATGTAAATAATAATAAAATAAGTATAATTTTATATAATAATTCACCCTTTAAAACTAAATGAAATTACAATTTAAATTAAAAAATATTAAAATTATTATTTAAAATATTAATAAAAATAATAAAAAAATTATTATATTATAAATTTATTTATAATAGATCTAAATATTTTAAAAATGATGAAACTAGTGTGTGGATATTTAAAAATTTTAAAATTATTAATTCTTTTAAAATTTTTAATTTTCTAAAATTGAATGTGCTATAATATAAATATAAAATAAATTATTATGTAATAATTATATATTATTAATTAAAAGATTATTATATTTTATATAAATTAATTTAAAATTAATTTTTATTTAAATTATAAAAAAGATGGATAACCTCTTATTTAACAACATGTCAAAATATTATTATATACTTGGATTGTAAATACTTTTTCAAACACATTTTAATCTTTTATCATAAGAAAAAGACTTTCAAAGTGAATTATGAATTTTGTCAATTTCTTTCAATTTAGCCCCTAATTATATTTAAAAATTATGAACTATATGTTGCCTAAAAATATTAATTTAATTTAAGTTGAGAATAATTAAACACTCTCAAATTTTTTTCATATATTGCCTTAGGTGTTTGGCACTATATAGTATGAGTTTTAATTTATAATTTTAATAATAATTAATTAAATTAAGATAAAAAATTTAAATTCAAATAAAAATTTAGGTTAAAGTCAATATTCTAATTTGGTCACGTTATATTGAGTCACGCTTGGCCGACTCTTTACACTCACATATGCGTAAGCAGAATGGTCACACTAAAATGATGCATTTAGAGAGTTCAAACGTACTATTGATAGATTGCTTATACCTAATACGTTTAAAAGACGCTTATACGTAATTTTAATAGATTGTTAGTATTTAATAACATTTGAGGGACGCTTATCTGTTGTATGATTTTTTCTTAGCATCTAATATTCATCTAATAGATGTACATAGGCTAATTTTTTATATAAGTCACATCTAATAGATTTTTAATCATTTTTGTTAGATTTTGGAAAAAAGATAGAAATAGAAAAGAAGAAGAAAGAGATTGAGAAAGAAAAAGCTAGAGGAGAATATTTAAAGCAAATCCAAGTAAAATTTTGATAAATTTAAAAATAATACAAATGCATCCAAAGCCCATTTTTTTTTTCTTATTGCTATTCTTTTTTATCGTTATGAGTATTTATTATCTCAAAAAAATCATGTATATTATAACTTCATATGTAAAGTATATATATACTTTATATGTATAAATTCTCATTTTTATTTTTTATAATATTTATAAAATTTATATATTTAATTCATATACATTGTGTTATCAAATTACTTTTTTGTATTTACACTCATCTTTATTCTAAAATTTTATTTGAATGATTTTATATGATTTGATTTTCATATATATGCTCCAATATATCTTAAACTTTCAAGTATATGTTATACATGTATTGATTTCACACTCAAATTGTCCCTGCATTCTTGATAATTGAAAGAAAATATTGAAACGAGAAAATTTTACTGATTTTTTTATAATTCTTTTTTTGAACAGTTCCACATGTTTGAAAATTTTATAATATAAGTTTTACATGTTTAAAGTTATATATTCAAATTCCTACAATAATTATGATGCATTGTATAATAAGTAGTTAAAAATTATTAAAATAATTTATAATTTTAAAAAAAATAAGAATATTTTTTTAGATATTAAAAAATATAAAAAAATTATTTTTATTTTTATAGAGTTTTTCTTTCATTTATGTACGAATCATTATTAAAATTAATGATGATTTATTATGATATATTTTAATATATGATAGTAATAATCAATGTTTGAACATATCAGTTGCGGGTTAAAAGCGACATTCGATCAAATCTATAAAGTTATATATACGACATCCCATTTATGAATCATAAATAATAATATAAAATCTTTAATTGTGTAAAAATATACATAACTCGAGTCTTAATCATTAATTTTTTTGTCGATTAAACCTTATTACTCCTTTTTTCATGAAAATTTATACAATTTGAGCATATTTTTAATGTTACATTGTTACATGAAGAAATTAAATTGCCAACTTGAAAATTTATTCATGAACAATATAAAAAATGCATGACTTTACATTTGATTTTGACAAATATTTCTTCTAATATTATTGAGGTAAATTAAATATTTTATTATAAAAATTTATATATTTTATTAAATAATTAACTCATTCTATTTTAATTTTTACTAATCTTTCAAATTAAAAGACTCATAACAATCAGGCAAGTGATGGAAGAACCAAAAGAACTGTTTATGAAATAAAAATAAGATTTGCGGTTTTCAAATGATATATTTTTGAATTAGAATGGCAGATTTAGGACGTTTATTGGGTCAATAATTTAACGGGATTTTTAAACTTGTCCAGTAGAATGTCTGAGTCACAAATTTGTTTATTTTAATATATTATTTTAATAAATTAGACATTACAAATATATTATTTTCATAATTCAAACTCGTAACATTTTAATTATATTAAGGTACTTGATGGGTACACCAATAATGGATTGGCGAAAAAGTCAATGTGTTCTCGTCAACGTTTAACGGCCCGGCAGTTAAAATGGGCCTCGAAATCGAAAGGCCCAAAGACGGTCAACGTTGGCATTGACCGTCCTGGCGGCCAACTCGCTCACAAACGGTCAACTCGGTGTTGACCAGTTTGCTGGGCCTTCTGAGGCTTTGCAACAGTGACGGGCCTATTCCATTCTGGCCCACGGCCCATTAGTTGGCCGCCCGCCGCTCTCCCTTCGTTCTCCACGGCGCGCCAACATGTTCGACGGCCAACTCGTACGCTGATCGCCCGCTTCCCTACGCCAGGCCCAAACGAGGCCTTCTTTCTACAAAGAATGGCCTACTCACTCGTGCCCATAGCCCAAATGGAGGCCAACGACGGACGCCTTTCATAAGGACGGCCAACACACACGCAGACGGTCAACCCAGGCGTTGACCGTCCGCACTTTGCACATTGGGCCCTGAAAAGCTTTCTAACAGTAACGGGCCTGACCCGTTTAGGCCCATTAGTCATAACAAGGCCAACCATGATCTTCCAAGGATATTCCACGATCTCAAAGGAAATATCAGCAAGATTGACGCCCTTCAAATAAGGAAAGCGCCAGATCCTTCCAACTCCTTGCAACCAAGGAACCTCAACCAGAAGGAAGGAGGCTAACTCGAAAGTGGTTGACCGCCTGCCTTAAACAATCTTCCACAATTGGGCAACAAGCGTCGGCCTCCGTAGGAAGGCCACCAGAGATCCTGGGGACAATCCTCCCTTCCAAAGAAGGAAGATCGCAACCTTTGCCATAAAAGAAGCCCTGGATCCACCATCCAGGGCATGCTTTCTTGAGTACTCTGATACACGCTTTCTTGGAGACTCTCATTCAAACTTTCAGAGACGCTTTCTTCAAGCTGAGACTGATACAGAAAACCCTAAGTGCTCTGAGAAACAACTTCTGGTTCCCAGCAGCCAAACTCTAAAACTCTCAAAGACAATCCAACTCCAAGGCAACAAACGGGTCCTTACGCACGTTCTCTGCCTTCCCACCATCCAGATACGAGAAAGGACTGACACCTTTCTGACATCTGGAACGAGACACTCCATTCCCCTCTCCCATTGCTTTCAATCTTTTTCAATTCCTTCCATCAAGGTCCAGTTTCTTCGACTTTGAGTGTCGGAAATTTTCGGTGGGATTACATCCCACCGTTAACGCTGACTTCTTGTTCGTTTTAGTGGTGTGCAGGATTCGTACTCGGTGAACGGAGCCGATTCAAACCATCCCGAAGAATCCGAATCTGTTCGAAGTCGGATCCAGGTACGCATCAGTACCCTTGTATCATTGCACGATGCCGGGTCAGAAATTCCCACTAAAAAATGTACGTGGTTGCCCTGTTGACACCGGATCTTAATTAGGCATGCCCATGCTTCAGTTCTTGGAACTTCCATTTTAATATCACAAATTTAATTGACTAGTATGCATTGGCAATATCACCTATACTAGAAAAATAGACAAAAATCTCATAAGATGACAATTTTATGATTTATTGATAAAAAAGTAATCCTATAGACTCATTATACTTGTATAATGTCATAAAATTATAAACCTCCAAAGTGACGCGAGTCTAATAAAAAAAGATAGTCTAATGCATGAGAATTGTGCTACATGTGGACCAAGATAGGGTTAGATTATTTTGAAATTATTATAAACGGTGTTAACTTATATTGTGCAAGAAACAATTTTTATGATTCGAATTCGTGATTGTGTTACGAAATGACAAACTTACTGATGTGTTGTGACTCCTATTCTAGCTAAAAATAACGAACCATATAAGCAGCTCAGTAATAAAACTCCTGTTACCACAGTTCAGGGGAAAGGTTAGACTATTAATGAAATGATCTTTATCTTATATTATGCAAGAAACCGTTTTTGTAACTCAAACTCATGACTACCAAATCACACAAGCACAACTCTACTATTATATCAATGCTTTCTTTTCTAGCAAAAAAAAAAAAAAAAGCACAATTAGAGAAAATAACTACGGGAAAAAAAACCTCAATTCATGAATTTAGTTCCAAAAGGATGAACAGGTTACACTTAAAAGATCCAGGACATGAACAACAGAAAAATATGATTTACAGGAGACAAGAATGCGAAGCGAGGAGCAAACATCCTCAACTATGAAAAAGCCAAAGATTTGCCATAAATTGAAAATGGCTTACCGGTCCACTAGTGCAGTAAGCCTCCGCTTGATCAAAGACGATGCCTAAAATCAGCAGCATATTACAACCATTTGCACGAGGTGGACAAATGCTCCCACATTTTCGAGCTAATTTAGAAGATTGTGCAGTGTTTTGGTCAATCTGAATGCGAAGTCCAATAGACCAGCCCGCTGCAGGTAAAAAGATGGAGTGAGGAAAATTGAAAAAAAAAACATACATACATACATACATTTGGAGACGCCTCAGGTAACCTTTCATCCATTCATTTATCTATTATTGTATAAGCCTATCAATGTGAATGGATGGATAGTACGACACATCATCGAAGGGTATTCCCTAACGCAACTTAAAACAACAAAAGAAGAATGAGCTACAGCATGCCCTAGGAAAAGTGATGTTAAGGGTAGGATGGATTTTTATAGGGTGGCAGTGGGGAGGAGGTGTTTGAGGAGTCTTGATACGCTTATCATGAATAAACAACATAACAAATGTGCTACCCGCATGACAGCTTGCCCTAGGAAAAATAATGCAGCATAGCCCATTGGTGCCAATGGCTGAGCGTTACAATGGAAGCTTAGAAGGTGGCACTGGAGAGGAGCTGTTCGAGGACTCTTTTGAGACAATTTAATGCATAAACAACATATGAACATGACAGCATACCCAAGGAAAAATAATATAGCAGAGCCCATCGATGATGGTGGCTGAAGGTGGGAATGGGTGTCTTGAGGGTGGTGGTGGAGATGTGTTCCAGGAGTAAGACATTTCTCATAAATAAACAACATAAGAATGTGCGACCATTGTGACAGTGTGCCCTAGGAAAAGCTAATGAAGCATGGCTCATTGATGCCGGTTGCTGAGGGGTGAGAATGGGTGTTTAGAGGGTGGGACAGCAATCAGCAGCATGCCCTAGGAAAAGTTATGTAGCATAGCCCACTGATGCCGATGGAGGGTGGGAACAACTTAGAGGGTAGCGGTGGTGAGGAGGTGTTCCAAGAGTCTTTGAGATGTTTCTCAAGTATAAACAGCAGAAGAATGAGCTACCCGCAAGGCAGCATGCCCTAGGAAAATTAATGTATCATAGCCCATTGATGCCAGTGGCTGAGGGTGAGCATGGTTGTTCAGAGGGTGGCAGTAGGAGGATGTGCTTGAGGAGTCTTTGAGACATTTTCATGCATAAACAACATATGAATGTGCTACCCACATGACAGCATGCCCTAGGAAAAATAACGATGGGAACTGGTGCTTAGAGGATGGTGGTGGTGAGGAAGTACGCATTTTCGTGATGATTAATAAAAATATAGACCCCCCAAAAGCTGGGATAGTATTTGCAGGATGAAATTGTGTGCCCCTTTTATCCGAATAATGGAGATCAGTGAGTAGAAGGTTGTTCACATTCAACCAGGTAGCATGCTTCCTTTAAATGTTTCCAACAAACAAAGCAGCCAAACTGAATCACCACATTACCAGCTCAAAACAATCTAAAACTGAACTATAGCAAGCTATGAGATCAAGGTGTGTGATTAGAAGCATTTTATGAAAGATTTTACTGAGCTTGAGCACTCCACCTCGGGCACAGTTTATTTACAAAATCAGACCCAAGAATTATGGAACAAGGCAGTCAGAATTGAATAATTGATATGGGAACTGTAGAGGTTCAAGCACAAACTTCTTGAGTTCTTCGTTGAATCCAATTCAAAGTGACTCTAAATTTCATATCCAAAGGTAAGGTGATAATAAAACTCAAGGAAAGGAAATGAACTAGGTGGAGAATGTTAAATATCTGCTATCTAACAATTAAAACAAGTCTATTCCTGTTTACCAAACTGATGTTTATCTTGAAAACGGATTTGACCCAAGAGATTTCTAGATGGTTCTAGATCAAATAATCTAGATCCTGCACGTCATAAACACAAACAAGAGTTTGTAGGGTCGGATATCTCCCTGGACTACCTTCCGATGCTAAAGTCACTATTGAGCCAGCCAAACTGAAACAAGAAAGGTTGAGAAATGACAACATATTCCATAACAGAAATGATGATCTTAGGCATGGAGAACAACTTCAGGGTTTTTAGAGGACAAGCTCCATGCACTATAAGGGTGTTACATAATAGCCAAGATGAAACTACTATATAACTCGTATTATAGGATTAAGAAATAAGAAAGAATTAAAGGAAAAGGAGAGGAAGGGGGATCTGGATCATAAAAGAAGAAAAGGGAAAGAAAAAGGGGATTAGGGAAAGAGTCAACCTCAAGAGGATTAGGAACTCATCATACTTCATTCATCTTCATTCACAATACCCACGTTACAAGCAAGTAGAGATATATATAGGCTAACAACTCTTCCAACTCTATTTACCATAATAGGCCTATATGACTACTAATTCTTCATACTTGATATACTACTCTTCTACTACTATAAGATGGCCCGCTACTTGTTATTATGATTACATAACAATATTTCCTCCACAGTAGTATCCTTTTCCCAAGGATGTTATGAATATGGTTCCTTGATTCTCTTGTCCTAAGTACTATAACAATGAAGAACAAATGCTAGTCTCTAATATTACACTACTAAACTAGCAAGATGTAGTGACTTCTTTGTCAAACAAGATTATGAGTTTATAACCAAATCCGTCCATTCATTGAAGACAATTTACTTGGTCATGGCTTGCAACCGAAATGTTGATTATCATTCGACCACTTAGCTTGCAATGTTGGAAGATGAGTAATCTGTACCTGTTCTTCCTCCTTTGATCAATAAAGATGCTAACAGTGGCTTCATTTTGTTGGTGCTGTTTACTTCTGTGTTGGAAGGGATTATATCTATCATTGCTGCATTTGCACGACACAATTCAATTGATGATCCGGCTTTATGTCTTGATGAATTGTTGGGATGTTTCTTGATGACTGTGGTGCCTTCATCCAGAAGTTGCGTAACTGAATCCGTTTTCTGATTGCAGGGTCTTGAGCTTGGTGTTCTGTATCTTGCATATTCATATCTGGGTCCTTGTTGTCTCCTCTTGATTGTTGCTTTTGTGTTTTCAGCCTTTGTAAAGAACTGTCTGCAATATCCTCTAGTGTAGAAGATGTATGCTTTTGAATCTGTTCTGCTATATATTGGTTGGGTTGTAGAATAAAGAATAGTTGGATTAGAATAAAGAATAGTTGGATTGTAGAATAAAGAAGTTGGCAGTCATGTTGCTGTTCTGATCATTGCTCTTGGTTGCTAGACTGACAGCTGGAGATTCCTGATAGTAGAATTGAGAATACATATCTAGCAATGACCTCTGAGATCTGAAGAAAGAAGGAGAGCCAGATGAAGTGATGTGTGACTCAAGATGATGATTTGTTTGACATAATCCAGGAGGATAAGCATATGAAAAAATAATAGAATGTTGTTAGGACAGCATTGTCCGTAAACTCCTTCATACAACATATTTCTTGCACATCTTGCTTTATATGGGCTCTAATAACCAATGATAACTGGCTTATCAACTTGTGAGTGTACATGCATGTATGAGATTCTGCCATGAGGTCCAAAGGCCTCCTCTACTTGTTGATCATACCTTTGTGAGCTATGGTGGTTCCAAAATGCTAGGAAGCTTGTTGGTGTAACCTCGTTGTCATAACATTGAAGTGGTCATGGAATTTCAAGGATGCTAATGACCAGTTGTTGTGGTAAATATGTGATGCAGAAGGTGGAGCTCCCACACTCATAGCTGTCATGAATGAGTTGTTGGATCTGTGCAGGACCTGCTGCGCTTCCAACATTGAACAGTGCCCTTACCTTGGATACTTGAACTGGCTATTGTATGTTGTCAGTGTTGCCAAAAGAAACAAACACATCATGTAACAATGCTTGAGCTGTAGATAAGGAAATAGTAGTGAATTGAGCAACAAAAATACCTATGGATGCCATGTTTACCTTTGATAGTTGTGATAAAGGAGGAAGTATGAGTGTCTCCCAAATCCTTTCTGAATTAGATCCTTAGGTAATAAGTTTGGTGTGGCTGGTGCTATGAAGAAGTTAATGGAATGGCTTTTTTGCTGTGATGTGTGCAGAGAGTTGGTGTTCAGCCAAATAGAGTTATTAGAAACTCGGATGCACACTTAGGAATGAACAACAAAGAATGTAAAATCAATTGTCATGTTATGGTGTTTTATTGGTAAGGACCAGATGCAGGGGTTGGAAACTTGCAGCATCATCTGAATGCTATGCAGCTGGTGTAAGTTCAGTGATTTGCAGTAGAATAGTGCTGGATATTTGGATAGTGCAGATTCAAATTGAGTAAGAAAATATGAATAAAAAGAAGCAAGAATTTCAAACTGATGTAACGGAAGCCAAATACAGAAATGGGTAACTCCTAAACTCAGTATTACAGGAAGTGGATTATATGAATGCAGTAAAAAGGCTACTGCTACTGAAGCTGGTCTGACCGTATAACAACTAGCTACATAAATCAAAACGAATGGTGGCAACCAAGTGCAATGATTTTGTACACTTCTGCACAAGCAGTACAGATGGATGGAGGCCAAGTAGATATTGCAGCTTGCTTCTGTGTTACTTGCAGATGCTTCGCATTGCTTCAAGTCAGGATTCAAGACTTATCCAGACATAATTGTTGTAAAGGCACAGATCAATTCAATTATTGGATGATGCATACTATAACAGATGGTGTCAGATTGTTTGGTTGCAATAACAGATTTCAGTTTGCCCCCCTCAAATTTTTTGTTGGTAGTTGCAGCTGTTACTGATTTCTGTTGTAATAGAACCCCTGGCAGCTGCAGGAGCAACTTCAGATGCATACTACAACAATTTCTCTTGAGATGAGGAAGAAAGAGGAGGATAAGGTGGGAAGCCTTCAGCCTTAGGATCATTTTCTGGAGGAGCTGAGAACAACTTAGCCAATTTTGGACTCATGCACTTGTTGGCTCCTTCTGGACTTCTCATCTTGATAAGACTAGTTGATTTTTGGCAGATGAGCCTCGCATTTGTAAAGGCTCTAGGTCTATCTTAAAACGACCAAGCAAGAATACCAGTGCGGGATCATGGGGGAATGAAGGCAGCTGTTTCCCTAGCTAGTGAAACGTGGCCTTCATGCCTTGATCAGCCAATGCTGTACTTCCTTGATTTCCGAGGCCTGAATGCTACTATAATGATCATAAGCCTAATGGAAATACAACTGCTAGTCAATTGACTGACTTCTGACTTGTACAGATATGGCCTTGTAGTGGACCATCTCTACCCTTCTGATATTCTGACATCTTGGATGCCCCGGACGTCTTGGACATCTTGGAGCCATAATAGGACGCCAAAAGAGTCATACTAGCCCGTAGGTGGAAACATACCAGGATGGTGGCGGAGTCATACATAGGTGCCTTAGTCTAACACTTTTGTCTAACAACTCAGACATAATAGGAAGTAGGCAGAGCTAAAGTAGCATGGCAGTGAAGTCACATTAGGTGTCTTGATCTGAACTATGAAGTACAGAAACCAACATGGGACAAGGATACAATACAACACCGATACGGTGACACACTATTTTATAAAAATTAATTACACATTATGTTGGGGACACGTAAACTAAATTATGGCTTATAATTTTTATAGTTAATGAACACTATTATTTTATATTAAATTTGTGATAAAAAAATTAAATCCTTATTCTATGAAAGATCAGTTGTGTTATCGCCATCATTTGTTTTACCTCCGTATTCATATTTTCTTTTATGAGTTATGACTTTATATCCTATGAAAATTTGATAAAAGAAAATCATTGTCTACTATGGGGAAAAAAAAAAAATCTCTCTTGGCTTTGAGATATTCCTAAGGAATGGAGACTATTGACAAAAATAAAATAGAGAAGTATAATTTTAAGTTTTTAAAATTATAAAACGGCCCATTTTTTAAAAAATTTAAAAAATGACCAACAGTTTTTAAAAAAATATAAAATTATTAAGTGTCCAAAACGTGTTGGGACATGTCCGGTATGTGTCCAAAATGTGTCAGACGTTCCGGAGTGTGATCAGAATGTGTTAGACAAAAATAAATAAATTAACACGTGTTTGAGGCGTGTCGAACACCGACACTTTGAGCCCGAAAGAATGTCCATGCTTCCTAGGGTCTAACAAGTCGGACATCCTGGAGTGATAATAGAATGCTTGTAGAGACATACTAGGATGCCGGTGGAGACATCCTAGGGGTACCTTAGGCTAGCTGTCATGGTCTCGGGCACCTTTGGTCTAACTTTCTGACGGTGTGGCAAGGCCTTCTGACATCCCTTCCTTTTGACAGATAGATCTATGACAATTTAGACTTGACACATTAGGCATTCTCTAACAGTATAGACCTTCTGACATAATGACATTTTGACAACAGCCTCTAACAATCCTAACTCTGATATTCGATCCGAAACTTATAGTTCTGTTACTGGACCAATCACCAATCTGGTACCCGTTTTAACATCTCCTTCCTAGACCATACATTCTCTCACACCAAACTGGCCAACACTACCTAAAGAAGAGGGAATAAAGAGATGTCATAACTCGGGCACTCACCCACCACTGTAAAGTAATTCATGAGAAATTTGCCATGCACTTTAATGAAAATAAGTGGAAGTATAACAATCAATGGTACACATATTAGGGAAAGAGAGATAGAAAAGAGGAAAGAAGTCATAGAGATGAGAAAAAAGGATTGTTGTCCATCTATGGAGCTAATTGATTCTAAAATAACATATTTCATTAAGAAATGTTGATTTCCCCCCTTTTATTCTTCTTTGCTCTATTGAAAGGTATCCATTCCTATGGTGGCTTTGTCAACTAATGCATCTTGAGTCGGATTGACTAACCTAACCTTAAGCCAACACTCATGTAAGGCTGCCTTGAATGCCATATCACACTTGACTTGCATTCATATTACTGAATTTTATTGGAATCCTTTCTTGAACAAGAAATTCTCCAAAGGAACAGTAAACTTGATTAGTACGAGGCAAATACATACTATTAATGCAGCAAACTCTTTCTCTCTTCTTACTGTGTAAAAGGAGGAGAGAGGAGTTTGAGGGGAATATGCGCATGGAAGAAATTCTCCAAAGAATAAGCAAACTTGATTAGGTCAAGGCAAATACATACTATTAATGCAGCAAACTCTTTCTCTCTTCTTACTGTGTAAAAGGAGGAGAGAGGAGTTTGAGTGGAATATGGACATGGAATACAAATAGGAATTCCCAGCAATGCCAACCTGATTAGCACAAATACACACTGCAAGACACCTGCAGTGCCTGTCCATGCTGAAGGGCCTGATTTCTCCAGTGCATCCTGTATCAGTAGACCAACAGATGCAGCAAGGGAGACAAAGGCTATGACATAGGCAAGAAAGAGCCAAAGCTTCAATCTGCAATTTCCACGAGTACATGAGCAATGTTAGAACCACCTTTCCAAATAGTACTACATGCAAATATAGAGCATCAGAAATATTACAAACTTGCTCAAGTATCTGAACTCAAGCACTCACATGGCCGCACGAACCCACAGTACACATGTTAGAATTGCTTCACATGATGTTACTCATATTTAGTAATTTATTGAAATAATTAAATGTTACAATCCCAAACAATTTTGTTATACTTTTTTAGAGGAGTTATTTCCTTGGTTAACCCAATCTTTGGTGAAAAGAATGTCATTTTTGTAATTAAGGAATTGATTTTCTTACAATTCTTTAAGTGACAGAATTGCCTTGTTAATTGAGGATAATGAGCGACAGCTTTCTTAATTATGATGAGTGATTTTCTGATTTAAATTTTATGAAATTTTAAAACTTCCCATTATTTCTAAATTTAAGAAAATTTTCAAAAAAAAAAAAAAAACGTACACAATCTTTCTCCATACACAAATTCTGTGACCTCCCATGAAGAAAGCGAGATAAGGGTGAGAGAAGAGAGACCAGTTCCAAGTTATTCGAGAAAATAACTTTAAGTAAGAATTCAGATATGTGATAATCTTGGCGATCCATACAGGATATAATTTCATATAGTTCTTATACAACACACATACACCCAGTAACACATGAAATAATCCAATCAAATCAAATATTCCATCTATTCAAGTATGCTATCCACCTTTTACATTTGAGTTCTATCTAAGTTATCACATCCACAAATAAATAACATTTAGGTATTCCAGTAATAAAGATTCAGATATGTGATAATCTTGAAGGTGGTGGCCCATCCATTTTTCTGCCAGGATATAATTTCATATAGTTCTTATACAACACCAATTGCAAGAGCTACACATGAATCATTTCCAGCAGCCAAGAAAGACCTTGTGGAATATGTAGCTGTCATTCCTTGTATTTCACACATAACACATGAAATAATCCAATCAAATCAAATATTCCATCTATTCAAGTATGCTATCCACCTTTTACATTTGAGTGTGCTATCTAATATCCGTTACAATCACATCCACAAATAAATTACATTCAAATCAGGTATTCCAGTTCTAATAAAGATTCTTTTGACAAATGTCCTGTGCTAGCAACTTCAAGTGTAGGGAAACTCTCGTAACCCATGAAGGTGGTGGCCCATGTACATTTTTCTGCCAAGAAAATAGGAAGTGAACCATTGAAATTGATTGAGGAAGCACTAATGGATAGGCCACATCACAATTACTAGAATTGTTAAGGTAGATGAAGTGACAACCAGCCAATTGCAAGAGCTAACACAATTCTATCATTTCCAGCAGCCAAGAAAGACCTTGTGGAATATGTAGCTGTCATTCCTTGTATTTCCTTCTTATTTGAATATTTTCAACTACCCCAGCTGTGCCCCTCCACCCCCCCCCCCCCCAAAAAAAAAAAAAGATAATTGCAAAAAGAGTTAAACAAACATTACTTTACAGGTAAGAGTCAGATTGATCAGTCATGGTCAACCCTATCAGAGAAGGCAGGCACCTAAATACTATCCTGATGTGCATGCCATTAGTATTTTAGTTAAGTGGATTCAACAATATCAGCAGCAAAAAAAGTCTGGAAGCCCCAAAAGGATGAAGAAAGCAAGAACCATTTAGGAATAAAGAAACATGAACCATTTCTAGTATAGAATACTAGAATGAAACAGCAGTGCCGTAATTAACTTGAATTTGGCTTTCAAGAACAACGAACAAGACCATGATCAAGAAAATACAAGCTCTTAGCAAATACGGAAAAACAACATACAGTCACATTAAAACCAATATCATTTCAGAAATATTAAGATGCAAATGAAAGTTTCATACCATGGCTTGACTTTGTTAATAACCAAATTCCATCTATGTTAAAGTCTGGCATTTACTATTCTTTTAGTAACAAATTTCATTAACAATTTCAACAAGGTTATTGTGTTCTAGTATCCTTGTTAGCCAATACATCAGTCACCTAGCTAACCCATGCTTCACAGTTCAAATAGGCTGCCAAAAATGTCGGGATACACGATGCTGGTAGACAGAAAACCCCACATACCAATGAAGCAACAAAATATCAAGGGATGGAGAAGGCATCTTGATGAACACTGCAATAGAGTGAACCCTCAACTAATCATCTCTGTCCCGATAATAAGCTTGTTACGGTGCCGAGGCTCCTCCACAGTTACTCTGACATATGCCAACAGCAGCCCCCAGCTCGAAAATCATGTGCACCGTTCTATTATCTTGTTAATTGGGTTTGTTATCAAGTTTTGTTCTGTTAGGATGTTAATTAGGTTACGTGCAATGTTAGAATGTTCAGTTAGGAGGTTAGAAAATAGTGGAACTGTCCATTGGCTCTGGGCTACGTATGCTTTGCATATATAATTCTAAACTGTCTGTGATGAAAAAGGGAGGAAGAAACATTTACTCTGATCCTCTCTCTCACTGTCTTTTCCCTGCTTCCTGCTTCTTTTCTGCTTTTCCCTACTCCTCTCTACACCTCGGTTTATCTCCCCTGTTTGCCTCTATTGTTTGCTCTCTGTCCCTCTTCTCTCTCGATTGTTTTCCCTCTTCCCTCTATTTCTCCTCTACCAGAACTCCCCTCTCCTTCTCAATCCTCATCATCTCGCCGACGATCGTAACGATTACCATGAAGCATGCATCATTCGGTGCTCTCATTGAGACTAAACCAGAGGAGATCGAAGAACAAGCATTCGACGCACTCGAAGTGGTCATCACTAAACTAGCCAATGCGATGAAGGACCTCCGCCGGCTACCGACAGATTTGGCGCCATTTCCACCATAGCCCAAATCCGGTCGTCCATCAGTGACCTCAGCCAATCACTCCACTGAATCGAACAACAACGAAGCGAACAACATCCCTTGCCGTCTGACAATTCCCCATCGAGTCCACCCTCCCCTTCAATTATAGCCCTGTTCTCTCATCTTCGTCGGCCTCCCACAGAAATTCCACCATTCTGTTCCAACCCTAGCTTACCAGCAAGGACGAAGGCGTTCAAGGAGTTGGAGGCGACCGTCCAGCACCATGCAGCAGGTATCCCATCAAACACTCCCACCATTGAGCAAATTCCACAATCCTTCTTTGAAATTTTCCATTCCTTGTCTCAAGTCGGGACACAACCGCAACAATCCGTCAATCTACCGATACTTTCAACCAACTCCGCGATTAGCACATCTTTGACCATGTTGCCACCACCGCAGACTCACATCTAGCCCCTAATACCACACACATTACCAGAACCCAAAATCACTAAGCCACCTTTCTCCACAACTCTGCCAAATTCCCTTATTCCACACAGCCCTTTGCCAGATTTACCGATGAAGAACTTGAATTCTGCAATAATGGCCTCACACAGAGCACACGGGTTGTGCTCTAACTGTGACACGTTACATAGAACATTTCACGGCCCCCTCCAGAATCTCGTTCCATGTGCAGATGCCCACTCCAGTGACAATGAAATTCCAACGGGTCCGTTTTCCAAAACGGTTCCTCAACATATATCTGGCTATTTTGTTTCCAGAAACTTGTCAAAAGCTTCCCCAACCATGTCTCCGTCCACATCCGAGACGAGCACCGAGATGTTGAAACTGGTTAAGAAGGCCTTGCCGTCCACAATTTCCTCTGTTCTTCCAATCCCCTCACAGTTCACGACTTCAACCACTGGACTCGTGTCTGGGGTAAAGTCAGTGACAATGCTTACTCCTATGGATTCGTAGATCTGTGGAGTTGTGAATTTTCGAAAACTGTCCAACAAGCAGCCTAAGGTGTTGAAATTCAACCCGTTGCAAGACGTGTTTAAGGATCCTGGCAACCGAAGATTGGGAGAGAGTGCTCACAATGTCCTTCGCCGCTTCGCCTTGGGTGCAGGAACGGTTTTAACTCCTTCCACAGACTTCTGGTCCTCCCACAAACATCATGATGCCCTGACTTCTATTTTTAGATCCAAGTTGCAGAACAACATGGTGGAGGCGAGCATGTTCATGGTAGGTTCTGGTGCTCGGGGATGTGAATTGCTGGCGTATGTAGCCTTAATGGGGGTGTCTTGCAGGGACAAAGATTGTAGAATTATTGAGACCTTCTCTAGAAAGTTCAATTCCCTCTTCCAATTCTCATACGTGAAGACCACTGCAGCTTGCTCTTCCCAGACGAGGGCCCAAATCACCATTCTGGATGCACCGGTTGGCAATAGATGTCAGTATGGGCCCTATTACAAATGTGTTGCAGTTGGACTTTTATCCAAGCAGTGGGGGTCATTACTGAAAACAACTGTTGGGAAGGGTATGGAGAAGTTACAAGCATCCCAAACTGACGTTATAACTGTTCCGGGTAATGGTTGGTTTTTTATATTACCTACCACAGCACTTGTTCCAAGTGATGTTGTAGTCATTAGCATGGAAGGCATAACACTAATATGCAGAGACAAGGCTGGAATTCAGACCACCAATATGATGTTGGTATCAACGATAGGTGTGTTCCACTCCCTGCACCCTGCTCCTGTCACTCTTAAATATGGTGTGAGTGGGACAACGTATACTCCAGAAGGAGTAATTGTTGTTGCGGAAGGTAGCTTGCGCTTTCAGCCCAATGGATGCTCATGTGCATGTACTGGCAGAAAAGGATGCCTTACCAACATTTCCACCAACATTTCTAAAGGCGGGGGCATTCTCATCATCCCTCCGGTCATTTCTCTTGTTATCTGCTTCAGTGTTTGCAGCATGGGTGCTGGTTGGGTCACTTTGCATATGTGCTCTTGGCTTGTACAATATCTTCCACTGGAATCCACACATCTATGAAGCCCTCTCACCTTATTACATGTACAAATTCTTGAAGCAAACAAGGTTGAGTGGCTGGATGTCCCTGGGTGGAGTTTTGCTGTGTATAACAGGGTTGGAGGCAATGTTTCCTGCACTGTTGTATTATGAGTATGGGTTTCGGGTATTTTTATTGAAGTCCTACTTCATCAACGAATTAGGGAATAGATTCACGAAATTCATCCCTACAACTGTCATTTGGTTTTTGCTCATCGCATTGCTTGCTAGTGCTGACGTGAGGATTAACATATACACTCTCCAAATCTGGGCTGGTGAGGATTTGCACAACGTGGAGGTCCAGCGCTTAAGTAATGTTGCTAATTCCTTAGAGGTTTGTGTCCATAGGCTCAGGAGTTGGAATAAATATGAAGAGATGCTTATTCGTACAGCAAGCAATTTCCGGAGGCATGTATCGTGGCCTGCACCTCTGTCATTTGATGCCGCGGCTGCAGTATCCCTTCTGCTTTGCAATTTCATTTCAGGGTTAGCGTATAATATCAATGGTTGGACTGACGGAAATCTAGAAGCCATTTGGGAGGTCGTTGTTGAAGCTGGTACGGATCCCCTCTCGTTCAACCTTGAGAACAAGGTTTTCTTGATGAGGAGGGTAATGTTAGGGTTCCGGGGCTCCACCACGGTTACTCAGACATATGCCAACAGTAGCCCCCAACTTGAGAACCATGTGCACTGTTCTATTATCTTGTTAATTGGGTTTGTTATCAAGCTTTGTTTTGTTAGAATGTTAATTAGGTTACGTTCAATGTTAGAATGTTCTGTTAGGAGGTTAGGAAGTAGTGGAACTGTCCATTGGCTCTGGGCTACGTATGCTTTGTATATATAATTCATTACTGTCTATGATGAAAAAGGGAGAAAGAAACATTTACTCTTATCCTCTCTCTCACTGTCCTTTCCTTGCTTCTTGCTTTTTGCTTTTTTTCTGCTTTTCCCTGCTCGGTTTATTGCACCTCAGCCCTTTCCCTTCTATTTCCCTTCCCTTTCCCCTGTTTGCCTCTATTGTCTACTCTCTGTCCCTCTTCTCTCTCGATTGTTTCCCCTCTTCTCTCTATTTCTCCTCTACCAGAACTCTCCTCTCCTCAATCCTCATCATCTCACTGACGATCGCAACGATTACCATGGAGCACGCATCAAAGCTACAGGAACAACTTAGTCAACTTGACCTAGGAAGGGAGAAAAGGGCTGATACAAAATCTAAATCAATACTCATATCCCGCCAGAACAGAAGGCTGTAAGCTTCTAACTTATTTTAATTTGCTTCATGTCTATGTTTCCAGTGTCTAAAACAAAATCTTTCTAATGGTAAAAAGTTGCATCATATGATCACCATTGAACATCACATTCAACAAGACCAGAAGTAGAAGACCCCCCATAATATTGAAGGAAATGAAGTTGCCAACCTATCATGATCCTCCTCGAGAGATAATTGTCAACCGTTGGCAGCTTCATTTAGCCACCCATGATGTTGATTTACTCGGTTGCTGCCCAACAGTTGGTAATTAAATCATACCATATTGCAGACATTTTTAGGAAGCATGTGTGTGAAATTAAGCATATCAGGGTCAAAGCTAATACCCAGTCCAGATCACGCTATCACACCTCAGCGGAGACAGCAATACTTCGACGAAAGTTTCATTTGCAATATCAAAATTTATACCATGTGCAGAAAACTATGCGCCAAAGGAATCGAGAGAGAATTAGGCAATAATTGAAAAAAAATAAAATTACCTCCACTCGCCTTCTTCGTAGGGAGAGTAATCAATGTCCTCTTTTCTTACGCAATTGAACATCAAAGCAGCCAAAGAAGCAAATATGCCTAAGCATAGAGAAGATCGCGTCAGATTAGCCAAAGAGTACACAGAAAGTGAAGAATTAGAGAGGGGGGCAAAACCTGGGAGGTAGTGGACGAAGGAAATCGTGACGGAACTGCAAACTACGGCGTCGACCCAAAACCACCATCCGGCACCAAATACGACACCGGCAACGGCGGGTCCGAAGATAACCCACATCTCTGCAAAATCCATTTACCCCCTTCTGTTCGTCTCCGGTCGGATGCTTCGGGTCGCTACGGTTTCTTCAGGTATGAGGAGATGTTTTGCAGGCAGATTATCGTCAGTGCACGATCCAGCCCGTGCTAGCTTTCTCTGAGATACCTGCACTTCTCCTCCTTCCTTCCCTGTCAATTCCTTCTCCCTTTTCCTCCTTATGATGCAAGCGCTACTGCGTATTCAGCAATCTGCATCTGTCGCGTATTGTTTTGAACGAGACAAGATAAAAAATCAGCTACCAAATTAGTCTCATGAGTTCCATCAAACATTTTATCGAATATAATTAAAGCATATAAATATTATATATAAAATATAATTAAAAAATAATTCTAATTAATTTTATGGGCGGAAACGATTAAAAAAAATCAACGGGCTCGAATTTTGATTTATTTGAAAACATAAAATTTAATATAAAGTAGTTTTTATAAAGAAAAAATTAACTCATAAGATCATATTTGGTGTAAATAATAATATTGATGTAAATATAATTGTTTTAAATAAACTTTTTTATATCTTTTTTCAAATTTTTTATATATAAGTATCTAAATACAAATACTTTAAAATTATATTATAATATCTAAATGTAAAAACAGCCTGGTTTAATTATGGGAGGATATGGCCATACAATTTTGGCATAAGTAATTGGGCTTAGGTCAGTCCAAACCAATTTAACTGTTATAATTTTTTTATTAAAATCCTATCAAGTTTAATCCAAATTTAATTTTGATTCGATTTACTTTATATTATAAAAGATATGGGATAGTAAAGGTTAATATTATAGTTCACCATCGAATATTTATTTTTATAGTAATATTTTATCAATCTATTGTTTTTAAATAAACTGCTAGAGATAATGGACTGTTGGACAAAATGTAATATCGTAATATTTTAACTCAAATTTATTTAACTTTTAACCAGATATGTTATTAAAAAATATAATTAATTAGCTATTAATTATAAATGAGTTTGAGCTAAATTTATATTAAAGTCGGTCAGATTAAAGTTATAGAATCATTTAAATGATATTTTGATAATTTTTCTATTGATAGTTCAAAATTATTTTCTATATCTTAAGCTAATAGTTAGGATTGTGATAATTTTATTAAATGTTTACATGTAATTAAAATTTAAATAAGTAAATAGACTAATTTGAGTCATATTCATCAATATTTTAAATTTATTTTTTACTCAATAAATGAGGGGATATATCTTTAGATGTGGCAATCCCTCCTTAAGTTGTCGCACTTGAATCTTAACACTACTTTGGTGGAGGGTCTTGGTTTTTAGTGCCCTAGATGCACTACTTAATGTTTATCTCGTTACCATATATGTGTTCTAATTAGTATTTATTTAACCTAACTAATAAATAAAAAATTAAGAGAATTAATTAAAAAATTTTGGTTCATTTTTGGACCTCTTTTCTTTAATTACTTACATGCCATTGCCCATTCTTTTATTTAATAATGTCTTCATTGGCTTATAATCCTGCCACATTATTTTCTAAGTGTTTTTGAGAGAGATAAAAATAAAAAATTGTGACTTGAGAAAAAAAGAGAATAGCAACCATCTTAGTTTTCTTCTGTGTTTTGAACTGATCATTCGGTGGTGATTTTGATGTTCATTTGGAGAATGGTAGTAATAACTGTTTATATTTATTGATTCAATAAAATCTCTATTGCTATTAGACACTTTAATCCCTGCATTTGCTTTTTAATTGAAATTCACAATATTTTTCTCATCTTTTATTGATTTCAATTATGCAATAATATTACAAGTATAGGAAATAATAACTTCTTGTGAATATCATGTAGTAAGATATTGAAAGATATTAAATTTAGAGGTATTGGGCCTGACATGCAAATTTAGACGGAGTATTATCTCTTCCTGTAAGGTATAAATCCCAAATTATATTTATAATGATTAATTAATTTAAGTTAATAATAATATCGAGATCAAATGATATTTTAGATTAAAATTAATTATCTAACCGGATTATATCAAATCAAGTGACAGTAATTAATGTTTGACCTACGTATATATGTATTTTGAATAGTAAGATCACGCATAAAGAATGTCGTTAGAGTGCTCATGCGCATTTAAATAGATTAGTTATATTCAATAAACACATTTATGTATTCAAAGTATAATACAAAAATATGATACGCGCTTAATAAATACCTGTGCGCCATACAGTTTATACCTTAACGCTTGATGCATACTTTGTGGGCACATATGAGCTAGTTTTCTATATAAAACTTTATTAATCAATTTTTAGTTATTTTCGGATAGTTTTAGAGAGAAAGAGAAGAGAACAAAAGAAAAAAAGAGATAGAAAATGTAGGAGAATAATGAAATAAGTAAAATTTAAAAGATATTTGGATAATTTTAAATATAAAGTAAATGTATTCAAACTCTTTTTCTCCGGTTGTTGATTTTTTGTACTTCTTTGAGTATATATTATTTTAAATATTCATATATACTCTAATTTTATATATGTAATATTTATATTTTACATATATATATACTTTATTTTTATTTTATATAATTTTATAAAATATATATTTTTAATTCATATGCACCATATTTTTCAACAACAATATCTATGATGCATTTACATTATATTTAAAAACTCTTATATGTTTCTAAATTTCAGATATATATTCTTCATATTTTGAAATTTATAAAAATGTGCATGCATGTTTTACAACCAATATGAGGCAATTATACTATTTTTTCTGTAATTTCAATAATAAATATTCTAACATATTTATAAAGTGTACACTGCTATTCTTACATATTTTTAAAATACTTACAAAAATTTTCACATTTTTTTTTGTATTGTTATATTTCATAAATGTGAAAAAAAAAAAAAACTCTACATAAATTGATGATAAGAATATTTTTTCAGTATGAGAAAATATAAAAAATATATTCGTATATAAGTAAAATTTTTAATTCGATTATATATAGACCATTATAGATAATTAATCGAATGTATTATAACATATTCAAATATATTATTAGTGAAAATTGAAATTCAAACATTTCATTTGTGAGTTAAAAGCAGCATCTAATTGTGTTTACAAGATTATATGTGTAATTGTCTAGTAGGAGTCTTAAATAGTAGTATATAACTTTTAATTATGTAAAAATAATAATAATTCAAGTATTAATATTCACCTCTTTGTTGGTGAAACTATTATTGATCATTAATCCTCTAAATTTTTGATATAATTTAATCATTTTTCAGATGTATGATTTAAAGAAGAAAATTTGATTATCCATTTCAAATTATGCATAATAAAATTATGAATTATGCTCTCGATTTTTTGGACATTCAACGATATCATATTTTATCACGTGTTTGATACATTATGTTTATTTATAAAAATTATATACTCTATTGAGTAATTAATTTATTCTTAATTTGATTTTTTTCTAATCTTTTACGTGGTTCATATTAAGAAAAATCTGTTCAAGAATTAAAATTAAGATGTTAAAATCTGGTTGATGTAATACTTTATTCAGAACAATAATCTTAGGGTGGTTATTTTGTTGCAATTTATTAGTATTGTAATATTTAATTTATGGTAATGTATATATCAGTAATCGAGTTTGATTTTAGGTTTTGTTTAGCAATGCAGTTCAGTTATGATTTTAATCATTCTAATTTATATATGGATGCTCATTTCCGTGTATGTCTGAGGTTATGTTTTGTTGGTGTTTAAGAGTCGAAAAAGATAGAGATGATTATTTTTATATAGTAGTTATTTATCTTTAAATGAATGATTTTAATTTAAATAATTTTTAAAAAACCAAAAATTAATTATTTTAAATAATTAGAAAATAATTATCTATTTAAAAATAAATAATTAAAATTATGAGAATAATTCCACCCAATCTACTTATCATCGACTTATATGGAGTTCTTTGAAACGAATTTCAGTGATTTCCATGGCCTAAAACCCTGTACAAATAAATGAGAGGCCATTTGCCATCAACCACAGCAAACGGTTAACCGTAAAGGACGCTTGTCATTCGAAGCCGGCGAGCAAAAGGGGAAAAAATGGGTTCGATAGAAGCTTCCGTGGGTACACCTATCGGCGCAACATCAGCGCCCGATGGAGTCGACAGGAACTACCAGTCTGCTGGAGAAACCAAATCGGGATCGGCGACTGCGAAAGGTAATGCCGTATCGGCATCGGTGAAGACGACGGAAAATGACGCACCGAAGAGGAGAAGGACAAGCATGCTTCCTTTAGAGGTTGGGACTCGAGTGATGTGCCGTTGGAGGGACGGGAAATTTCATCCCGTTAAGGTCATCGAACGGCGCAAAATCCACTCCGTCGGGTCTAACGATTACGAGTACTATGTTCATTACACGGAATGTAAAAATCTAGCCTCTCCCTCTCTTTCTCGATCTATTGTTTGTAGTCGTATTTTCTAATGCGTTAGCGTGTGTTCAATGGCAGTGTTGGTTATTCTTGATGTTCTCTGATTGTTATAGATTGATTATCAGCGTGGAGTAGGTTCGAGGGGATTTTCCCCGAGGAGATGTGGATTTAGGGTTTTGTCAATTTTTTTGGGTTATATGAGCTATGGGATTCTTCAATTGTTTTATTTGATCATTTTGCAGCTGAATGCAAGTGGGCTCTAAATTGATGCATATGCATCAGGAATCTTGATCTGAATGTTTTGAGTATGAATGCATGATCATCTATAGAACTTTCGAGCTGTCATTTTTGTTAGTCCACCAATCTCTTGCTGGCGGTCCTGCACTCTTACTTCCCTCTGGTGCTGCAGTGAATACCCTGTTTCAAGCTTGTAGGAACCGTCGTTATAGTTTGCCAATGGTGTGCCTATCCATAAAGGAAGTACTCCTAGATTGAAGAGTATAACACAGGTTGAAAAACATCTGCATCTGATAAAAATTTTGCTTATGGAAGGACAACATAGGTAACAAAGCATAATTTGGTCAGTGCACGAGTTGTTAATTGGCTTGCACTGGACAATTGGGATGCGGTGGGATAGGGCTGCTGATATAATTATTGCTGCATAGTGGAACTGTTTGTGCCTTGAGGTGCCTCAAATGTGTGCATAATGTGCTAGGCTTGGTTTATTCGTTTTGTAGTTTGCACAGGCATCACAGTGTTTGTGTATAGGTAAGTCAGGTTGTTGACTTGATTACCCTTTTTTTTGGGTTTGTCCATGGATAAATGTGGTCACTGGTGCTTGCATATGTGGTCAGCATTCTCTTATGTGCCAAATTCGACAAGCAGTTGGTGCCATTTTACATTTTATGCACAAGCTTTTATCATGGAAAAGAAACAATTACAGAGCTAAGAATGAGTGTGTGTTTGGTTGGTCTTGAAGCCTCAGGCGAGTCATCTTGCTAATCAAAAATCCCTTTATTGACTTTTGAAAATGCTATGAAGTGGGCTTAGGACATCCAATTGATACAAAAAATGGTTATGATTCACACAAGATTGAAGAATTCAATCGATGGAGAGTTTAATTTGCTAGTCAAATGACTTCAGATAGTAGTAGTCAATTATTGTTTACTTACATGCCTCTACTATACAAGAAAGAGAATTATATATATACTGCTGTAATGATTCTCAGCCACTCAAACATAGATTGCTCTCAGCCACTCAACTGAAACTAATTCATCTAACAACAAGTAATAACAATAACTTCTTTTACTAACAATAGATTGGGCCTAACGGAAGTACATAACAGAATAAACAGAGAAAACGGATGTTGTTCCAATAGTTGAATCAGCATTCTTAAAGTAAATCAGTATGCCACTACCTACCACCTACCACTAGTAATGCTTCAACAGAGAGCAGCTGCATTCAGCTCCATAGATCAGTTATGCTCCCCGCGAATCAGATTCATAGATTACTCACTGGGATCACTTCATAACTTAAATATATGATGTCCATCTGCCCTTAGAATTACTTAAGTTCTGATAACAAGATGTCTGTGTTGAATTCTGATGTGCAGGGGTGAAATTCATGCTGAGTAGTCACAGTGACAAGTTTCTGATAGAGTGCCTCAGCAAATGAATAATTTCAGTAGATTTCTTTTCTTTCAGTTTAGGTTTTTGATAGTACAAATATTTGAGTGGGATCAAAGATAGAGTATTATTATTATTATTATTATTGTTTCAGAATGGTTGGATTGCTTGATTTGGCTTTTATTTTTGTTTTTTTTTCTGCTTCTTGTTGTAAATTTTTTATTTAACAGCCCCTTGGTATCTTTATAATACATGCTTCTTCTTTTTTTCTGAAAACAAATGCTATCTGTTCACCATTACTAGTGATGCATAACTGGTCATCTTAGGAAGTTTGTGGTAATGTAGTTTTTTGTCCTTTTTTACAGTCAACAGGAGGCTTGATGAGTGGGTTAAGCTTGTTCAACTTGATCTTGATTCTGTAGAGACTGTAGTTGATGAAAAAGTGGAAGATAAGGTAATAGGCCAGTTAATTATGTAGTCACATTATTGTTTTTTTCCTTATTCTCTTGTTTCTGTAAGGTTCCTCAGTCATGAACATTCATCTTTTCTGGCTTGTTCATAGCACATGATCCTTTTCTCTTGAGGTGGGAAGGAAGGCAAACATATTTTTCTGCACTGTAATCAACCTTATGTATTGTTTGCTTTTTCTTGATCCCCTTTTTTTTCGTTGGGGGAGCATTTGCTCTATTTGTTTAATGTTCCACAATATATTCTGACACTGGATGTTGACAGGTCACAAGCCTGAAGATGACACGCCACCAGAAGCGTAAGATTGATGAGATACATGCGGAAGTATGTAAGGTCACTTTCGTTACCTGCTGTATGTTTGTTGATGTGCATACCAATCACATATACTTCAATGTTCATTACTTAGGGTCACAAGGAGCTGGATGCTGCAAGCTTGCGTGAGCATGAAGAATTCACAAAAGTGAAAAATATAGCAACAATTGAACTCGGGAGATATGAGATTGAGACTTGGTATTTCTCCCCGTTTCCTCCGGAATACAATGACTGTCTGAAGCTATACTTTTGTGAATTTTGCCTCAACTTCATGAAACGGAAAGAACAATTACAGAGGCATATGGTGAGTTTGTATTACTCATTCTTGTTCTTATTGCTTGGGTGAGAGTATAGTGTGGCAAACCATGTTAATGGAATGTTGAAGATTAGCTATGAATGGTTTGTTGTGCTCTCTGTGTATGTTTTTTTGTTCCCTAATTCTCACAAAGTTCTAATTGAGTTGGTCTTACTTTACCGCAAGGATTTACACTGAGGAATATTCATTTTTCCAGATGATTTTTGGAATAAGTTTTGATACTTATGTTTTTTTGTCTGAACATGCTGCAATTTTCTTTCCTTGACATTTTTTTCTGTTTTTTGGTTGGAGGGTCTTGTACTATGAAAATTTTGTGGATGAGGATTTGATAGTGTATGATGTGTTGTTGGATATTTATTTTTTTGCATCTATTCTTCTATCTAATGCTATTCAGTTGTTACATGAAGTTTGCTTCCTGAATGTAGAGAAAATGTGATCTCAAACATCCTCCAGGTGATGAGATTTACAGGAGTGGTACACTTTCAATGTTTGAGGTGTGATTTGTTGCTCCCTATCTTTGGTGCTTTCTCTCCACTCTCTTCAAGCACATAAACCAAAAAACATTGTTGGAAACACATGTCAATATGCTTGCATTCTCAAACGCCACAATGTAGATATCTTCTTTTTCTTCTGTTTTAGTATGCTTTTCCACTCTTTAATTTGTTGGGAAAAGAGTATTAGAAAGAAATATA
Source organism: Nepenthes gracilis (assembly GCA_033239525.1). Classification (NCBI taxonomy): domain Eukaryota; kingdom Viridiplantae; phylum Streptophyta; class Magnoliopsida; order Caryophyllales; family Nepenthaceae; genus Nepenthes; species Nepenthes gracilis. Next base: position 14,474,781 of record BSYO01000023.1, on the reverse strand, counting down.
AAGAAACTGGTTAATCTTCCTAAGTTTGAGTTGTTAGAGGTCTTATACATATGCATATTTCTCTTACCTCATTCCTCTATATGTACTTTTATATTCCAGTTCTTTGCCTCACTCATTCTTGTCTCTATGTATATCATGACTCAAATGTTAGGGATGCTTAAAGTCACCTCACCAACTGGCATTATCCTATCTTTAGCCTTTGAATAGTTTTTGTTGTTTTATATGTTGATCCCCGAATAGCTCATTGAGCTTCTTGACCTGTAATATTTGAAACAGGTTGATGGAAAAAAGAACAAGGTTTATGGACAGAACCTTTGTTACCTGGCAAAATTATTTCTGGATCACAAGACTCTTTATTATGATGTTGACCTGTTCTTGTTCTATGTTCTCTGTGAATGTGACGATAGAGGGTGCCACATGGTCGGTTATTTTTCGAAGGTACTTATCTGAACTCTGAGATCTCATTATTCTGCAGCGAAACTAGTGTGATGAAGCTGAAACTCTGAGTTTGTGTCATGTCTCCATTTTCATGAAAGTTCCTTTGCCATTGCTTTGACACTTGTTGTGCATTATTGATTTATGTAATTGATGTTTTCCTTTGGATGGATTAGGGTGTGTGGCATAGTGGTTATTCTGTGAGAGCATGAAAAAAAAAAAAAAAAAAGATTACTCTTTGAAGTATAATTGTCATGTCACTATGTACAAATGTTGATATATGTTTGCAAAGATTGATATATGCATGAAAGAACTGTAATCTTTAACAACAAAAATATCCTTAAAGTTCTAATGTGTTAGTGGGTAGTTAGAAACGTCTATATACAAATGTTGATCTTTTATGGTCTGTGGAAGTTATGACGGAAAGAAAGTAGACCACCAGATATTTTTGACATTGAAATAGCTATTGCACCCATTTTGTCAATATAAACCAGATGTATTATATTGTAACTTGTTCCCGCTAAGGAAAAAAGCATTTAACCAATAAATCCATTGGAAAGTATTTGTAGAGTGGCTTCACTGAGTCCTATGCTGGTTATAGAACAGATTTCTTTCTTTGGTTTTATAGTTCGGAGTATAATAAGTCAATTTGTAAGCTTTCAAGAAAAACAAAAGGAAATTAAAAACTCCTCCCCACTTGGTAGGATAATTCTGCTGGGAGATGTGAAGTGGATGTGGTTTTAGTCATTGGTGGTTTCTCTATTAAGCAGTTGATCTAAGGAGTCAAACCTCTTTAATGTATATGTTGACAGGAGTATTCTTTTTGGTGTTTGAGCTGCGTGGTATGTCAATAAAGATTAGCTGATGAAAATGGCAACCAAATTCAACCATCTCAAAAGATCTGAGCCCCAGCTTCATAATTAACAATTATAAACTTTCCTGTAATATTGGCAGGCTGGTACACAAAACTCCTGCAATGTGTGGGGTATGGAGAAGGGTCCAACCTCTTTGATTTACTTTAGGCAGTCTCAAGAGGCTGTTTTTTTTGTCTCAAATGCTTGACCACCAGGTCAAACAATTGAAGAAGGAATTTCTTCTATTGCCTTGGAATGTATGACTATTGCTGCATTAGTGGCATCATCATTCATGAAATATCAGTTTTCTGATGTCTTTAAATTATCTCGTGGATATGTTTTGTCTAAGCAGTGGCCGGTTTTCTCTTACAGTAGATTAGCTCAATAATCCTTAAATTTATTTAGTGTCTGTCAAGATCTACTTCTCTGAGCTTGCTGTTTACTGATGCAGGAAAAACATTCGGAGGAATCCTATAACTTGGCTTGTATTCTAATTCTTCCTCCGTATCAAAGGAAGGGTTATGGCAAGTTCCTTATTGCATTCTGTAAGCTCCCCACCCAACTCTTTTTTCTGACGCCCCTTTTTCTTTCTTTTTTGCATGATTTGATCTGGGAGGGATTGTATCTGAATGAGATGAACATTTTATTGTTATTGTGCATTGTGTTGCTGCCAGATGAAAATATCAGTTTGGATGCCCAGACATTGGAAAAATAGGGCGATATGTCACTATGTCCCAGAATATCATGATGTGTTGCCTGATGTTTCAGATATCACTTCTCTCTTAGAAGCTAGTTGCCACACATTTTAAATGCACAAATGTTCGAAAAATTTAAATCTATATGTTTGTATAGGTATATAACATGGGTAGATCATAAGTTTTGTAATGTTTTTAGTACCTTACAAGGATATCAAAGTTAATTGTGATAAAATTGACAAAAACTCGTCAGATAGATAATAGAAGATTAAAGATAATTAATTTTAATATATAACTCACTTTTGACGTGGTTACGATAAAAAAATTTGTGCCTATGATGCTCGATACATATACTTATTACCCAATATTGATACCGATACTGCCAGTAATATTAATGTTTTCACCCATGATTACTGAAATACAATATTTATAGATGATCATGTGCATTGGATTTCTAATATCTTTTTCTCCATAACGGGGACAGCCTATGAACTCTCTAAGAAAGAAGGTAAAGTTGGCACGCCTGAAAGGCCTCTCTCGGATCTGGGGCTGCTGAGCTACCGCGGTTATTGGACACGGGTTCTTCTCGATATCTTGAAGAAGCACAAGGGAAACATCTCTATCAAGGTATATATGCATATTCTTTCCCTATGCAAAATTTTGCTTGGAATTTGACACTTGGCGTGAAATCAAATCTGCAAGTGTAATGTTAACAGATTTCGAAGTAATTTTCTCCATGGTTAGATTTTAGTTATTCATCGGTGAGGTTATACATTTTATTTTACTGCTGCTTGCGAGTGTTGTTATGGTCCTTTTTAGTGAAGAGGTTCCTACATCCACCCGGCAATTAGGAGTAAAAGTTGGGTGGATGGATGAAGAAAATTGACTAGGTGTTCAAATCGATTGATACAATATTTATCATTATCCACAATACTTCTAATTTTAACCGTTGGGTAGATATGGAGACCTCTCACTGGATGGATCATAATAGTTCTGGCCACATGTTGCCATGACATTAAGTTTGATTTAGATCCTAATGTGATTTGCCCAAGGTTGGATGCATCAAGGTGTGAGACTCGGCTATTTTGCAACATTTTTTAGACACAGCTTGCTTTCATTTGAAATTCCCCCCATTTTGACAGGGTAGATCCGGGAATTTTTTTACCATTAGGTAAATACACAGAGTGATTTACTAAAAATTATCATGAAAAATCAATACTTTATAGTTGTTCTATTTTCTTTGATCAAAGTAAATTTAAAACAATATGTTAATTGCTGTTATTAAACAATTTCATTTGGGTCACTATAAAATATCATTTTAACTATGTATAAACTCTATCTATGTCCGTATAGTTAATAATTTTTTAGTAAGTTCAGTTGACCCCACTAAGTGAAGCATGGATCTGCAATTCCTTGGATCGGTAAGAAAGCAAATATGGGGGATCTGGAAGGGGTAGACGATACCTGCCATTGTTAAAGTTATTAGTATTTGTGGCGGTTATATCAGTATCGGACACATTGAATAATATGTATCGATATCAAATATATTAAAAGATAATTTTTTTTTTTTTTTTTGAGAATTATAAGCTAATAGGATTATATGATTCCGGCACTTCATTCTCAGCCCTTCCTCCTAATTCCCCCTCCCTTGAATCTACTCTGCGACTCGGTCAACCAAACTGGGTGATCTTTTTCAACAAGAAAAACTTGGGAACATCCTTGGACTATATGGTAGCTTATGCATCCTTACATATTAATATGTGAATATAAAAATAGATGAATAGGTGAAACGGTAACGATAGAATAGGTATCTGGAGCATGTCTATAGGGTGATTGTCAGCAAAGCAACTTGCTCTGATTGCAGGAGCTCAGCGACATGACAGCCATTAAAGCAGAGGACATTCTAGCGACGCTTCAGAACCTTGACCTGATACAGTATCGGAAAGGGCAGCATGTCATCTGTGCAGACCCCAAGGTGTTAGATCGCCACCTTAAAGCTGCCGGGCGTGGCGGCCTCGAGGTGGATGTCAGCAAGCTCATCTGGACACCGTACAAGGAACAAGGTTAATATCATTTCTTATCCATTGCCTTTCTAGTGTAAAAATTGTCTTATAGGCAACTGGGAAATTAGAACTGTAAACCAGTTAGTAGCAGAGGGAATATTAGTGTAATGAATGAATGACAGAGCCAATCAATGATCCTTTGTATATATATTTTTCATTAAAGGCAGCTGACATGGTACGGTATGAACTGATATTGTTATATGAGATTAAGGTAGGCATAAATATCTTATTATTTACTTTGACAGAAATAAAATTTTGATAAAGTGAATAATTATTTTGTGTTTCGTGCTGGTGGGCAACTGTGGGAAAGATAGCCTCTGGTGGCTGGTATGGACGGCTGGATTTTTTTGGCAGCCGGAATAGAAAATAAGTATTATATTATTTATTTGTGTATGAAATTACTATTCAACCTAGAAATAAACGTGATAGGTCCTATATAGTTATAGGCTGACGTAGACTCTAGCCTGTCTCGTTGCTGTGCCAGGAGGGTTGAGTTTCAATGAGTTCCTGTGATGGATAAGGCCTAGGAGGCGCCTCGGCTGGCCCAATTGATAGCCTCGGCCAGCCCAAGTAGACCCAACAGATAGTCTCATGTAGACCAGCCAATCACGGCATAAGGTGCCCTTCAATTGAGTAGCCGACAACCTGATCAGAGTAGAGCACGCATGCAAGAAATACCTAATATATTAGTAGAGAACCTAGCAAATGTGCCTGAAAAGTGGCCTAAGATCGTACAACCATGTCAAAACGACAACTAACATCAACTGCTTTCACCATAGCCGGGACAATTCTGCAAATCCTGACGGAAAAATTGTCACCAACCTTGGTACCAAAGTCGTGCTAAATCAATACTTGCATTACAAATATTCTTTCACCCCTGCCGGTGAAGGGGGAAGAAGGAAACAACCCTTGCTAGCAAACACCTAGTGAGATACAAGAACTCTTTCTTGCAAGGAAACTTTCTCCCCTTCTCTCAGAAAGTCGCTTCCTGTCAAGTGCAAGCTATCAGAACTAAGTCCTCCGTCAACACTCTCTAAGTGGCTCCCCATCGAATACAAATTACCAAATTTAGGGACGCATCAAAATGTTATTATTATCACTACTGCAGGTAATGTTCAACAGCAGATTGATAATATTTGTCCTGCAAACTCTAATAAATAAAACTATCTTACATGTAATGTTTATTATTCATCATTCTCGAATAATAAATATTCTCAATAAATAATTATCTTCATCTAACATTTTCAGCCAGACAATAAAATAATAATGATAATGATAATTATAATAATAATTATTATTATTTGGGAATAAATATTTCCAAGAATTGAAATTCTCAAAATTTCCACCATAGATGAACAACTTACCGCAAGAAGAAAAAATTACACAGAATAATGATCTCGTGAAACTGCCTTGCCAAACCTTTCAGCACAAACCTAATATATGTACTATAAAAACAATAACATGGAATAAAACTTACGATAATAAAACCTTAAATCCAACACAAAACCCAAACACCATAACTTTCCTTCCTTTCCCGGTAATGTATGGCTTTTCAAATGAGAATACAATACGTGCACGGTTGGTGACGGCACCGGCAAATGAGGGACGACAGCAAAATCAGAGTAGTCGGCCGGGGAGTTCGGCAGAGGATAAAATAGCAAAAATAGGTGAAAAGCAGCCGTGGTGCGTAAGTTGGCAGCAATGCAGGGAAACGACAGAGAGAAGCAGCGAGTGAAAAGGGACGAGGGAAAGCAGAGAGAATCAGCCCGAGGTACAAGGAATGACCACGGTGCAGAGAGGGAAAATAGAGAGGGAAGAAAGAGAGACGAGGTGAGGAAAGAGAATGATAGAGAGGAGAGAGTTGCAGAAAGAGAAAATAGAAAGAGAGCAAATATTTTTCTTACCCATTATTATTACCATCGATAGTATATATACATCAAATATCAACGAGATCGGTTGGAAACCGACCGAAAGTTAACCAAAAGAATACCAAACAGAAAAGGAAATAACAAACAATTTTGCCCGTAACAGAAAACAGAAAAGGAATCCTAAGGAGAGAAATTAGGCCCATAATAGAATAGTATCCATGCATAAACCGATGAATCACTCCTATTGACGGTGTCCTCTTTTCACGGCCTGAGCTGGAAGATGAACAGTTACGATCCTCTTTGACCGAAATCGATCTTCTCCCTAAAATGTCATAACACCATACTCCATACTTTACTGTCTCCTTCGCTGCATTGTTCATGGACGTATTTGATCTTCTCCACCGACTGGCATATTCCACTGCAGCTCCAGTCAAATGATGCTGCACATATGTTGCCGGCCCGTGCCTTCAATTCACAGTCTGTGAAGCACAGAGAAAAAAATAAGCAATAAAAAGGAAGAAGATTTGTAGAGAAAGAAAATATTGATATCGGTATTAGTTATTGACGTAACAATATTGGCTGTATTAGATGATACACTTTGGCATCAAATGTCATAGATGCAACAATTTTTATCTCATGGCTACATAAAAAATGAGTTATATTCTAAATTTTAATCATCTTTAATTAACAATTTACATATTTGATGAGCTCTAATCTTGATATCATTCAGGTCATTAAAAATATCCCAAAATATTTGATCTTTGCATGTTTTATATCTCGATAGGGTACTGAGTTTACACTTCTTAGAAAATTTTGGTTTTTTGAATATATTTAAAATGTGTGGATATAAACTCTCAGGAGCAAATTTATAAAATTAATTTTTGGATGATATGTCACGTTTAATTTTTTCCCATTACTGGGAAATATCAGCATTGAATTCTCTAGAAACTGATGAATATGGGCTAATATTGTAAATATTAGTTGATATCTTCTTACATTGAAAAATTCATCCTGACAAGAAAAAGATGATATGTAATATGAATTCCAGATGGTTAGCAGATCATCAGATATTCAATCTGCCCAGACCTGTTTCTTCTGGAACTTATATTATCGCTTGAAGCACCATTCATGGTTAAGCATCCACATTGAACAAGTTCCATGCTAATTGGTGAAAAGAAATGATAGTTAGTCCACCTATTTCCAACCCTCCTTCAATAAATCTGCATGTATGGCTCGTTTTAATTTTTTCATTTCTTTTTTCTTTTCTTTTGAATTTTAATGGACACTATATATATAGAGAATGAATTGTAAATAAGTTGTAAATTAGTGAGTCATCTAATGAAATTCTGAATAAAAATGGAAGTACCTGGAGGAGTTCCACAGCACATGCTGTGCTCATCAACGTGCTCTACATCAAGGCCAATAAACCAGGAACCAAGAGAAACATCTTCATTTGCATATTTGTGCAGTATGAGCCTACAGTTTGTTGTCAACAAATTTATATGTCAAATCTCAACAATCATATGCTAATGACTAATCATCAACATGTGTGACGCGTACCCACAAAAAAGTACCACTGTCAGCATATCTGTCTATGGCTAAATCCAGCCAACGCTTATAATATAGATGAAAATATTGGAAGCGATTATAATTATATTGGGTGATACGTGTCAGAGTTGGATGCAAAATTTTCCTCGTGAATTGGAACATCGGGAAACCATTGGCTGATAGATCAAAAGATATCGGGTGTATCGTTGATATATGGTCGATAGGGAGACGTATCATGATTTTATTGATGTTGGGGAAGGGGCACATATTGATATATATTAGCTGATAATTATATATCAATCAATATTTCATTTCATGGTCTATAGCCTTAGGCGATGATGGTTTATAGGCTTTGGTGATTGAGACTTGTTCCGAGTCAATTATAAGTATAATCAATCAATAAAGAAAATATATCTCACTGGTTAGTTGAAATATATGTTGCCAAGTCTTTTGAGATGGCATAAATCTGCCCAGTTGCATGCCGAAAGTACTTGTTCCCTTCTTCTCCAAATTTCCAGTACTCTGGCTCGTGGTACTTAACATTCCTACAAAAATAACAAAGTAAAAGGAAATAGCTTATGACTTCCATGAAGAAGACATCAGAAGACAATTGAAGAAATATCATGAATGAAAAAGCTTGAGGATTGTTACTTTTGAGAAAGAACAGGTCCAGATTTCATACATCCAATGTAGACTCTGGGCTTCGATCTATATTGAGCAAGAATTATAGCTAGTTGACCTAGAAAAGCCAAAAATGTCAGCAAGTGAAATGAGGAAATCAAGATTGAGTAACAACTCATACTGTAAGTTTACAATAATTTCACAGAAAGAATGATGAGGCACCTATTATGTGGGCCCACTTAACAAAAAAATAATAAAGAAGAAGGGACGACTCAACAATTGTTATATCATATCGTCAAATTGAAGTAAACTTGCAGCAAAAATAGTATTTTTCAATGGGAATCATAGTTTTTCTTGTTCGAGTATTGAGGAAGAAAGCGAGAAGACGATACTACAGAAAAAGGAGCCACAGTGAGGCATTATTTACCCAAATTGACATGAACATCATCATCCACTTTGATGTAAAAATCGGCATCCCATTTTGCAACAGCAGTGGAAAAGAATGTCTTTGTTTTTGCTGATAATTCATGGTATCCTTCAATATGGTCCTGAAGATTAATCAAATCAAGAATTTTGCAAAATGTAACAATATTTCTTCTATACAAAGGCATAGCACAGTTGGTTCTCACCAGTCTTAGGAAGTCATGATGCTGAGCGTCCTCCGAATCAATTGCTCGATCTAGAATGCTGTTTGAAGTTGCACTAAAACAATTGATGTAACAATACTTCCATCAATACTCCTTCCTATATCTTGCTACCAATTTGAAGCTGATAACTGGTGTATGTACAAAATTTTCAAGTCCCAAAAGCTACCGAGATAATAAGGCATGGGAATTCAAGATCTTTAGCCTTCCCTGACAGAAAGCATGAGTCTCGTGTAAATGGATGAAAGCGTGTTTCCTAGTTTTCCCGGCCCCACGATTCTTTGTCGACAATAGTCAGACCAAGTTGAAACTTCAAGAAATGCCACATATCTCGGTATCCTTTGGATAAGCATGTTTGTACAATTATAACAATATGTTCGGGACTGGGAAAAAGGGGATGTGATTTTTTTTTGTTTAACAAAAGAACTCTAACAGTGCATATCCTCCATTTAATGTGTGAAACAGAGGAGTGATTCCAAAGATATGTCATGTTGGATTAGCAGAAAGAAAAACTACAGAAATCAAACCTGCAAAAAAGTATCAAAGTAGTGGGGATCTCTAACTATAATTTGTCTAATTAAGGTTTTCATAATGTCCCATCCAAAAGACATGAAAGAACTATAAAAATCTCTAATAACCCTTGTAAATCCTATAAATAGAAAAATTAAATTTCTGTAGTTTTACATCATTTGAACCAAATAATATACATTTTGTAGGTTTTCATAGTTTCATATCCCCTGTTTTACCTTCCATAGTATTTCACAGTTTTTCTCATCATTATCAAAAACGAGCGCAGCACAAAGAACAAAAATGAGAGAAAATATGCACACCTGTGACCAATCATAAACCGTATCACAATTCCCTTCTCCTTCTCCAATTTTAGCAGATTTTCACCTTAACAAAATCCATGGAACAAAGTAGGTATCATCACTTAGCACATGAACTCATCACAGTCTCATACACCATTTTTAGTTTAAAAATCATATACCTTGAGGCATCCAAGTCTCCCTTACTGAGTCTCGCCGCCTCCTGCTGCTGAAAGCAGTGTTAATTCCCATTACCATAAACACTTTCTTTCTAGGCGGCTGTTCCTCTTGGGCCACTAAGGTGGATGCCTCAGCTGTTCCACTAGAACTTCCGAGCTCCTGGGAGCTCCTGGTGGCAGGGAATTCCATCTGCATCGTTGAAAGTGACTTGTCCAATGATCCATCAGAAACTCTCAAAAATTAATGCAATCACCAGTAAGTCAATACATACCAAGTTAATATGAGCAACTCTAATCATATTATAAGTTTGCTGTAATTTTACAAAAAATAATGATGTGATTTGAGGTTATTTGATTAAAATAAGAAAAGAAAATGACACAATACAAACAAGTTTCACATCTTAATTTTTTGTGTAATCGTGATAAAGTTATGGATTTATAAAAAGAACTGTACTTCTTTAATTTCATCTGTATCTTTTCCTGCCTTCTACCGCAAGACAATTCAAATTCAAAAAACTTGCGATTTCCCAAAATAAACTCCTATTCTAAAAAATAATAACAAAAAAATTGCTTAAGGGACGAGAATTTGAGCTTTTCCAGTAAAGAATTACCTTCTCAGTTAAGCTGTCCTCAGAGACGATTTGGAGCTGTCGATTATGCAGATGCGTTGATATCAACTGGTCATACGGTTCAGATGGCGCCCATGGCCTTTCGAATTTATGAAATCCATAACTCAGCCAGCTTAGTGATTGAAAACAAAAGGCCCCAAGCAAGGAAAATCTAAAAAAGAAAAGAAATGAAAACAAAACACACGATATCGGAGGGAAGCAAAAGAGACAGACCTGTTGGTGAAGAGCATGCCGAGGAGGAAGAAAGAGATGCAGAAAATGGGAACCAGTTTTGTGGAGATTTTGCCACTGTTTCGGGTTTTCATCATTTCACACAAATATCAGAGGATCAATCGATGTGAAAGAGTTTGAACTTCGAATTCATTCAAACATTCTCAACTCTGGTTTATTCGACTCTTTTATGGGTTTGTTTTACGCGGAGCGTTGAAGTTAGACCCGTCAATGGTTTCCTGCTTCCAAAGTCTCCTTCCATGACTGTCTGATCAGCAGGCACCTTGGGGCGTCGTGAAATTATTTTTCCGGTGTTTTTAATTATTAAACAAATACTATATTATAATTTAAAGGACACCATTAAATAAAAATTTCAATATATTTATATAAAAACATCCATTATCCTTATACGTTGGTTTTTTTTTTTTTTTTGGATGTAAAAAATTATAAAAAATAAAATAATAGAAATTTATGGGTATTCAAATTTTGTTTTATTCAAATGAAATTTTGTAATTTTTCTTTCAAAATTCATAAAAAATATAATAAATCTTAATAAATATCGCCGATTTATTTGATCAGTTTTCTTCTCTAACGTCAACGTGGAATCAAGTCATTAAGCGGAAATGATGTGGAAATTTCAGTTGCCAAGTCGGACTTGCTTTCTTAATTTGGTCTCGCTACGTCGGCTTTGTGCTGGTGGGCTTGGCTGAAGGGATTCCTCTCCAACACAATCTCACTTATTATTATTATTATTATTATTATTATTATTTCAAACTAGTCCAAACATATAATCTTTGCATATTAAAAAAAAAATACTATAATTAAGCTAATAATAACAGTTAGAACCATATTTACTTTGCACCTAAAAAAATGCGATAAAAATAGAGTATTATCTTGGATTAATTGACTTGCTAAGATTTAAATTAAGGAGAATTATCAATCCTATTATTGACATTTCGTCACTAATTTGAGCTCATTGTCGGACAGATAAAACAACCAAATATTTTAAATACAAGTCTTGTGACATCTAAAATACCACGTCTACGCTAACAAGTGTGGGGCAAGAACTAATGAATATTTGTCTAATAATCCGATAGATTATCTTTGATAATTAAGATCTACACAAGAAATGCTAAAAAATATAGACTCGAGCGGGTACTTAACATGGATAATGGAGTGGTGTACTGGTCACTAATCACCGGATATCAATTATTAATCCCCTCACTTGTATTGTTCGATAGCCTTCTGCGCGTGCCTATAAATATGGCCATCTACTTTATTTGTAGAGAAACTAAAAATCTAATCCTTAAATTGGTTTTAAAACAATAAAAACAAGTTTTCTCATTATATTTAAATTGTAACTATTTTGAAAAATATTAGCCAACTTGACCCAAATACAAAATAATATAATAAAAATTCTATTTCAACTATCGCTGGTATTATAGGAGATCTATATTATCACTTAGTAAACAAAAATCATTAATCATTTGCTGTATATTTTAACTGATCTTTCCATATTGCGGTTCGGCCCACTTATCCACACCTAAAATAGTTGTCTTCCCTAGGGTTCAAAAAAGTATGCAACTCTCTACCTTATTCTCACCTACACAAGCTATAATAGGTTTAGATATTGAATTAATTTTTATAGGAATACAATCCAAAACCCTTTACTATGATTATTTGTGATGCATAGAGCTAATGAACAATTATCTTAATCCAAAACCCTTCTATTCATCTCTATTTGAGGTTATATTTCAATTTCAGGTATATATCAATAATAAAATTAGATTATAAAATTTTTATATTACAAAAAACAATAATAAAATTAGATCATCACATTTTATATTAAAAAGCTCTAGTTTTGAAAGAATTCAATTGTAAACTTTTACTGATATCATAATAAACGTGCTTGTAATATGTATTATTCTCTAAATATATCATGATCTAGTATAATTTACTAAATTTAAAATAAATTTTAATAGTAATACATAAAATACGATACGAATGAGCTATTACAAGCGAACATAATATAAGCTTATAAAATATTATAACTGTTAGATATTAGCTACACTAATTTTAGAATAACATATTAAAATTAGATCATATTATTTTATATTAAAAAAACTTTAGTTTGGAAGAATTTAATTCTAAACTTTCATTGATATTATAATTAACATGCTCGCAATATGAATTATTCTCCAAATATATCATAATGTAGTATAATTTATTAAATTTAAAGTGAATTTTAATAATAATACATAAAATACAATACTAATGAACTATTACAAGCAAACATAATATAAACTTGTTAAATATTAGAATTGTCAGATATTAATTACCCTAATCTTAAAATAACATATTAAAATTAGTAAAAATTGGATCGCGAATTATTTTTCTCTTATTTCTTGCATTATTGTTATTTATGTTTTTAGATTGGATGATGCAATATACTATTCTATTATTTATATTAATAATTATATATAATAACAATAATAATAAATAATTCCTCATATTATTTAAAAATATCTGAAAATTTTCATTAATATTTCCAAAATACTCCCATTTATATTTTTCTTATCCCCAAGCCCAAAGGCCTTTTGATTTCCCCTCCTCATGCGGCACACGGCCAGACACACACAATTATTTTTTTCCATTTTCCCTTTTTATTTCCTTTTTGTTTGTTTTGGGCTCGGCCCAGCCCACATGGAAGCAACCCTATCGTTTTGATACGGACAATCTATAACCCATAGCTCTCTTTTTATTTGTTGGATACTAATTTCCACATTTATCAGAAAAATAAATAAAAAATAGTTTTTTATTAACAAACAATTAAAATTTAAACTCTAAAAAAATTAATTTTCTTACAAAAATAACAAGTTATTTTTCAAATGATCCACCATTTACTATTTATAATTAACACCAACTAATCAAAATTTTTACATGAATATAATGTTATTACTGACCATAATATATCGTATATATTACAATGAAATAAAAAAAGACAAAATGAAAATAATTATTTAAGAAACTTTGTCTATTTTGATGTGGTGGAGAACCATAAATACTTTCTCTTCTTATTTTGTTAGGGTTAATAATCTTTTTTAAAAATAAATATTAATATATTGGTAAACTTTTTTGCATTTGTTTCAAAGTTACGATGATTGAAAATATAAAAACCACAAATGATTCTTCATCTGCGTAAAAAAGAACAGAGATATGTATAATATTTATTCTTTAGGTACGATGTTATTAAACGAATCTGTAATACTGTTCATAGTAATATCTAATACTTTTTGCTGTATGATAATTTAAATATGGCTTTTATGTGGGCCGTAATAAAAAGGGAGACAAAATTCTTGAAGTATATTTGGGCTCACAGAAGTTTTGTTCTTAATGTCTATGATATTTAAAAAAAACAGTATTCTTATTTTTAAATCTGAGTTATTGATTATAATTTATATTATCTGTAATTTTCTTAAGAGATTTTTAGATTAGAAAAATAATCTTCAAATATTGCGTGGTTAGATCCCATACACCCCATTTGGTTTTGAATCTTCTTTTATTTTGGGGGAGATTCCATTAATTTTATATTTTGAATATATTTTTATTATATCTTTTTTTTTTAGATTAGTTTATCATTAGATAATCTCATTATCTTAGTAATATTGTTAGATTGTACATATTTTTTTGGGTTAATATACATCTTGCAAACAAATATATATATATATATATATATATATTTTTTTTTCTTTGCTTTCATTGAATCCCAAGAAATTAAAGAAAGAAAGCCACTTCCATGAAATGCAACCAAAGTAGCATCTATGGTCCACCTCATAAATTGAAAGCTATTCATTATTATATGGTCACCACCACTCATTTTTTATATCATTTACTATTGTCAATATAATTACCATCAATAATATTACAGTCATTTTTAATTATCATTTTATTTATAAGTATTAAAGTATATTAAATAAAATATTTAATATAATAAGATAAAAGATACATAAAAAAATAACATCAGACCTCAATGTTACAAAAAGAATAATGCCCTAGCCTACAAGATTGTCTATGACCATATCAAACCAAAGTAAAAAATATAAGGCCATATATCGAACATTGAAGCCAAGCTGCCCAAGTAAGACCAAATTGGGAAAGTAATATCGGAAGCATCCACCCACACCATCATCAATCGGTTAGGAAAGTTTCACTTATTAAAGAAAGATCTCACATTCGCTGTATTGGGCATGTGAAATGGATTAAATATATCAAGCTAGTTTTATTTCAAATATAAGTATTAATCAATTTTGTTTAGCAATAGTGATTATCTGATTACCTTTAAAGTTAACATTATACCTGATGGGTATAACGTCCAACGGTCCAAAGAAGTCGACCCAATATGATTTCTAGTCAAAAGATAAAACTCGACGGCTCAAAACATCTACACGGTTCATTTCAACGAAAATGACTGAGACCAATTTAACAGCTTAGACGATTCTCAAACTAATGTTATCGGACGTTAGTTAAAACCACTGTCGGGATAAAGTTTAACCGTTAGCCAGTTTTTTTAATGGTTAATCAACACCCATTTTCTACACCCATTTTCTATAAAAGGCCGTCATTTTCAACCGTATAACTGTTAACATTATACTCTTGTAACCTCATTCAAAAAGGACTCGTCTAATACAGTTAGTTATGTGTTAGGTTTAACAAATTATTGAAATATATAATACCTAAATTTGTATGGTAAATTTTTCCAATGTTAGATTTCATTAAAGATGTTATGTATTCTCAGTATAAGTAAATTCAAGTTGTCTACCCATAAAAAAATGGATAATTTTGCTGTATAAATCAGAAATGAAGTAGTTATAAAAAGGGTTTTGCAACACATTTCACCATTAATCTATTTTTTATTTTTTGTTTCTTCATAAATTAATTATTATTTAATTTGAATTTTAAAAATAATTGTTCTAAATCTTATGAATTTAAGAAATATAAGTTTAAAAATATGTATTTGTATGATATGAAATATATTTTTTCACCTATATTTTAGAAAATTAGAGTAACATATAATTTAAAAATATAAATTATAAAAATATTTTTCAAAAAATATTATAAATTTTATAATTAAATTTTATAAATTTATGAAGGATAAATAAATAAATATATATATTTTTACAAAAGTAAAAAAAAATAATATATCAGTTTGAAACTTCAACACGCTGCTAAGTTACTGTGCTGAGTTTGCCCTAACCTTCCTCCGCACATCGTTTCTCTCCCTCTTAGCCTTTCCATATAAATAGGCGACACCCAGTCGAACGGCACACAGTCGTTCCATCGCACGAGGAAAGAGGCTAGGTTTCCTTGCGTTCTCACCTGAAGGTACAAGTTTCTATATCAAATTTTTATGTTTCTTCTCTTCAAATTTTCATATCAAATTCTGTACGCGATCATCTGCTATGCCTTTCTGATTCCTTCCGATTGTCAGCTCTTTTAGATTTGTCGCAGCGTCTTTGACCTTTTTGTGATTCTGTATATCCATTTTGTATAATCTTTTTATAGTTCTCCATTTATTGGATCTTTGTTTTCGTGTTGCTGGTTATCCAGTTATCGTAGATCTGTGATTATTTTTATGGTATCCATGAATCGATGTTGGCTGTGGTTGATTTGCTTGTAGATTTTGGGCGAATCGGCTTTATTAAGATTGAATCTACTTGTGTAGTAGTTTTATTATATATTCGGAGGTTATGCTGCTCATCCTCGAGGAATCTCGTGGTTGTATTCCGACGGTTGATTGCTGATTAGGAGGGATGGTAGATATTTAAGTGATTGTACTGCCCGAAATTGGTGCTGCAAGTTTTGAGGAACTCATGCTTGTGCATTTCTGTCTCAGATAGTCTGGCTTCTGTGTGCAGGAAACGGAACTCAAGGACTAGACTTGATGTTCTTGTTGCTTAAAGGTTATTCTGTTTGTTTGTGGTTTATATTACTTGGTCTCATGGAAGTATAGTTTTCCTTTTAACTTGAAAATTATTCTGGTTCTTTACAGAAGGATGGTGTATTTAGAGTTGTGAAATAACTTAGCACTTGGTGCTTAAGGGATTGAGAAATCATTGGTCCTTTTAGTTATTCTTAATTGTTTGGCAAACACTCACACTTTCTTCAAGTTCGACATGTCAACTGTTCATTAGGAAATTTAATATCTGATTCACTCTGCCATTGCTGGTGTGCCATTTAAAAATATGAACTTCTGAGTTCTAACTATTCCTGATAGCTTGAGACTTTATAACTGCTATATTTTTCAACATTTTGCTTGGTATCATATATAATGACCACACAAGGACAAATAATATATGGGATATTTCAGTTATTCGTCATCTGTAACATCACACATTTGTTGTTTATATTTGATGTCAATGGCATGATAATGGAATATGTATGGTTGAGACCATGAGATAGAAAAATCAAGTCTTGCCAAGCATTGGGAATATATGGATTTTGTAATTTGTCAAAATTGGTTAGCCTAAGAGAGATCTGAGGAGGAGAATCTGAAGCATACTGCAACAGATCTGATCCATTATGCAAATCATATGAATAGGAATGTTTCTAAGTATGCAAGTGCAGAAAGTGTGAGCGTGATAGTTCAACAATTTTAACTAGCGACTTGCTAGGAGTAAGGAAGTCAAAGGTTCTGATCTAGCAAATGGGCTTGGTGATAGAATTATAGGGTGACTCGGATTCATGTGATGATCTTAAGTTTTTGGAGGGAGAGCTGATTTTTTGTCTGTATGTCTTTCTTCAGCGTTGGCTCACCAATTGTTTCTTACCAATTATATTATTGTATTAGTAATGGATATACCCTCACAATTTTCTACGACATGCAGTGTGTTTTCATGTCAATTCCAACCCTTGCCAAAACAATTTTGATGATTTATTGTAGAACATGCTATTGGATTCTCTAGATGAGTGATTTGTACTGTTAGTTGTGGCTGATGATCTATATTTTTCTGATCTTAAAAACCTTTATCAACATATTGTTTTTTTTTCTTTGTGTGGTTTTTCAATGTTGAAGTTTGCCCATTATTTGCCTCCAGGATATTGGCAATTAAGCCTGCTGTAACTGCTGTTCTCCAAAGTGGAGTTTGAAGCTTCTTTTATGTCTGAACGAGTCTCTATATTCCTGTCATCAATTGGGTTGCTCGGAGAATATTGTCCCACATCCAGGAAAAAGGACAGCTATACCTTGTATACTGTCGGCTGTATGCATCTTGGGCCATTTGTGGGCTATTCTAGTCATTGTCACGGTTGCAAGTTTATGTGGCCTTCTCTTGCAAGAACAGACCTTGCTTTTTCAGTGTTCTCCTAGCTGAATAAAATCCGGTTTTGCTTCCCAAGAGCAATATGGCTTTGCAAAACATTGGTGCTGGCAACCGTGACGATGCCTTCTACAGGTATAAGATGCCGAAGATGATAACAAAGATTGAAGGCAGAGGGAATGGCATCAAGACTAACATTGTCAACATGGTAGAGATTGCAAAAGCCTTGGCAAGGCCTGCTTCTTATACCACGAAGTATTTTGGTTGTGAACTTGGAGCCCAGTCCAAGTTTGATGAGAAAACGGGAACCTCCCATGTCAATGGGGCCCATGATACAGCAAAGCTTGCTGCGCTCCTTGAGAACTTCATTAAGAAATATGTTCAGTGTTATGGTTGTGGCAATCCGGAAACCGAAGTTGTGATAACTAAAAATCAGATGATAACACTCAAATGTGCTGCATGTGGGTACGTTTCTGATGTTGACATGAGGGACAAGCTCACTGCTTTCATCCTTAAGAATCCTCCTGAACCGAAAAAAGGGCCAAAGGACAAAAGGGCTATGAGGAGGGCCGAGAAGGAACGGCTCAAGGAAGGGGAAGCTGCAGATGAGGAGCAGAAGAAGCTGAAGAAGGAGGCTTCCAAAAAGAAGCCATCCAAAGATGGTGCTTCAAAAGTCACCACCACTGCCACCAAGAAGAAGAACCAAGGCTCTGATGAGGAGCATTCCCCGGCTGGAAGTCAGTCCGATGAAAATGATCCTGCAGCAGTTGACGATAACGATGATGACGATGATGTTCAGTGGCAGACTGACACTTCTTTGGAGGCAGCTCGTCAGAGGATTCAGGAACAGCTTAATGCCGTCACTTCTGAGATGGTTATGCTCTCTACCAACGATGAAAAATCATCGGTGAAGAAGTCCCCAGAGCACGAATCCATCAATGGTACGAAATCGATTGATCCCCATGAGATGCTTGTCAACGGTTTCAAGGAGTTGTTCGAGAAGGGTTCCTCTCCAAGTCAGTTGAAGTGTTATTTGGAGTCTTTCTCTGGAACTACTCAGGAGGCGATGGATGCCCTGTTAGAAGCGCTGTTCAATGACGTGGAGAAGGGGCTTGCCAAATCAGTTGCTGCAAGGAAGAACTATCTTGCTGCCGTAGTTGAGGACGAAGGGTCACAACTGGTTCTGCTCCATTCAATCGGGAAGTTCTTCACAAAAGCCAGCCCCGACGGCGCAAAAGAGGTGGCGTTGGTTCTCAAGGTGCTGTATGACGCTGATCTGCTGGAGGAAGAGTTCATTCTCGAGTGGTACCGGCGGGGTTGTACTAGTGACACCAAGAGCTCTCCAATTTGGAAGAATGTGAAGCCATTCGTTGAGTGGCTTCAGAATGCCGAGTCTGAATCTGAAGAGGAGTGATCAGTAATCGCTCTCTTGAGACAGCCGCTTCTATTTGAAGGTCAGAACTGTTCCTTTGTCTTTCTACTTCTTTTTGAGACTGCTACTCGAATAAATGCTGTAGGCCTCGTTCGGCCTTTATATATTTAAGATGTTGTGACAGTCTATGGAAGGCATTTCCATAGCTTGGAATAATTTGTATCGTGTGCTGGTGTCCCTAGCTGTCCCTAGCTAGGTTGTCTAAGGTGTCTCGGGTGTGCTGTTTGCTTCTTGTTGTGCTTTTGTCAATGTTGGACATCTTTGTCTTTCCTTGTGCTATGATATTTTTTTATAGAGATTATGCTATCTTGGTCTTGTATTGGAGGGACCAGTTAAGGGCTGTATGCTAACCGAGTCAAGCTCAGTTGAGTTGAGTTTGGCTTGGTTCGTTTTACATTATAGACAAGGTTGAGAGCTTGAGCCAAGTCTTTTCTTAGCTTAAGCAAGGGTTGGTAAGGAGGTTAACCGGCTTGAGTTTGGCTTGTGACTTATATATAAATGAGCCGAGCTTCAACTTGAGCTGTTGCTTGGATTATTTTTTGTGCCGTAAATGGGGCGAAGCCTCGAAACTCAAACATGAGCCAGGCTAATCGTTAACCTGTTATATAAAACTAAACGAATTAAAATTGATAATGATGCTTATCAAATATAAAAATAGATAATTTTGGGGGTTAATTACAGTAAACATCAGCAACCCTTGAATTTTATTTAATTATAGAATTAACATCTTAATTATTTTATTAGTTATTTGCCAATATTTTATATTATGTTTTAATTTTATTAATGATATTTACAACGTTTTTTTTTTTTTTACCGTTAGCCTAATATCTCAATTAATAACAAAAATCAAGTTAAAATAAATTGAATAAAAACTCAGAACCACTGGAGATAAAAGTGGGCTGGTGATTTATTAAATATAGTAAAAAAATGGATTTTAAGTTATTTTTCCCCCTTTTTTTTTGCATTATTAGGCACGAGAAAATATCCACAGCCGATACAATCTAATATAACTCCACACAAATTGATTGAATTGAGTTTGAGAAAATTATGTCTTAACCCAAATTCGATCTCCTGACCATGTAAAATAGCGTATGAATTCTAACATGAACTTAATATTAAGGTAACGTTTTATATGGCATTATTTTAATTTTAATATATAATGATACGTGCCTAATGAGTTATTTGATGCTTAAAAAGTCGTAGTTGTTTTACTTGAATTTTAAATTTAAGATTTAAAATATTTCTATGCTCGTTTAATTATTTAAATAATTTTTTAAGCTTTTTATTAGTTATGTTTAAGGATTATAAATTTGAATGCTAATTGATAATTATACTGTTAATTAATAAAAAATTATACTAATATTATCAATTTTTGAATTTTTATTTATGATAGAAAATTCATTTTGAGATAACCTAAAATATTGAGGTTATGTTATGAGTTATAAGTATTGAATTTAATTTGGGTTTGGCTTAACAAAAAAAAAAAAAACAAAAATATGAGGCTAAAAGTGAACAAAAATTAAATTGTTTTGCTATAATTAAAAACAGTAATTAAAATATTTATTAAAAAAATTAAATTAAATTAACATCGTAATGGGACTTCAGTTCTGGAGAGTCCTGGGACTACAGTTCTCCTCTAATGGCTGCTTCTCTCTCTAACCCTTCTCTCTCCACTCCTCGCTTCTCTGCTTCACTTACGGCTAAACCCTTGAAAACCCTACCTTTTCGATTCGAATCTTTCTGTAAACCTCAATTTCTGTGCAGACCAACTCTCGGTCTCTCTCTCGCCGTTCCGCTTCTACCGAACAGCAGGCGTGTCTTCGATTCATATTCATCAGTGAAGAACTCAGCTCATAATGTAAGCGCCTTTTAGCTTGAATTATTCGTTCTTTTTTTTTTTTATTGCCTCCTTCTTGCTTAAGTTTTGCTTCATTTCCTCAGCTGTAATCGTAGTACTTGAATGCACTGGTGCTTATGTTAAGTTGCTAACATTGCGTTTTCTCTCTCATCCTCTCTGAAATTTCTTCTGTTTTTTTTTGGGAAAATTCGGTTTTAATTTTGGAGACACAAATGGCATTTTAAGTTTGCCTCAGATTTTGATTGACAAAGTCGATTCCCTGATTTTACTCAGTTGCTTTCAAATTGTTAGCTATGGTACCTTTATTTGCAAGGTTCACGATTATAATCTATGCCTTTGATTTCTGATTTCGATTGTTGGATATCCGTAGACAAATGAGGGAAAAGAAGAAGGCCAGGATGGCGCGAAAACACCCGAAATTGAAGCAGAAGGCCAGGACGGTGCGAAAACACCCGAAATTGAAGCAAATTTGAAGCCCCTACCCAGAATGGAGATCCTCATTAAAGTTTATAAAGAGGGTGTTCTAACTGGAGATGAAAAAACAATGTCCGATGTTGAGGCCACAATACACAGAATAGAATGCGAGAAGAATGAATTTGTCCAGAAAATTTCTAATTTATCAGCCGAATTAGCTTCTGGAAAGGAAAAATACATCCGTCTACAGGCAGATTTTGATAATTTTAGAAAAAGATCAGAAAAGGAGAGACTTACAACAAGGAGCGATGCACAGGGAGAAGTTATTGAAACCCTCCTGCTCATGGTGGACGGTTTTGAGAGAGCAAAGCAGCAAATCAGACCAGAAACCGAGAAGGAAAGAAAGATTGATACGAGTTATCAGGGAATATACAAGCAGTTTGTGGAAATCATGAGGAGTTTGCATGTATCTGCCATACCAACGGTGGGAAAGCCTTTTGATCCATCCGTAAGTATAATTTATCAACGGAAGAGTAATTGAATTCATTATTTTCCTTTCACAGTGTGCTGTTCTCTCTAATGGTGACTCAATGCCATAATGTATGCAGCTTGATGAAGAGGGATCAAGAAGTTTTAGATTATTATGGCAACTTTGATAACATAAAATTACACATAAAATCTGTTGTGTTCTGCAAGTGCAGAGATTGTTGAATATGGCCCTCTGAAGTTTAGCCCTTGAAACCAGTGAGACCGCTGAACATTTCAAGTAGGCTCTCTAGACCAGGGGAACTTAAACTAGGTTTTTCCTTTTTCCTCTCTTCTTCTTCTGTTTTCGATGGCTGCAAACTGGTGAAATTCAGGAAAAATCAACTGATATTAGAATCAATGAAACTCAATCTGTTGCAATCGTGCGCACAGTTCTGCTTCCACAGCGCCGGCTGTGTTCAGATTCCCAAATCACAGACAAAATCAGGCAAAAGTTGGGAAGGGAAGAGGTCAGGTTGAGGGGAGAAGACGAGAGGGGGTGGGGCTACTAGTAACAAGAAGTTGGTAATAATAACTAATAATAATAAAACTAATAATGGCTATATGTAGTCGCGATATTTTCGGGTAGTTGTACTATTCTGGTGCTTTTCCGGGACCTCAGCTGGCTCGATGGTGCTATAACTTCAGCAGCGATGAAGCCGGTAACATTACCCTTCCCATCAAACAGAACCTTGTCCTCAATGTTGAAAGTAGGAAAATCCTGAATAAATTCAGTGGCCACTTCCCACGTAGCTTCTTCTGCAGTTTGAGACTGCCACTGGACTAGAAGCTGAGGGATGAAAACACTATGTTGGAGAACCTTGTAGAATCCTAAAATCTGAAATGGAAACAGGATCGGCTGAGTTCCCAGAGCTTCCTGCGATAATGTGATCGCTTGACCAGGTGGTTCCGCAGGACCCCGTTTCAGCAAGGAGACATGAAAAACATTATGAATATGAGAATAGTCGGGAAAATTTAAATGGTATGCCACTAGTCTGATTCGTTTCATAATGCAGAAGGGGCTGTAATATCGTTTAGCCAGTTTATTGGATTGGCGGTGAGCCACTGTGGATTGCTGGTAATGTTGGAATTTGATATAAACCCAGTCTCCCACCTGAAATTCCCTGTCGGAACAATGAGCATCATCTTGGTTCTTCATGCGCAGCCGTGTTCGTTGAAGATTCTCCTTGAGCCGAGAGAACAGGGAAGCACGTGAAGTGAGCAGATTATCCATGACAGCAATTGGTGAGGTGCCTTGAATGTAATCTGCCAAAGAGGGTAGAGGAGTGCCATACACCGCCTCAGACGGACTCATTTTCATGGACGAGTGCCACGTGGTATTGTAACTCCATTCCGCCCAAGGTAAAAACCGAACCCAAGTGGAACGATTCTCGGCCACAAAACAACGCAGATAATCCTCTAAACAACGGTTGACTACTTTCGTTTGTCCATCCATTTGAAGATGATAAGAGTTGCTACTGGATAAGGCGTTACGTTGCAATTTAAAAAATTCTTTCCAGAATTTGCTCATAAAGACAGGATCTCGATCTGAAACGATTTCGGTGGGCATCCCGTGCAATCGGCAGATCTCCTGAATAAAGACGGCTGCCAAGTCTTCTACGGAGAAGTGGGTATATTTAGACGGTTTGTTCACCACCACAAGGATGACGGTTTTTCCTCCCGAAGTTGGCAGATGGGTAATAAAGTCCATGGAGAGTGAACTCCAAATTTTTCCAGTAATGGGAAGGGGCTGCAGTTTCCCTTGAGGAGCCACAATGAGAGGTTTGACTTGTTGGCAGGTCGGGCACCTAGAAACATACTCACAGATGTCATTATGCATGTGTGGCAAATAAAAATTAGCCGATATTCAAGCGATCGCTGGAATCCCGCATGTCCCTGAGTGGTGAA
The DNA here is from genome assembly GCA_033239525.1 of Nepenthes gracilis. Lineage (NCBI taxonomy): Eukaryota > Viridiplantae > Streptophyta > Magnoliopsida > Caryophyllales > Nepenthaceae > Nepenthes > Nepenthes gracilis. The sequence goes on along the minus strand of BSYO01000023.1, from coordinate 14,450,776 downwards.
TCATGATACTAATGTAAAATTAGGCCCTGCAATGCTGAATCAGTTGGTACTAAAAGTCTACGTTTGAAGAAAACTAGACCATCCCGCACTGAATAATGCTCAAAGTCTCCCGGCCGGTCCTGGATGGCAGCCAGTAGTTCGGTTGAGGCTGTATTTTTTGTGTAAAAATTGCGGAGGGCTGCAACCAGGGCCACCACTGGCCTGGAAGATGTGCACAGGGTTTGACAGGAGCCATCTGGTAATCGAGATAAGGCATCAGCCGGTCCATTTTCCTTTCCGGGTTTGTAAGTAATCTTGAAATCATATCCTAGCAACTTGGTAATCCATCGTTGTTGCTCCAGGGTGTGAATGGTCTAGCTTAAGAGGACCTTGAGCGGCTGGTGATCTGTTTGAATAATAAATTTCACCCCCAACAAATATTGTCGCCACTTCTTCACTGTCTCTGTAATAGTGCAGAGCTCCCGAATGTAAGTAGAGGCGCCTTGCAGCTGGGGCTTAAACTGTTTACTAAATAATGCAATTGGGTGTCCGGCCTGCATTGGCACTGCTCCAATGCCATTTTCGGACATATCGGTTTGGGCGACGAATGGTTTGGAAAAGTCGGGTAACGTCAAGACCGCAGTAGTTGTGAGGGCAGTTTTAAGCGCCTGGAAAGCTGCCGTTGCTTCTGTAGACTAGACAAAAGCGCCTTTCCGCAATAATTGATTGAGGGGCGCTGTGATTTGAGCATAATGTACTATGAATTGTCGGTAATACCCGGCTAACCCCAAGAAGCCACGCAGCTGTTTAATATTGGCAGGTTCGGGCCACCGTTGCACAACGGCAATTTTGGCAGGGTCCACTGCGATCCCCTGTTCTAAGACAATGTGTCCCAGATAAGCTATTGAAGTGCGCCCGAACTCACATTTGTTGTGCTTGGCATAAAAAACCTGATCCCGCAGAATCTGGAACACTCGGGCAAGATGATCACAGTGCTGCTCCCAAGTGGGGCTATAAATCAATATGTCATCGAAGAATACTAGCACAAACTTCCACAGAATTGAACAGAAAATAGTATTCATTACAAATTGAAAAGTGGAAGAAGCATTTGAGAGGCCAAAAGGCATCTCTAAGAACTTATAGTGTCTCTCGTGGGTTCTGAGAGCTGTGTTGTGTACATCGGCAGCTTGCATCTGCATCTAGTGATACTCAGATCGCAGGTCTAGCTTCGAAAACACATGAGCTCCATGGAGCTCGTCTGGCAACTCATCCACGGTCGGTATGGGAAGCCAATCTTTAATTGTAATAGCATTAAGTGCTCAGTAGTCCACACAAAAACGCCAACCGCTATCCTTCTTTTTAACCAACAAAACTGGAGAAGAAAATGTGCTAGTACTCAGCTGAATGATGCATTCCGCAAGCATTTCATGAATCAACCTCTCCATTTCCGCTTTTTGGAAATGCAGATAGCGATATGGTTTGACCTTCACCGGCTCAGTGTTAAGCTTTAGAGTAATGCAGTGGTCGGTTGAACGTTGCGGAGGCAACCCGTGGGGAAGCTTAAAGATATTGGCAAAGGAGGAGAGTAGTTGGCAGAGTGTATGGATAATCTAAGGATCGACAATTGAGGGGAACTGGGCGGGGTCAATTAACGCTGCTGAACTGATAGTCTAGGAGGCCTCCTGTGTAGGCAGAATGGTGAGTTGGAAGTAGGAGGCCACCGATTGGGTGAAGTCATCTCGCTTTAATTGGCCTAACGTCATGGTGGAGACAGAAGTCAGTGGCATGCCATGTAAAGTGAGTCTGTGTTAGCATGGTCGAAATTCATCCATAATGACCGGTAATCAAACAACACAGGGCCAATTGTGGCTAGCCACTGTACGCCAAATACAAGATCAGCCCCATATATTGATAACATATAGAGATCAACATCAAAACAGCCTTGTCCTAAGGTTACCGAGACTTTGGTACACAATCCTTCACACCGAAGTGAAGCCCCATTTCCTACGGTGACGTTGAGGTGGTGAGAGTGCTTGATTGAAAGCCCGAAATACTTGGCTATGCGTGTCTGCGAAAAATTGTGAGTGGATCCACTGCTTACTAAGATAATTACGGGTTGGCCTGAGATGACTCCCTGGAGTCGCAAGGTGGAAGGGACAAAATGTCCTTCCAGAGCATGGAAAAAAATGGTTGGGATGGCTTCAGGTGGTGGAGGTGATGGGTCGGTTTCTTAAAGATGTTCGGCCAAATACTCGGGTTCCTTTGAACCCACCTCCAAATTTTGGAGTCCAGGCAGGGTGCCTCCCTTTTCTTCAGCCAACATACACAAAAATTTGGGGGGATTGCAGCAATGGCCCGGTGTAAATTTTTCATCATAATTGAAACAAAAACCTAGTGCTCAACAAGCGGCCATTTCGGCTGGTGTTAGTTTCTTTATGGGCAATTTGGGCGGAGAAGGTTTTACCGACATTGGAACAAAGCTACTGTTGATCCTGGACAGTGGCAGACGTTGCGCACTTGTTCGGCAGGCGTCTAGCTTTTCCTCCACCAATTTGGCCATTCCAATGGCATCCGGCAGTGTCAAGGGTTTCAGCAACAGTAGCTCCCGATGGATGTTGTCATTTAGGCCCGAGATGAAGCAGTTTAATAGGTTGGTGGTAGATAAGCTTGGCGTCCGGATAGAAAGTGATTTGAACTCCAACATATAAGCTGCCACTGTTGTTCCCTGGCGAAGCTTGTACAAGGTAGCTTTTGGGTTCAAGTATGAGGATGGGCTGAAACGTCGTTCGAGGTCTTTCGTGAATGCTTCCCAGGTAGAGAGCTGGTTGGTTACATGCATTCATTGGTACCACTGGAGTGCAGCACCTGACGTATAGAACGCAGCCACCATCAGTTTTTGGTTCGGCAGTGTGCCATGGAGCAGAAAAAATCATTCAATTTGGAAGAGCCAACCGATGACATTGTCGCTGGTGAAAAATGGAATTTCGAGTTTAGGTAAGAGGATTTGTGAGGAGATTTGTGGATCGGGTTGAGATGCTGGAAGTAGGGTTAGGGTTTGTGTCGTCGGAAGCGCCGCTAATGAAAGGGTAAAGGAAGGAGGGGTGGGTAATAAGGGGGGATTCGTTGATGGTAGGGATTGCCGCTCAAGTTGATTTAGGGATTGTCGCATCTCAGTAATGGTTTGCTGTAACTTACTGAAAGTCTGCTGGATCTGTTCGGTGGTAGAGGAAATGGAGGAGATGCGGTCGGCATATTCCTTCAACTCCTGCATGATGCCGGAAATGGATTCTTCGTGCGCCTTATACCTTGTCAGCATGCCCTCAGCCATTGTGTCAACGAAAGCACCAAAAACTGTTGCAATCGTGCACACATTTCAGCTTCCACAGCGCCGGCTGTGTTCAGATTCCCAAATCACAGACAGAATCAAGCAAAAGTTGGGAAGGGAAGAGGTTAGGTTGAGGGGAGAAGACGAGAGGGTAAGGGGAAATCTGAGAGAGCAGAAGGGAAAGATTGAGAGAGAGAGAGAGAGAGAGAGAGAGAGAAGAAGACACAGAAGAAGGGAAAACTATTCTCTGCTCAATAACCGTGTGTACATCAGTATAAGAGGCCAACAGCCCAACTAGTAAGGGCACGTGTAACAGAAAGGAAATCAGAATATATAACTAATATATAACTAATAAGGGGGTGGGGCTACCAGTAACAAGAAGTTGGTAATAATAACTAATAATAATAAAACTAATAATGGCTATATGTAGTCGCGATATTTTCGGGGTAGTTGTATTGTTCTGGTGCTTTTCCGAGACCTTGGCTGGCTCGGTGGTGTTGTAACTTCAGCAGCGATGAGGCTGGTAACACAATCCATTCTCCGTGAATTAGTGGTCATCAGCTTCTTGAAGAGGAGTGATTCAGATGTGGTGCTTCAGTGGGCATTTGCACACATTGGGAAGGTGTGCCTTTTTCAGTAACATAAGGTTCCCCAGCAACAATAAAGCTATTGTCGTGGGATCAGTTTCTTGTATAATGCTAGGTAAGATCACACACAATAGATTCAAAATTGTTTGACCATTCTCAGAGCCCCACACATAGCGGGATTTTCATATACTGAGCTGCTTCTCTCATAAAATTCCCAACTGGGCCCTTGAGGAAAATTATAGACTCTCACCCTTTAGTTTAGGAATTAAGACACAAAACTCCATGGCATTGGATGCTGAGGCATTCATTTTCTCTATTTTCATGTCTTTGGATACAACCCATATAGGGCATAGCAGGCCTCCTACTTGGAGCTTGCCAGATGGGCTATTAGGTTTGCAGTAGAGCATGTCAACGATAATTATCTTTTAAGACGAGGTCCTAGGCTCCTCTCCAGAGGAAGGCATTCCATGTATAGGTGCTGCTCCTACTATGGACGTGATTTTCATGTTCTTGATCCTTGTTATGTATAACTTAAATTCGTTTTGTATGATCAGCCTGTTTGAAGACTCGACCCGAAAGTTTATAATGCAACTTGATGTGTGTTTTGAATGAAGATTAGTGGTGGTATGGATCTGTTTTTGGGCTCGTTACTTTGTCTATTTGCGTCTCATTTTTTGGCTCTAGGGTTTTCATAGAGCTTTTTAGGAACACTTGTAGCTGCTTCTTGTGTTACTTTTTTTAAAAATAGTGAAAGTTCTCCACCTTTATCCATAGGTTTTTTTTTTTCCTTGCAATTTTTTCACGTAAATATGATGTTTATTGATACTCTAAGATATTATAGTGAATTTATATAACTGATTCGGTTTCATTAGACTTAAAGTTTTATTGTTATTACTGTATACCATCGATATTGAAGATTGGTGGTGTTAATACTGTTGCACAACTGTGTCTAAACTCTGCGATTGGTTTTCTTTCCCGGTGTAGTTACATGAGGCCATTGCACGCGATGAGTCTAAGGAATACAAGGAAGGGATTGTTATTCAAGAATTCCGACGTGGTTTTATCCTTGGCGATCGGCTTCTACGACCGGCTAAGGTTAAGGTTTCTTCCGGCCCTGGTAAGAAAACAGCCCCACCGCCCCCTCAGAAGTCTGCAGAGCAGCCTACTGCTACTGCTGGGATTGAAGAACACTGATCCCCCAACATCAAAGCTTTAAATTAAAAAGAATTCTGACGTCTACATTGTTCCTTATACTTCGATCAGCCAAGCATTCTGTCGTCCGACATTTTTATCTGCCATGGTGGTTGATTTCGGGGAAGTCAAGAGGCTATGATTTATAAGGTTCACATTACATCCTTATAGTTAACCTGTTTATGTGCAAAAGTAGTAGAGGGAGGGAGGCTAAAATCTGGCAAAATGCTGCTTGTGTGAGGGAAGGAGGTAACTCATGTAATATTGTCTGTGCTATCAGTTATTTACAGTGAAGTTCATCTCCCATTTTACTTCAAATTTTGCAAAACAGCTGTCAATTAGATGACAAATGCTATAAGAGATTTTCATATTGGTTTTATTTACCCTATTTTTTCTTGATTTTCATCATATGCATTACTCTTTATACTTCTAGGTTCAACGAGAAACCTATTAGATTTTTTATACCTAATAAATTAGTATGTTATATAATAAAATAATATGTATAAAATGAGAATTTTAGTGAAAATATATTAAAAGATAAAATAATAAATAATAATATTTAAAAATTATGTCGAAAGTAATATGAGAGGATAGCATGTAAGGTGATTTAAATTTTTAAAATATAAATTAAATAAAATAATTGTAAGAAAAGATTAATCAGTTATGTGAAATTAAAAAAAAATGAAAATTATTTGATTGTTGCGAAATAATATTAATTATTATATTGTAAATAAAAAACTGAGGTGATTCTCTGGACATAACTGTGCAGGCTGCATTCGACATAAAACTCGATGATTCTAGACATTACAAAATTATTTTTTTTAAAAAAATTAAGTTAAATGTCTTGTAATATATTATAAAAATAACATATTAATTAACTTAGATCCTGTTTAGTTAGGTCATTGAAAATTTGATGCCACTGTTAGGTTGTTTGTTATTATTATTAATGTTAGGTAACTGTTATTGGCCGTTGAGTTGTGAAATGAACAGACATATTTTTTGTTTCATTTATTATAGTCATTTTTATAATTTTTTTTAATAAAAAGTATACAAATTAAAAACATTAAAAAATAAAATTGATGTGTTTTAAAAATCTGAATTGACATATAAATTAGGAAGCATATAACTTTGCTTAAACGTCTAACTATAAATGAATCTAATCTTTGTGACTATGAATTAGAGTTCTGCACACTATAACAGAATAAATTAAATGTAAGAGGTGTACGGAATTCATTCCTTAGTATATCATCCGATACTCAAGTTAATGATCTTTCTATTAGGATTGGAAATATGATGAGGAAGCAAATGCTAAAAATTAAAGATGAAGAAAATGAGTGTACATTTGGAGGGTTATACTCATTTGTGTGTACTCATTTGATTGATTAATTTTTTTTTCTTTTTTTTGAAAAGATTTTATTCATAATCAGAAATATCATTTTGTTGATTGACATCCAAAATCAATATGTGCGCATGATACTGTTTCGAATCAACAGTGACAGACGTTACTTACGGTGTGTAACGATCATTTTCATTCAACGAGAGAGCCATCTAGCTACTAGCTAAATAGTTATTTCATCCGCTCTATGTACCTGACTTTTAAGCGGCTCATTATGATCATTTAATATCTGACTGTTTAGATTGTATTCTTTGGTTCATACATTCGAGATTTATTACTCGATTGACTCTATGACTTTTTTCGTTAAATCGTTGACATTTAAACCTCTTATTTAATTAAGTATTGAGGTGATCTGTTTTAAATTGTACCCATAAGGAACAAATGTACTAACAATGATATATTGATATTTCTATATTTAAATTGAACAATCAAATTATATAAATTATAAAAAATTAAAAATGAAAAGGTGCATACTTTTATTTCTTTTATAGTCCTTTGACTAATATTAGTAATTTTTTCTTTTAAGAAAGTGGTATTATGATTGAAAAAGTGAAGAAGTATTTTGGTTTTAATAAACATAAATTTTTTTATAACATTCTATATTATTTTAATACAGTAGAAAGTACTTGATAAGATTCCATCTCATTAAAAAGCTTATATTTATTAAAAGCAAAAACACTTTTTACCATTTCAATCATAATAGCACTTCTCTTTTTGGAAGACAAAAAAAAAAAAAAAAAACAACTAAAGGATTAAATTGAGTTCAAGACAGATGGGTGCTCCTCTTCAATCTGTCTGGCTAGCGTTGGAGAATCTGGCAGGGGCGATAGAGTCTACTCGGATACAATGACATTCAGTGTTGTATAGAGACTAAAAATCTAAAAGATCACCGTCGAAACAGATTTGCTCGAAGCAGCGCAGAAGCTCAAGGCGACTGTGAGTGTGGAAGATTCTAAGCTGAGTCTCATCTTGAATTGTAAAGAGTTAATCAGCATAAAACAGAGATTTCTCTTTTAAAGCTTTTAGGGTTTGGTCCAAATAAGAATGATCGAACCCCACTTAAATTGAAGTTAATCACCTAAACGAGAAACTAATCATTGGATACCTTGCTATGGCCTCACCTCACAACTTTCTCCCGAGCGGTATGGCTGCTTTTTGATTTCATTGTGGCTACGGTAAACATAAATAAATAAACATCTAGTGGTTGAACAGGGCAAACAATTAAAAATCAAGGGCAAGAATACAATCAAACAGGCACTTAAACTAATCACTGGCCTCTTTTCGTCGATTTTCGTGGCATGTGAATGAACGAGAATATTTGACCATTGCCGATCCCCCTTCTTCTACCCTTACTTTTGACATCGGGTTCTGACAAGGTAGGCCCTACCCCTCCTTACAGTCCCAAAACTGTGAGACGCTCGAGAACTGGGATTTAGTGTCATCCACTACCTTATTTCTCCATCATTATTGTTGCTTTCCCTCCTCTCTCGTCATTTTTAATGCTCTGCAGTTCCCCTCTGTAACACGGCATTGTGGGTCTCTCTCTTCCATTTCTCGTGCTTTGTTTCCGCTGTTTGATCTCTTTTACTCTCCTCAACCATGGAGGCATTGCCCATCACTTTGCTGCTCTTCTCTCTCATCACCCACGTTTCAGGTATGGTATCAACCCACCTCTCTCTCTCTCTCTACCTGCATTTTGCAGAATCTGCCATTACTTCTTCATGCTCTGTTTTTATATTTCTGAAATGCCATGTTTTCTTCACCTCTGTTGGCGATTTGTTTCATATTTTTGTAAAAACATTTTTGACTATTCTCGAATGGGCGTTCTTGACTCTACGGTTTGATTAATTCGTTTCAGCGACAACAATATTGCTCCTGAATAGATGTGCGCACCCAGTATGGCCGGGCATACAACCCAGCGCCGGCAAGCAGATCCTTGCGCGCGGTGGCTTCAAGCTCCCACCTAACAAAGCCTACTCGCTCCAGCTCCCACCAGGATGGTCCGGCCGGATCTGGGGCCGCCACAGCTGCTCCTTCGACTCCACCGGACGCGGCCGCTGCGCTACCGGAGACTGCGGCGGATCCCTGTACTGCAACGGCTTGGGCGGAACACCGCCGGCCACCCTGGCTGAGATCACCCTCGGCCAGGAGCAGGACTTCTACGACGTCAGCTTGGTCGACGGCTACAACCTAGCGATGTCGATAACGCCGTACAAGGGAACGGGAGGAAAATGCAGCGCCGCCGGCTGCGTGAGTGACCTGAACGCCATGTGCCCGGCGGGGCTGCAGGTAAGATCACGTGATAACAGAGTAATGGCCTGCAAGAGCGCTTGCTCAGCGTTTAACTCGCCGAGGTACTGCTGTACGGGAAGTTTCGGAAGCCCGCAGGCCTGCAGGCCGACCGCATACTCGAGGATATTCAAGGCGGCATGCCCTAGGGCTTACTCGTTTGCGTATGACGATCCGACTAGTATCTCTACCTGTACTCGGGGTAATTACTTGGTCAGCTTCTGTCCCCACCGCCGTTGATTATTTACCAACGGAGTGACCGTGCCGGTCTTTCACCGCTTTCTCCGTCTCTCTGTGTGGATTAGGGTTAGGGATGAAGATCTGTATTTGGTTGATGGTGTAACCCTTTACCGGGTTCATGAACTACTATTTTACATTGCCTTCGTTATCTTAATATTACATTGGGCTTCTGTAGCGTACAATTTAACTTACTGCGAGGACAATGTCACTGTGCCCTGTACTCTATCTGTAGCTCTTCTCTTCCTCTGTAGGTGTAACTCAAATACGATAAATAAAATAAAATTAATTTTAAAAAAATTAATTAATGAATAAACTATTTAAAAATATTATAACAAATATAATATATTTTAATATATTATTATAATTCTAACCATATAATATTTGATAAAATTATCAATAAAAATGAAAATAATCAAAACATATAATATTTAAAAATGGGAATATTCCATATAATTTTAATGTATCATATTTAAGTTTATTTGATAATACATTAGTATTTTTCTCACAATATAAATATATCAAATTTACAAAATATATTTGTTGAGCAAATTTAATCTGAATTATAATTTAAATAAAATAAAAAAATTTAAAAAATCAAGATACGTTCCCATTTTAGGGGAAGTGGGAGCTACGTTTTATCCTTATTTTTCAAAATCTATTTCATTTTCAAAAAAAGTGGCTGGTTTATGTAATTATACTGTCAGCTAGCTGATGGTAATTTTCTAAAAAAATCAGTCATGACCTAAACAGTTAAGGCCAATTTAAAATTGATTAGTTCAATTATTATTATATACGCTCTAATCATGTGATTAACTATATTACGTTTGAGGATTTTGATTGTTGTACAGATAAAAAGAATTATTCGTCAGGTATTAAGTTGACTTCCGCTCCGTATGTCTTTAATTAAATCCCATGTAATTACAAAATAACGATCAAATGATTGATGCGATTCACTTCCTTGTTATATCCTCCAACGCTTAACTTAATATCTTTCTTAAATAAGAGGAAAGATAGAGAATATAAAATATATGTTTATATTTGAGAGATTGTGCTTTTAAAGTTGAGTATTAGATTAAGGAAGACAGTGTGCCCTTAGCGTCTTTTTAGTATTTGTATTTGTCTGAGAAGTATCAAATTGTCCTCTTTGGTTGGATAAGACAGATTTTTATAGAACTTGCGGGTGACGGTTAACATAAGAAAGTTAACAAACGGTTAATCTTTATCCAGATAGCGGTTTTAGCTAACGTCCGATGTCGTTAGTTGAGAAACCTTATTTAAATTGGCCTCGTCATATTTGTCGAAATGAACCGCATAAAAATCATATTAGGCCGACTTCTTTGGGCTGTCGGACATAATACTCTTCACTAGCCTCCCATATTAGGAGGCTTGAAATTCAACCTTCTGATATGAAATTCGAAAGCATCTTTTTATCCGAGTTCGAAGTCTTATCTAGTGAGCTTTAGTAGCTCATCGGATAAAAACTTTCAGTCCGAAGGCTTCCATTGAATGAGAGCAATTAACCCGACAGCCTCTATCTTTGCCATCAATCGTTGCATTAAATGTGCGTTGCTTCGAATACTGAACAGCTTGTTGGAAACGCGAAAACCATCATTATTGATATCGGGCAATTTGACGTTTGGCAGAGTGAATAGGTGGTTGACATGTTTCAGTGTCATGAATGAGGTGCGTCTTTTGAATTTTGAATTCAAACGATACCGTTTGAAGCTTTCTCCTCTGCATATAAATAGGCGGTCAAACGCTTGAGAAATACTTTCGATTCCTTTGCCTCCACTTTTCACTCGAGGATTTCTCTTGCTTTTCTTGTTGGAGATTTTTCATGGCGCCTAAAGTTGAAGGTATTCAATCGATTCTCATCTCTGCCAATGTTGAGTACTTTTGAGCTCAATACAAGATTTCGATTTCTTTGGTATATCTCTTGCCTGGGGTGAGCGGACGAGCTTCTTCTCCTCCGAAAGGGTATATTACTTTATACGAGACTAATCTGAAAGGTGGTCTCCAATTTCCTTTGGCTCCAGAATTTTATAAAATAATGGTGGAGTTTCATAAACCGATTGTCATATTTCAGCCGAACGGCGTAAGATATCTTATATCTTTATACATTTTTGCTTGAATTTACGGTTTGGTTTTTAATGCCATAGCTATGAAAGTCTTGTTCCGTTTTTAGCATGGATAAGATTGGATCACCATATCTCCCAAACTAGAATACGACTTTAGTAGAGGAAACCCTAACTCCATAAAAAGGTGGAAGGACTATTTTTCATTTAGCAGTTCCTTCCACATGTGAACTTTGTACAAAGTGGGGTCAGGTTTCTGCTTCTTTTCAGACCAATGTTTATGACCACGAGAAATTCGCAGTTTAAAGGTTGACAAACCTCATTCGTAAAAAGATTGCAACCTTTAATAAAAATAAAAAGAACCACTGGCTCTTTGCTGAGTCCCTCATCAGGGCTAAGTTGTAGTTGAGGCTCCGAGGCCCTTGCAGGAAAGCCTTTTCATAAGAGAAAACATAAGAAAAAGGCTGAGGCCCTCAGAATAAAGGAATTCTCAGCCAAAAAGCCCGAGGATAAGGAGGCCTCAAAGGGCATTCAAATAAAGGAACCGTCCGCCATAGCGCTTAGAAATAAAGAGGCATCGATTGAATCTAATTCTAAGGACAATGTCACTATTGATAAGCTAATAAGGAGGAATCGTTCGACGGTTAGATTGGACCCAACTTCTACTTCTTCCCACCCCAAGTTCTTTTAGGTTTAAGGCGGTGAGCTTATAGTGTCTATTGCTAAGGAGGTGATCGAGGTTGTGTTGATCCCTGCCCCACTTCTTGCTTCATTTGGGGTTCCGGCCATTTTGCCACCGCTGCCTAAGGAGCCTTTACCTGATATTCTAACTACCTTTGTTGAGAGTACTTCTTGGATCAATGAGACTCAATTTGGTGAGGTTGAGGGGATGCCATTACTTGAGTTCCTAGTGACTAATATGGTTGAAGTGGTCACTTCTGAACTTCGTAGTGATATTGCAGATGAGCATTCTCCCGAGCCCTTAGAGCCCGAGGTCCATCTTGAAATCGAGACTGAGGGTCAAGTCGTTATGGAAAACGTGCAACATTTGGGGGATCTTACGGCCAAGGTCGAATTCGAATTTGAGGTGACCCTCACACCTGCTGCTAGAACATCTGGTTTTGACTCCTAGGTGCCTGTGTTCGAGGGGGACGTTGTACCTGAAGGTGTTGAAGAGGAGGTAGAGGAGGCTGGCTCAGAGTCTCTAGGGCCCGAGGTCCAAGTTATCTCGGAGACTCATATAGGTGATGCAATTCTTGGGAATATTTCTGTCTCTGAGGTACTTTCTCACATTATCTTCTTCATATCTATTAACTTGCTTTATTTTCTTTGCAATTCCAATAGATGGCCAATCGTCTTACTGGCACTGCCAACCACTTTGCTCTCAACTACGTGGAAAAAGGAAGGTTTTGTTTGTTGAGGAGCATATCCCTCGACTTGAACGCGACATCGTTGACATGAAGCAGAAGTATACTCTCCTCAGAGACGAGAACTTTAAAATTGAGAGTGAGCTTCGGGCTTCCATCCATCACGAGGATATTGTGAAGATGTTGGAGCGCAGCTATTGAGAAAGCATCAACTTATACTGACAAATTGTTCAAATGCTACCCCTGGTACTCCTATTTCTGCACTTCATCCGAGGAATGCCAGTGCTCGCCACAGTTCTGATGTGTTGTACCTTCTCAGGGACGATGTGGACTCTTGGGAACCTATGCCAGAAACTCCTGGGCCTCGTCCTTCCTCATAAAGATCACTTGTATTTTATTATTTTTATTTTTTTTATATACTTGTAATGATTTTTCAATGAATGAAAATTCATTTTTTAAGTTGACTTCCTCTCTTTTCCTACTGTGTTTTGCTAGTCAGACATTTTATATGTTTGACTTTAAGTACTACTCAAGTTAATTTTGACTCACAACTTTTTTTCTTAGATTGTCCGAAGGATATCAAAATATCTGTGTGTTTAACTTAAGTTTTTCTAGGACCATATTCAGCTGGCGATATTACCTTGAAGGTTTTTGCATGCGTACTTCTAAGGAAACTCTCCAAGTTTTTAGTCCTCGGCCTCATTTGAGCCGCTTAGTAATATGACCAAATTTTAATTATCGACCTCGTATAGGTTGCTCAGTTACATAATTGAGTTTTATTGACTAGCAAGTGTGGTCCTCTGTATAGGTGAATGGATTTTATTTGACTTAGGGGCAGCCTAGGTTATGTAATATAATAAAAAACAAGCAAACACAAGAATGAGTAAAAAAACTAAAATTTTATTAATAAATTTTATAAAAATACAGGCACTCATCATAATACAAACCTTACCCGGCAGTACATGTAATCATTGAAAATATTTTTTAAGGTAGGAGGCATTCCATGAATGGCTGAGAATGGCCATTAGGTATGGAACTTGTACGCCCCATTCTTAAGAATGGCCGAGACTAAGAATGGCCATTCTCAGTTAGGCGAGACCTTGTTCCGATCAATATTTTTGCCAGTGGTTTCAATGCTACGCAACACTAGATCTCCAACATCAAATTGTCATGCCTTCACCTTTTTATTATAACACCTAGCAATTATTTGTTGATATGCTACCATCTACAACTGTGCCTTGTCTCAAACTTCTTCAAGTAGATCAAGATTTTTTCAAAGTATTTGTGAATTGTAACGTGAATCAAAAAACTCGACCCAAAAACTAGGGAGTCTGATCTCTATTGGAAAAGCGGCCTCGGTCCTGTAGCACAAATAAAAGAAAGTCTTACGGGTCGGTTCTCTAGGCGTCGTCCTATATGACCAAAGGATTGATGGGAGTTCGTCTACTCAGGAGCCCCCAACATTTTCAAGTTTCATCTTTAGACCGTATAGTATTGTGCAGTTAGTAACTTCCACTTATCTATTACATTATGGATAAGCGACGAAAGTGTGAACCAACTTTATCTTCAAACTAGTACAGTATTTTGTGAAACGTTTATTGGTAAATTGAGTTCCGTTATCAATTACAATAACCTTGGGTATACTAAGTCTACATACAATGTTTTGTCGGACAAACTCGGTTGTGTTTTGTTCAATAATTCTAGTGAGTGGGAGATTTCGACCCATTTTGTTAAGTAGTCTATTCCAAGGATTATGAATTTTCCTTGTCCTGATGCAACTGGAAGTGGTCTGAGGATATCAAACCTCCATTGCGCAAATGACTATGGCGACTACAGAGTTCAGAGTTCTGTATGTGGCTAATGGGTAAGATTCCCATACATCTAGCAGTTTTCACATTTCTAGATGAAATCCATGGCATCGTGTTTCATGATGGTCCAATAATATCTTGCCTCATGAGTTTAAAAGTAAGGTTTTTGCCTCTAATGTGGGACCCACAGATACCAATATGTACCTCTCCAAGAGCATATTCGGCCTCTTTCGGTGTAAGACACCGTAGGTATAGGATTGAGTATCATTGTTAGTACAACTTTTTATCCATAATGGTGTACCAATCCGCTATCTTTTTCTGACGTTTGGCTTCATCCAGATTTTCTGGTAATATACCGTTGGACGGATATTTCACATAGGAGGTCATCTAGTTATCAGCATCGGTTATCTGCATGACTTCTTGCTTTGGGTTATTGATGCTAGGAACTTCAATGACTTTACACAATTCTAGTGCATACCATTCTGGGTCTTTGGTTGTCGCAACTCTTACTAGTTGGTTTGTTTTCCCATTTCTTCTCTTGGAATGTGGATCATTTTCACATTATCAAATGTGAAAATCAAATTTAGACTTTAGAGAGGTATTGAAAAAGTAGTGGATTGATAGTATCAAAATTTCGTCGAACCTTATTAATAACCAGTTCCGAGTCTTTGTATACTATGAGATTCATGGCCGAACACTCTTTGGCTAATTTTGATCAGGCAAGTAGCGCCTCATACTCGGCGATGTTATTTGTCGTTGAAAATTCGAGGATCATTGAATACTTTATCTCTAATCTATTCGGCGTTCTTAGTACCACTCCAACTCCACAACCAATTTGCATCGAAGAGCCATCCACATACAAAGTCCATGTTTGAGTACTTTAGGGGCCGTTGGCCCCAATAAGGATCAAGGATTTTAGAATTGGTGTCGTCGTTTCAATAATGAAATTCATGAGGACCTGGCCTTTTAAGGACGACCTCAGTTAGAATTCTACATCGAATTCTTCCAATTCAATGACTTGCTTGACCAGTCGTCCTAACGCATTTGTCTTTTGCAAATTCCTTTTAGTGGTTGGCCTATCAGGATAATAATTTTATTTACCTAAAAATACGGTCGGAGTTTTCTGATAGAATACACAAGTGCCAGAGCTATCTTCTTATCACGAGAATAACGAGTTTCTAGGTCGGTCAAGATTTTGCTAACATAATATATAGGCCGCGTACCATCAGACATTTGTTGAATCATGACCAAACTCAGAACAGTTTCAGATACAGCCAGATATAAATACAATTCTTTAACCATTGTGGAGAAGTTAATAACGGCAGATGTGAGAGGTACTCCTTGAGTTCTCGAAAAGCAGTTTCACATTCGGTAGTCAACTGAAAGCTAGTGGCCTTTGTTCCCCTCGGGGCCTTGAAGAAGGGCAAATATTTTTTGGTTGATTTAGCCAAGAAACGAGAAAGTACCACTAATTTTCCAGTTAGTTTTTGAATTTTTTTACTGTCCGAGATAGATTCATATCCAAAATAGCCTTGATCTTCTCAGGATTTGGTTCTATCCCTCGGTGTGAAATAATGAAGTTTAAAAGCTTTTTCGAGGTTACTCTGAACATACACTTGGTTGGGTTAAGATTCATCTGGTATGCCCTCAGGACGTTGAACGCCTTGTCTAGATCGCGAATATGGTTGTTGAGTATCTTGCTTTTCATGAGCATATGGTCCACATATACTTCCATATTTTGTCTGATCTGCACATCAAATATTTTGTTAACAAGCCGCTGATAAACTACACCGATATTTTTTAGAACAAATGGCATGACTTTATAACAGTATATCTCTTGATCGGTCATAAAAGCCGTGTGTTTCTTGTCTTCTGGGCTCATTCTAATTTAGTTGTAACCTTAGTATGCATCCATGAAACTGAGTAGTCTATATCCAGACGTCAAGTTTATGAGCAAATCAATCATTGGTAATAGGAAGTTGTTCTTCAGACGAGCTTTATTAACGTCGGTGAAATCAATACACATCATGCACTTTCCATTACTTTTCTGTACCATGACCATATTCGATAACCAATTTGAATACTAAACTTCTCTGATGAATCTAGTATCTAGGAGTTTCTTCACTTCTTCTTGAATAACAATCAACTTTTTAACCGAGCAGTTCTTTTATTTTTATTGGACAGGTTTACGATCGGGATCTAGACCCAACCTATGGACTATTATTTCGGTCGGTATCCCTGGCATGTTGTTAGTTGTCTAAGCAAAGACTTTGAAACTTTATCAAAGGAAATCGATAAGATGACTTCGGAGAGGTTCGAACAAAGAACTCCCAATTTGTATGTACTTTTCATGGTCATCGGAGTTTAATGAAATTTGATCTGTTGATTCTCTAAATTGGGCTTGTACTAATGTAGTCTCGTCACGGAAGTCAAGGTCTTGGATCGCTTAACTTATGGGTGTCTAAGTGACTTGGAATAAGCAACATGTTCACCCGGTTATTTGATCATTTAAAACTTCTCCGATGCCAAATGAAGTTGAAAACTTTATTTTCAAATGCAAGATCGAAATCACTACTTTGAATGCTAATAAACAAGGTCGTCCAAGATGACATTATAGAGCGATTG
The DNA here is from genome assembly GCA_033239525.1 of Nepenthes gracilis. Classification (NCBI taxonomy): domain Eukaryota; kingdom Viridiplantae; phylum Streptophyta; class Magnoliopsida; order Caryophyllales; family Nepenthaceae; genus Nepenthes; species Nepenthes gracilis. The sequence continues at coordinate 14,433,894 of BSYO01000023.1, read as the reverse complement.
AAGATCTACAATCAAGAAGGAAAGCATCTTGGTGGCCATCCTTGGATATGTGCCTAGCATGACTTCTAGTCGGATGACCCATTGCACGGACACTAGTTCATTATCTAGTCTGTATAAGAGTCCTTTTGAGATTCTTAACTGACTTGTTTTTAATTCCAATTTGAAGAACGCATCCAAGTAATGTAAATTTTTCTAACTTCTATTATCAACAAATACTCGTTTCAATTGGTAGTCTATACTACCGTCGAAAACAAGCGTATTTACAATCAAGGGGTCGGAATGTGGAGACACTATATGAGTCAAATCTTTATCATTAAAACTAATAACATCATCCCTATTTTTCATCCTTGGTTTTTTGTGACTGACAGCCATTCTCAAGCTTTTCGGAATGTCATTCCGAGTGAAACGCGTGGTAATCATACTTACACACCAACTGCCATTCAGTTCCTTGGCTGCTCGGTCTCATCTCCATTTGTTCCTTCAAAAGTTCGTTTCGGTCTTTGTATAAATCGATTAAGATGTCCGTTCCGAATTAGCTCTTTAATTTCTTTTTGTAGCGTCATGCAGTCATCAGTACTGTGTCCTCCGCACCGATGGTAGTGACAATACTTTGACTGGTCACATTCATCAGGATTCTTCAATACTTTTGGCCATTTAAAAAATTTTTTATCTTAAATCTGTATCAAGATGTTGGTGCGGGAGTCATTTAGGAGAGTCAAATCTTGCTGTTTGAACCCTCTTCTAGGTGTTGACTCAAATTTCTACTGCTTCCTTGATCCTCGGGGATCCGTGTTGCCCCTATTTTTTCTCTTTCCCTCTACTTTCTTTTGGTGGGACTGGTCTCTTGGCCGTTTTATTTCATTGGCTTCCTCGACTGCTACATAAGTTTGAACAATGGTCTCAACCTCTTTGAAAGTCTGCAGATTTCTGTGAGTCAAGTACCTAAAAAAGTTGCCGAACTCCAATGTAGATATAAAAGCGCTAAGTTTCACCTATTTGGTGAGCTTGAGAATTTTCCTAGCCTCAGCCATGAATCTAGCCAGGAATTTTTTTATACTTTCATTTGGCCCTTACTTAACTCGGGCCAGATGCCAATGCTGTTTTTCTTTCCTCCTGATGGAGGTGAATTGGGATAGAAAGCTGTCGGCTAGATCCTGAAAAGTCCTAATAAAATTCAGCTAAAATTGATAGAACCATGTTTGGGCATCCCCTTTTAAGGTTAGGGGGAAGTAAAGGCACATCGCTGCCTAATCTACGCATTGAAAGCTTAGAAGGATATAAAAATAGTGCAATAATCCATAAGGTCAGAACTTCTATCATATGGTTGTAGAGCCGACATCTTAAATTTATGCGGAAGCGAGTGCATATGGATCTCCATTGTAAATGGAGATCTTTGCAAGTCCATGGTTCTTCCTCCAGTGTCTTCTTTGAAGACACATTGTTAAATCCTCTCAACTTTTTTTTCTATTTGGGGAGGAGCTGTCATCCTCTTCTCATTGAGAAAATTCCACAATTCGGAGGGATTTTGCGTAGACTGAAAAACTGGGCAGGTCGTAGTCATTGGAGGACGTTCACTATGAGAGGGTCATTCCTGAAATGTAGGCTCCCTCTCATCACGAGAGTACCAAGGGTTTCGTCTCTCAGAGCTATCCTCTTAGACTAAAAAATTTAAGCAACCTTTAAGTCACGACGGAATTTTGCTGCTTGAGGCTGCTTTAGTTCCGTGGTTATTCTTGTTGTCAATCTTCCTAGAGGGGTGTTTGCTTCCCCTATTCCTTCTCTTGGACATTGCAATTTGAGAGGCCGAAAATGGAGCTCCTTTTGGCTGCTCATCCAACCGCGTGTAAATTATCTAGACGGCTTTAGAGACGTTGTCTATCTTCATCGCAAGCGCACGTACACAAGGGTCAGGATAGTCATCTATTCGATCGACCATGGGAGGACAATTGCCACAAGAGGTGGCTTTTCTGATGGGTGCATTAATTTGTGCTCTAATGTTCACCATATTTTTATCGAGATTGTGATTTTTGAACTTTTAGTTGCGTTTTTATAGATGGTGCTAATATTACGTTTGAGGACTTTGATTGTTGTACGGATAAAAAGAATTATTCGCCAGGTATTAAGTTGACTCCGACCTTTGTACGTCTTTAATTAAATCCTGTGCAATCATAAAATAAGGTCAAAGGATTGGCGAGACTCATTTCCTGGTATATCTTTTGACGCTCAAGTCAATACATTTCTTAAAAAAAGAGTAAAGATAGAGGATGCAAAATGTATGTTTATATCCAAGGAATTACGCTTTTAAAGTAGCATCTTAGATTAAGAGAGATAGTGTGCTCTTAGTATCTTTTTAGTATTTGTATAATTTGTCCGAGAAGTATCAAGTTGTCCCCTTTGGTTGGAGAAGATGGATTTTTATAAAAGGTGGGTGACGGTTACCCGTTAGAAAAACTAAAAAACGGTTAATATTTATCCCGTCAGTGGTTTTAACTAACATTCGATATTGTTAATTGAGGAACCATTTGGACTGTTAAATTGGCCTCGATCATATTTGCCGAAATGGGTAGCACGGGAGTTTTGGACGGTTGAGCTTTTTCCTTCAGCCCGAAATTGTATTGGGTCGACTTCTTTGGGTCGTCGGATATAATACCCATCAAATTAGAATTGGTTAACACATAAATATCAAAATGTTAACGATGAGCTGTTGATATTGTTTAATTCGGAGACCTTCACCTGTGCTAATTGTAAAGTATACAAACCAGTTGGTCGGATTAATCGCTTGTGTAATACCTAAATTTTTATTTATATTTATGACTTTATAATTTTTATACACTTGGTTAATATAGAAAATACTTATATAATGGCAAACTTGAGGAAATTAAATTTTGAGGAAAATGATCCATCGCCTGATAAGTGTCTATCTCATGTTCATGTGTGTTTCTAGAAGAAGTTTTGCCTCTAATAGACACCTATGGAATATTCATGGGTTGATGAGATGAAATATTGGCATTTAATATGTATCTGATACAGTACTAGTGAACATTTGTATAATGAAGTGACTCTTATTACATGTCTATTTGGTGCTTGTGCACTGAATGAGTATATGAATGTTCATTCATTATTTTTTGTCATTTACGTGGCTAGAAGAGAAAGAATAGAAAGAAAGAGATGCGAGAAAGAAGAGAAGAAGATCGAGAAAGAGAAGGAAATAGATTTTAGAGTTATTTTGCGTCAGGTTTACTGAATCTAAAATTTAAGGTAAGTATATTTAAACCCATTTTTTGATATAATTTTAAAATTCTTTGAAATTACTTATAATTCTTATTTTACTATATATATGTGTCACCTTTTGTACTTGTTTTTTGAATACTATTGTATGCGTGTGTATTTTATCAAACATTTTAAAATTTTATTTGGTTTTGTCAAATATTTAAATATTTAATTTATTTTCTATCAAATTAGTGAATATTTTGAATGATTATATTTACATATCGAAGTATGGTTAAGAAAGTCATGATAAATTGACCCGAATACTGACACTCTTGACAAAAAGGCTGTCCGAAAGTCAAAACTCGCGAGAAGACTCCCTCAACCCAAAGTCCGAGATCGCATAATTTAGGATCACCTGCCGAGGCATTGGCCATCCCAGCAGCCTACTATGAACGACCCTATCAAGATGACTCACAATCTTTTTTTTCACGCGCTAAGAAAATCTACCATAACTGGTCAGCACAAGTATGGCAAATATTCTGAAATATTCACCCACGATTTACACAATTTCTCCAAAATAGCAACTGTCATACCGGGCACCTCACATGATCATGTTAAAGAAGAAAGGAATCATCTTAATTGATGACAGTTGTCATAATCGGCACCCACGATCCTCATGATAGCCTATCAAATCTGCATGGGTAGCCTTCTGCCAGCATTGGTGCCCAACAGTATAAGCACTATAAATACTCGTTTACTCTTACAGGTAAGGATAGAACGTTGAATTCAGAGAAGAGAGCTCTAAGAGGCAGATAGAAAACGGAGGAGTCCAACCCTTCATCCAGAAGGTCCTGCTTTCCATCCAGGAAATGCCGCTCGAGGAGTCCAACTCTTCATCCAGAAGGCCCTGCTTCCTTCCAGGAGATACCCTCCATTTAGGAGTTGGCCTCCGTCTAGGGGATGTCCTTCGTTTGGGAGTTTTGCCCACCAGTTCTCCCAAGAGGAGGCCTGCCCAGTTCATCTAAGAGTCCTACTTACCAGTCCTCTCAGGAGGAGGCCTGCCCAGTACATCCAGGAATTTTGCTCACCAGTTCTCCCAAGAGATGGCCTACTCAGTTCATTTAGGAGGCTTACCCTCTAGTCTATCCAGGAGCTCTCCGTCCCAGAGCTAGGAGTTGTCTTTCACCCAGTATCCGTCCTCCATTCAGGATGTCCACCCTCTATCTAGGAGGCCATCTATTCAAGTGACCTGCCTTCCATGTAAAAGCCTTACTCCTACCCTCCACCTTTAAGCCGCCCATCAGGCACACCTCTAAGCCGTCCCTTAGTTGAGTGCACACATACACTCAATCTCCCACTACATGCATCCATATATCTTTTTGTATCCTCACATCTTTTTATTCATTGAAAATATATCTGACTTGAGTATCGGATGATATATTAGGGAGCGAATCCCGCCAATTCTCTAACCTCATATTTTTAGTTATGTTGTATAGGATTTAGGTGCGAAGAAATGGGAACTAAATCGGTTCCAATTTAACCTGACGCGAAAGATTGAGCAGTTTTCTAATCCGTACAACAACCCGCATCTAGGGATGCATCATTACATACAAGTATTTGGTGAGAATTTTATTTTATTATCTTATATAAGTTTATACTTTTCTCATAGGGTGAAAAATTTTTAAATATTTATTATAAAATCTTTTATTTGTTATTTGAGAATCATTGGAAGAAATTGACGACTTATATTTGGATATATCTTAATATATTTGGTATACTTAAAGAACGTACCTATCATCCATGAGTAAAAAAAGAAAGTAAGATTTGATCTATCTATAGCCAGTAATATATGGACGGCATGTCTACGGGTCTTGAATAGTAGTGTATCAATTTACAATTATTGAAAATATATATGATACAATTTTTAAAGTTTAGCCTTTTGATTAATAGGTGTATGAGTTATCAATTCTTAGTTCTCGGGATTTAGCTTGAATTGAATTTCGTGTTTTGAGTTATTTTCGTCTTCTAAGTTCTTGTATATTTTGATATAATTCTTTAGACTTTATATTTTTATAGATACATTATACATTTGAGGTATTATGATATTTTGTACGATTAGTATGATTTCAATATTTGTTTTTGTATTGAATTGTTTATAAGAAATCATGATTTAGAAAGTGTTCGACAAAAAGTAAGATATTTCAAATTTAGCATATCTTTTATAGTTTTCGTCCATCCATTTATTTTATAGACGGGTGTTATTTATTATACAAACATATATATATTTGATAAATGTTAGACTCATAATTTGCAAGTGTTTTTTAACCCTTTCACATTAATAGGCCGTGGATATTTACCAGATGTGACTGATGAAGATTTTAATTTGGTTGTATTTATAATTTTAAGAAATAATTGGGATTTTATGTACTGAATTTATGTATATTTTGAGTTGCTAACAATTTATTATTTTGGGATATTGTATGGAATAGATATCATGTACGGCTGTATTTTGTGACATATATTGAGAACTTGGTTAGATACTTTTTCTTATAAATATTTTGGATTTAAAGTAGGTATTTATATTATTAGAGATCAGATGGAGTTAGTTCGATTGGTTCATATATTTGCTATGAGTTTACAATTTATCATGTTGTTGCTTGTAGTTTAGTATGTATTGTCCGACTTAGTTTTGATTATTTAAATTTTAATCATTTATAGGTAACTATTATTATTATTATTATTATTATTATTATTATTATTATTATTATTATTATTATTATTATTATTATTATTATTATCTGTTCATATTGAAATTGTAACAGCTCAGTTGGACATTCAAGTATGTAACCATTCAAGCATATAACCCAATTCGATTTGTATTTCTCTTTATAAATCGTCCGGTCATCCGATTGCTTTTCTGATTTTAATTTATTTTGATTAGAATTAGGTTAATATTGGACTCCGTATTTTTTGAGGTTATATCTAATGGGTTAGTTAATACTTTCTCTTTCCTTACCATTTATGGGCACTTTGTACTAATCAATCGGATTAATCCAATTGATGTTATATCCAATACTAATTCACCATACTTAGAAGTTAAATTCAAGCTCTAGAGATGCCAAAAGAATGATCAAATCAACTCATCCTTTGCATTATTTAAGCATTCCTTTCTAAGAAATTCGAAGCCAATGAATAGTCATTGATGATTGGCTGTGTCAATCACAACATATAACCCTATCATTTTGGTAAGGATTTTTGGACTGCTGATTGCACTCCTTTTGCCTCAAAATGCTAGATCTATTGGCTTATTTTTTGCCATAAAATGGACCACTCTTTTACTCTATCTTCCTTATCCAATTTTTATATTTTAGTAGCTGATGGGTTGCCTTAATCTTTTAGGCATATCTTTGCCTTTGCAAATCTTTTATTTTGGACAAAAGAGAGATAATCTTGGTGTTATAGTGTTCCATCGGGTATTCGTAATAAAGTCTATATTGGTTCACTTCTTTTAGAAATGGAGTAAAGTGTTCCACTTTTACATAATATCCCTAGTTGGATCAGTTTTCCACCTGATGTCCAACAGAAAACTTTATGCCCTTGGGTGCAACCTAATGCATGCAACCTTTATTAGACTAGCGTATGAGTAAGGATGTACTCACCGTGTGCATATAGTTTCCTATCATCAATTTATGGGGGTTATCTAGTTGGACGTTACTCTTATTGTCTCTCTAATAAAATGAGTTGCTGCTAGAGCAAGATACGATAATTATTCTGTTACTATTGATGATCATCAAGTTAATGGATTTTCCTCCTTTTCTTTTTGTAAGCCGATTGGCTGATGTTTTTATATTAGAATGTATCTTATATATGGTTGTTACCAAGTATAAATAAAAGTTGATAGTTTTTATTTTTTATATATAGATTATAATTTTTTAATTTATTCCTTTGGTATTTTAAAGTGTATATATCCATGTGGGAATATAAAGTCATAGATAGTTTTGATTACTTAATGAATTCGGTTAATTTTTTAATTGGTCTTGAAATTTAAGTGTACTGAATAATAACCGGACAACTGGTTTTTGATTTTAATAAAATATGATAATAAGGCATTTTGATAAATTGAAACTCTTAAGCACAACAAATGGAATTTTAAGAAGTCAACCAATTCGTTTCATAGGACCAGTTAGATTTTCATTTCGTTACATTTGAATAGCTTGCTGAATGATAATTAGGATAATGTCAGTGCCATGATAGTTCTTGTAACTGAGATGAGTCGTTAATGGTGCATTTAATGCTACATCAAATGGCATTCTTCTTTTAGAGACATGTGGTGCAGCATTTAGAATTTTATTTTTGTTTATTATCAATACGTAGTACTTTGATTGTTTTAAATGAAGTAGAAAATGTGTCTTAATATGAGATGTTTAGGGAAAAAGACATGTTTGATTCAATATGTTTCTTAAAACGTATTGCTTCCGAACTTTAACAATTTTTTTCAAAATTCAAGTGTTTTCTTTTCCTCCATTTAAATTCGAGTTGAGTCTTCTTCTAAGCTTTCTCAAAACGAAAATTTTTGGACATTAAGCCTTGAAGTCCCATAATCTCATTTCTTATAGTCAACAATAGCTCTAGGTGGAACCCTTTGGAATGTTGCTGATATTGCTTCATTTTTTTTCACTATCTAATATACTAGATATCTGTAATAAGTATGACATTTCCACATTGTTCCCTCACCATATGAGAGGGAGTGCTCCCCGTGATTGCTTCATTGCAATTTATGAAGGCCACTTGAAGAACAAACTTTACATCCATACAATCAGAGAATTTAGTAAGATTTTGGAGGCCTTGGAAATTCCTAACACATGGCTCTATCGAAATGCCATCTTACACTTGATAGCCTTGTGTGTTTTCTTTCCGGTGCAATGTGTTTAGATTAGATGCTAAGATGGTAAAAATTATTTTTTATTTTGATCAGAAAAATAATCGTATTTTTTTGACTCCTAAAAAAGGTTTTAAAATAAGAAAAGGAAGACCTAACTCCATAACGAACTAAAAAAATCAATTTTTTTTTTATTAAAGTCTCTACTAATTAGGTGTTGTCGAATGGTTGGTCTTATGTGAACTTAGCTTATCCCAATTCAGATGACGAAAATAAACTTTTTTGTACTAAGTCTCATGCAAACCTCGTAAAAGAACACGCTACTGAGTTACAAAGTACTGATTGCTTTCTCAACCCACTTTCTCAACGCTAGCGTTGACCGTCCTGAGCTTTTCAGCTTTTGGGCATGTTTTTCAATTTGGCCGTTAGAGTGTTGACCGTCGTCTTGGGCCTTTATTGACTTTTTTGGGTCTAATTCATTTCTGGTATACCCATCACCATTAATATTGGTTAGTTCAATAATCTTAATTTGGTTAATTATAAAGAATAGAAATCATTCAATCAGATTAACCACTCAATTAGGCATTCGTATATGTAGCCATTCGAGTATATAATTTAATTAAATTCATATTCTGTTAAATAATTATTGGTTTACTTAACTTTTTTATTTGATTTTGATTTATTTTGATTAAAGTTGGGTCAATATCAGATTCCGTGTACTTTAAGTTTAGTTCTAATAGGTTGATTAATACTTTTTTATTTTTAAACTTATTATTTATGGGTTTATTGTGCCAATCAATCGTGATAACCCATTTGATACTGTTGCGTCCCGGGTCCGCGGTTACCATACGGATTAGGGGGCATTCGAATTCCTCAGCACGTGGCTGCGTCGGTCGAAGGGTTCGGTCTCCGTCTCTATGAACCTGGACCTGTACAACACAAACAACGAATAAGAGGTCAGGGTCCGGCAGGATTTCTCCCACCGAGGCCGCTCCGACGCTCAAGTCAGCAAATTTCCACAATGAACGAAAACGGCGCACGCTAAAGGGCGGTGCGCAGATGGATGCTGTGAAAGCGTAAGAGATGCTCGTGTAATGGTATAGAGAATGCAGTGAGCAAGTTGAGGAAGGCCTGGCTTCCTTGGTGCACCGCAACGGGTGGTTGATTTTTCCGTAGTCTGAGTAGATTGGGGTGAGTAATCGTGAGCTAGCTCGTGCCAGACGGAAGTGAGTCAATCCTCAATTCCAGCTCCTTACTCTCTTGCAACCAAGTCGAGAAGAAGGGAGCTCGAGGCTCGTTAGTTGAGTTCGAATCGTGATCGGAATCAGAATTCAGAAAGAAGAGCCCCTTCCCTGTGGGGCGTAAGGGCTTTTATAGGCCTCTCATCGTTGGACTCTGGGTGCCAGAATGCCCATTGTGAGGGCTTCCGCGCCGCTGGTCGCTATTGTGGACCGCTGGTCATGTCGGTTGTCCTCTTGCGTAGGCTTGCACGCTCCCAGCGCCCGGCCACGCCCGATTTTCCACCCAGTGGGATTGGTTGGTTGCCTACGAGGCGGATGCGGGAGCGTTGGCGCCGCACCGACCACTCCTCTGTGGCTAGCCTTTCCCCTTTCACGTTTCGGCACGCATTAAATGCGTTGCGGGGTTCCGTGCTTTCTGCCGAGATGGGCTCTGCACACGTCTTTGACTTTTGGGCTGGGCTGGCCATCTCACATGGGCATTTGGACTTTTCGCGGGCCAAGGAATCCTTCATGGGCTTGGAAATTCCTCATGGGCCAGGACATGGGACCCAACACTAGCTCCCCTGCCCGGTGATCGGGCCGGGCATGTCCCTTGGGCCCATTCCGCAGCTTCACACCCTTCCTCGTGCCGCGCCATTGCTTGTCATTTTCTGAGTTCGCGCCTTCCCCAGGAGCCAGGACAAGCTTTTCAAGCGCTGCCGTGACCCGTCATCTCGATGGGTAAGATTCGCATGCCTTGGATTATGTCTGACCAGGGGTCTTTCTTGTTCCACGAGAGGCGTTTGCTTGTTGCTGCGAAGCTTTGAGTAGAAGGATGGCTCGCGCCCTGCCTATAAATAGGAGGAGCTCTCGAATAGGTGGTGCACAGACCTTAGTCGCCTTTGGAGAAGCAATGAGGAGATTCTGGCTTAGCCCGCCCTCTGCGGGTGTCCGAGAAGGAGTTTGATGGATCGGCTGAATGCTTGAAGCTCTTGATGAAAGCTGTTTTTAGCCCTCATCCTGCGGTTGCCTTAAGCTAAGAGTGGCTCGGCCGTTCCCATTTGTTGTCGCGTATCTCCTCCTGGGTCGGCGATTACCGCCCACGGATTAGGGGCCTTGATTCCTCGGCGTGTGGTGCATCGGTCAAAGTCGGTCTCCGTCTCTATGAACCTAGACACTGCAACACAAACAACGAACAAGAGGTCGGGGTTGGCGAGATTTCTCCACCGAGCCGCTCCGGCCTTTCAGTCGACAAATTCCCACAATGAAGCGGTGCACGCTAAAGGGCGGTGCGCGGATAGATCTTTGTGAAAGTGTAAGAGATGCTCGTGTAATGGTATGGAGAATGCGGTGGCGAGGTTGAGGAAAGGCGCAGGCTTTTCTTGGTACACATGACGGGTGGTGACTTTTTAAGTAGTTTGAGTAGGCGTGGGATGAGTAATTGTGAGCTGGCTGGGTGCCATACGGAGTGAGTCGATCCTCGAGTTCCGCTCCTTATTCTCTTGCGACCAAGTCGAAAGAGGGAGCTCGAGCTCGTTAGTTGAGTTCGAATCGTGATCGGAATCGGAGTCGGAAAGAAGATCCCCTTCCCACTGGGGCATGAGGGCTCTTATAGGCCTTTCCTCGTTGGACTCTGGGTGCCGAAATGCCCATTGTGAGGGCTCCGCGCCCGCCATATTTGTTGTGGACCATTGGTCATGTCGGTTGTCCTCTTGCTCGCAGTAGGCTGCACGCTCGGCGTTGCCGCCCACGCCATTTCCCTGCGAGGATTGGTTGGTTACTGCCGCTGCGAGAGTAGTTAGCCCGCACTTGCTGACCAACTCCTCTATTAGCTAACTGCTTCCCCTTTCACTTTTTTCCAGCGCATTAAATGTTTACGGGGTTCCGTTGCCTTCCGCCAACATGGGCTCTGCACGCGTCTTCCGACTTTTGGGCTGGGCTGGCCATCTCACATGGGCTTTTAGACTTTTTGCGGGCCAAGGAATCCTTCATGGGCTTGGAAATTTCTCATGGGTCAGAACATGGGACCCAACAGATACTATACTAATTATATTAATATTTTTAAAGGTAAATTTAATAGTATAAAAATCAATTTAAAATCTTTAAATTTGTGATGAAAAGATCCCCTAGAGGCCCCGCGACGGCACCTCATTTTGCCGGTACAGCTCTCACGCTTCAGTTTGGTGACTATTAAACATAAGCTAAATGGTATTTTATGGAAAACACAATCTAATTAAAAAAATAATATTTAGATTGTTAAATGTATATTAAAAAAAAATCAAATTATTTTCAGTGAACTTTTAACTTCCTATTTTAATTATTTTTTAATTAAATAATTATAATTTTATTATTTTAAAATAATTGTAACTAATTTTAATTTTTAATTTTTTTAAAATAAAATAAATTATAATTATTTATTTAAAAATTAACTATCAAAATAAAATAAGGAATATAGAACCGTTGAGACGGAGCTCCCCCGGAATCGATGGATCCCGTCGTCCAACGCTAGAGCCTAGAGGTCCTGTGTCACAAATTGTGACCGTTCGATTAAAATCGGGCAGCTATGATTTACGAAACTTTTTTTTCTGTTTTTATTTTAAAAAAATTAAAAAATTATTCGATCGTTAAATTTACGGTGAAACGACTGCGATTGCGGCACAGATCCGTTGGCACAGATCACGCACTCGCGCGCGTACATTCACACTCTGTTTCTTCTTTCCTCTCCACGCTCCACAATCGCTATAATAATGGAAACATCGGCAGCTGCTTCAACTGCCCGCCGAGCTTGCCACTTCCGGGGCAATTTTTTCGGACGCTTCGGCCACTGCTTTGCTGCTGCAATACCTATACTCAACTTCGTAAATTTCCTCAACCACAATAAAAACTGTAAATTACTCATAGTCGAATCTTCTATTGCATCAGCTCTTCGCCCTCCTGCCATTTATTTTTGCTAATATCTTTCTTCGGCATCCTAATTTCTCAGCCTTCAAGGTATAATCAGAAACTGGAAAGAAGAGCAAGATATTGTGTCTTATTTCTCCCTCTATGCAGATGAACGGTCGTCTTGGTTTTGAGGTTTTTGCGGAACGTTGCGATTTTGTAAGTGGCTTGTGTTGGTGGTGCTGTTGCTCAAGAGGTATAGACGTGTTTTACTCGTATTTTAGTTTCTACATCTTGCGTTTCATGAGGTCGAAGCCAATTTTATTAAAAGAGCCTTGGGTGAGCTACCTTTTTGTGCTGTCAGCAGTGATTGTTGGGATTCCCCGTGATAACACGCACACAACTGCAGAGCAAAAATGAATTTTATTTAAAGAGTCCTTGTCAATTGTCACCCGACCTGTGGGTGCACAATGAACAAAATTACGTAACTAAGCACACACAAGTTGATCGGTAATACATAACATATAAAATTCTTCTCAATTAATGAAAAATTTATGGCATAAATTATGAAAAAATTTATTATAATAGTATTCGATTATAAATATAACCTATTTTGAGATCCCTTAACTACAACTTGAATGACCGGTTAAAAACAATCCCAATATTCCTAACAATCCAATAGAAAATAATATACCAATAAGACGAGCAACTAAATAGTAAAGTGTCATAGAAATAAGATTAGGACAACACATTCGAACTTTGGAAAGAATAAAATTTGAGTCAAATCTTAGACGGATACTAAATTTCTTCCTCTTCTCTCTTTTCTTTATTCTCTCTTTTTGCTGCACTCCTTTGTGTCAAAATGATTTCAGATACGCCCTAAAATCATAACAGAAATTTTTATATCTCACATGGCCATTGAGTGACTAACTCATGACCATCTCAAAGGGGAATTATTGGAAATCTTCTCAATGCTAGCGCTTAAGCAGCCAGCTTGCAGTCCTTTCGTGGATAGCTACTAGAAATCCTCCTCAATCTGGCACTTAAGTCACCAGCTCACGACTTTCTTGTAGAACCTCTCGAGAACAATTTCGCTCAAGCGAATTTTGCAAAAATGTAGTGTGAGTATGCTTGATGGCTCCAAAAGTGAAAATACTTTTAATAGGTATTAGACTCACAGCAAAGTGACTCAAAACCTAACATTGATTTCGTTTTGATTGGCTTCGATTCTCTAATCTTTGCTTTATGTTTACATATTTTGTTTGTACAAAAGGTGTGACACCATTTTAATTTTGCAATTATTGTTGATTTACTACTTGACCGAATAAGCTACTTGTTGATTTGAATTGGTTTGGTTGGTGGTTTTTGGCTCACATAGGGTGCATGATTGGGTTGGATTTCACTTCTTATAGCAGCACTTGTTTATTAATTGATAGTTGCTTCTGAATCTGTTTTAGTGTAACTACTACAGTGGTTTTAATAAGATCAAAATGTGGAGAGGATTCATATAGCAGAAGCCATGTAGTGGGATTTAATGATTTGTTATTGTTCTTCTTGTTGCTGTGAAGATGAAGGAATTTGTGGTTTAGGTAAAATAACAAATGTTCATTCACTTTGACGCTAGTGTGACGTAGCATCCAACGGATTTTATGCGTAGGGGCTTGGAGTTGATTTTTAAGATTGAGCTTTGAGAAGAGAGCATGTGTTCAAGTATCGATTTGATAGTTATATGTTCCTTGGCATTCCAAATGACAGGATAAAGCTAGCAATGAAAGGGAGATATCAGAGGAATTTTCTAATCTATCTTTTATGAGAAAAATAGATCTATTTATTTGTAACCGGGTGTACTTTTCATGTTTTTTTGGCAGTTCTAGAATTATAAGATTTTAAAACGGAGAGTATTGGGGTTTTTAACTTCCATTTGAAACAGATTTACTTCTTATGTGTCTTTGAATGTGCTGTTAACTAGTGATTGGTATAAGAAAAACCTTGGTGTAGTGGGGTTTCTAATGCCAGTTTAGGTGGTCAGGGTTTTCTTCCCATCAAATAAGTGAAATGGGAATGACTACTTTTGAGCAAAGGAGTTAAGCACCTCCTAGCAAAGGAGTTATTACTGAACTAACCGGAGGATTGAGAACAGATGAAGTTCAATCAGTTCAAATTGGAGGTGATTGGATCAAGTGCAAAGAGCAAAACTACAGGAAGAAGAAGCTGCTGAAGGAGGATTAGTTAAAGATTGAAGCTGCTGAAAATTAGTTTTTAGGAATCAGATCCAGCCAAAAAGCAGTCCAGGCTGATAGTTAGCCAACAGTTTATTGCTGTGTTTGTGAAGGCTATATATAAAACTTTTATTTGATGTGCAAGTAGTTCAATAAATTAATACAGTTCAGTTTCGTATCATTTTTCTTCATTCTTAATTCTCATATATTCCTCTTCTGCCATTTCTATTTCAATTCTGTCTGTTTTTCCCCCTTTTGTGATATGCCAAACATTGAGGAAATTTGACCTCTTTTGTCTTCCAAGAACTTTTTCAGAAGTAAAAAAATCTAGTAAATCCAAAACAATGAAGAAATTGTAGTCTTGTGTCTCAAGGGATATGTTTTCTAACTAGGGGCCAAAGTGGAAGAATTTTCCAATGTATGGACCAGAGCAGTTTGCTGTGGTGATGTAAGAGTTCAACAACTATCCTTTAACCTATTTACAAAACCATTAATTCGTTCACTCAAATTCAATCTCAATCTTACTGTTGTTATAGGCAGCCATTGCCATCTATCTTGCTAAACTGAACACCCTGGAGAATGAAAAGGCTAATTTGACATCCTAGAAGCTATTAACTAAGTAACCAAAAAGAGGACAAGGTCGACATTACTGGTGAGAATGAGATCAAATTTTTTTGGGGGGTCTTGTTTGGCCCCTCTAGTATTGAATCACAATGAAAGGGAACTTTTATAGAATGGAATTTTTTTTTTTTTGTTTTACTTGTTGGAAGTGATGATTTTTGGAGATATTGGTAGAATTGTGTTCTTTTGTATATTTAATTTCCTATAATTCCCTGTTTATTGATGGCAACAGCAATGATTTTAGGGTTGTTCTAGGGGACTAGGGCCATGGTGTCCCTTTGTCCCCTATTTGTATTTTAGTGATGTAGATTCTTAATTCGAGAGAGTCCCTTTGTCCCCCATTTGTATTTTAGTGATGTAGATTCTTAATTCAAGAGAGGTTTTATGGTACTGGGCTAAACAGTGTGTGTTTGTGTCTTTCATGCCATGTTTATTGATGGCATTCCAAACCCATTTGAGGCTTCTATTTTCAGATGTGCTGTATTTATGGCGTATGCAGATGGCTTTTGAAGCGTGATATGTGGACTGGAGTAAATCTTGGTCAATCTGGATGGATCTAATGTGGACAGTTTAGATTCCCGCCACAGTTGTAAGTAGAGTGCCTTTGTATTTGTTATTTTCCGTTGGGCTGTCCTGCAATATTTTAAGACATTTCATCATGGGTAAAAATATCTATAGTGGTATCGATTACAACCGTATTATTATCAGATATTATTTATTAGTATCAAATATGTCAAGAAAAAAAGTTTCTGAATATCATAAGTTGATAATGCCATATTGCCGAATGTGTCATGATAGTATATCAACATATTATGATATTATTACGATATTGAGAAATATGAATATGGGTTGATATTTACATCAGTGCATTGCATTATAAACATGCTGTGGTGGAAATACGAAGACACAAATGGTTGGATGGGCTGTGTTTATGATGTATGCGGCTGGCTTGGAAGCATGATGTGTATTGAAATTAAATCTTACTTAATATGGTTGATAGGTGGAGGTGTGGAACTGCAATGTTTACACATCATCTCAATTAATTCTAGATCCAGTGGCTTGGGAATGGTTTTTCAGGACTAGATGCCAGTTCCCATGGTTACTCTGGGGTTCATTTGGGAAGGAAGCAGCTGGATGGTGTTTTGGGATAGATTCTGTATTTACCCATTTTTCATTCGGTTCATGATCAGGCTAAGTTTTTCTTATTTTAGGATCTAGATGGAACAAACAAGTCTAAATAAGGGTCAAGAGCTTTTTTTTTTTTTTTTTTTTGGGGCCTAAAAAAATCTTCATGCCTTTGATATCTAATGGAGAGATTAAAAATTTGAGGATGTTGTGATGCATGGAGTCAAGGGAAGTTGGTTAAAATGGAGAGATATTGGTGCAGGAAGGGGGCGTAATGGGGAGGAAGGATGAAGAGATAGGAGAAAGGGGAGAACAGGGAAAAGAACAAGGGGGAGAAGCTAAAGTAACCATAGAGAAGAAGAACAATCATAATTTTTTAATATTAATTTCACTTATTAATGAATGCTGAAAAAATAGAGTTAAGGTCTTTATATAAAGATATTCTACTCCTAAACTAATTATAAAATAAATATTATTTTTTAATTAATAACAACTCAAAATAAGAAAATAATAAAACAAAATATAATATTTTTAAAATATCATGGGGTTATCAAAATTATAAAATTTCAGAAATCTCCAAATATTAGAAAATATTAAAACAAATCAATAATCAAAATCGAATAAAATAAAATCTAAGTTTGAAATGTCCACATCAACTCTCCCGGGGTAGCTAAGGCTTAACCAGATTGAGTAAGGCTTTTGTCGTCAATCTCTTGATCACAAGTTAAGTGATTGTGCAA
This sequence comes from Nepenthes gracilis, assembly GCA_033239525.1. NCBI lineage: Eukaryota > Viridiplantae > Streptophyta > Magnoliopsida > Caryophyllales > Nepenthaceae > Nepenthes > Nepenthes gracilis. The sequence continues at coordinate 14,417,000 of BSYO01000023.1, read as the reverse complement.
TCCTTCTTCGACTCCTATGAACATGTATGAGTGATGGCTAAGATCTAATAGCCTCACTCCTCCATATGGTCGATTTTGCTTACTTTGATAAGATTTCAAATTTTCTAAATCTAATTGTTAAAGTGTCTCTCTAGATATCCAAGCGTTCTTTGAATCCGGTCGTCCAATCTAATGAACAAAACTAAATTTATCTATCCCTGGTAAACATAATCTGCTCATCTAAAATAGTATCAATTTCATCTTTGTGAGCCGGAGTGTGTAAAATTTCAATATTTAGCATATCTGGGGTAATTTAGATGGATCATTTGGTAGGTTAAAATTACCTTTATAAGCAATTGAGTTATTGATATTGAAAATATGATGGAAATCAAAATGAAATGGAATATCAATGACATATGCATTTGGTCCAAACCATTGTAAAATTTTAAATGAATCAGTGCTATGGACTTGCAATTTAGAAACAAAACCATGTAGGCGTTGCTCAGATCTAATCCGAACCATGACATAATCCCTAACATTAAATTCAATTTGTCTTTTATGTACATTAGTTCAAAGTTCATATAATGTATTACTTGTTTCCAATTATTTATTGCATTCGATATGTAAGTCTTGAATATATTGTGGGAAAAATTTCAGCTAAGATAGACATACTAGCATGCGGAGACATCAATATAGGGTCTAAAGGTTTCTGAGGTTCGTAGTCATGCATAGTATCAAATGGACTCATGTCTATAGACCTATTAATGGAGCTATTTATATGCAAATTAGGTCAAAGGGAGAAACAAGTCCCGATTCCTAAGATTTTTTAAAACTAAACTTCTTAATAAGTTTCTTAGATTCTGATTAACAATTTTAATTTGATCATTTGTTTTAAGGATGGTAGGCTGTAAAAAATTTTAGTTTGGTACCAATCATGTGCCACGAGGTCCTTCAAAAGTGACTTATAAATTGAACAGCTCTATCATATACAAATAGTCTTAAGAAGACCATATAATTTGATAATCTTGTCAAAATAAAATTTAGCAATACAAGAAGTATCAGAAATTTTACTATAAGAATGAAATGGGCCATTTTAGAAAAACAATCCACAACAACAAAATTAAAGTCATGCTTCTTAGGGATACACAAGATTCCTAGTACAAAGTCAATACTAACATGTCCTACCAGTGACAACTTGGTATTAACAAAGGGGTATATAGGTCAGTGTTTTACTTATTATATTTCGCTAATTGGTATTTTCGACAAGTACTATTTTAGCCACATCGTTATTTAAACTAGGCCAATAAAATTGTTACTCAACTTCCTTTATTGTCTTATCACGTCCAAAATGGCCAATTTGGCTGCTAACATGAACCTCCTAGACTATAAAATCTCAAACAGACATCCTAGGGATACAACGCTTATTGACTCGAAACAAATGTCTATCCTGAATGCGAAAACTCTCTATGTTATCTAGTTGTCTGCTTTGTAAAGCTAGAAAAGTCTTACTAAAATCAGGACAAGACATGTATTTTTCTTTGAGTCCTTCAAATCCAACAATTTTAACTTGAACGATAGATAATACGGACACTTGATTGCTCAAGGCATCTGCTGCTTGGTTTTCAACTTCTTTCTTATTTTTTAAGACAAAATAAGGAACTTGTAGATATTCAACCCAATAGGTGCCTATGATTCAATTTCTTTTGAGATCTAAGAAAATAAAGAGCCTCATAGTCAGAATAAATGACAAATTTCCGAGATAATAAGCAATGGTACCACTAACGTAAGACCTGTACAATTATATAAAACTCCTCATTATAAGTAGAATAATGCTACTTGGTGTCATTTAACTTTTTACTAAAGTAGGTAATAAGATGACATTTTTGGCTAAAAACTTACCCTATTCTTATGATTGACGTATCACACTCTATCCCAAACATCTTAAAGTAGTCAGGGAGTCACAAGACAGGGGTTGTCATCACCCTCTCTTTTATACTCTTAAAGGTTTTAGTAGTATTAGAAGACCAATGGAATTTACTTTTCTTCATATACTTAGCGAGAGAAATTATAATCATGCAAAGCCTCTTAATAAGCTAATGATAAACAATAGTTAAACTGTAAAAATTTTGAAGATCACCTAGATCTTTGTAGGGTCATCAAGGACTTCATCAGAGAAAACAATGAAGCCCGGAAAGCTACCCTATATGAAAAGAAGTAACGCTTCTTAAGATTAGCAAACAAATTTTTCTTCCTAAAGATAATGAAGACTTGTGTGAGATGGTCTAAATATTATTTCTCGGTTTTATTATAAATAAGGATATCATCAAAATATAATACTAAGAACTGCCCTATAAAAGGCCATAAAGATTGGGTCATGACCCTCGTAAATGTATTTGGTGTATTAGATAGCTCAACAAGTATGATCAACTACTTATAAAGGTCCTCATTCATCTTGAAAGTTGTTTTTCATTCACCCCCTAGATGAAATCTGATTTGATTAATCCATTTTAGAGAAGATTTTGGCACTAACAATCATATCTAACATACCATCACACCTAAGGATAGAAAATGGTACTTTATAGTGATTTTGTCGATGGCTTTACTATCCAAACACATCATCCACGATCCATCTTTCTTATGTGTCAAGAGAATCAGTATTATATATGGACTCATGCTCTCTTGAACGAATCCCTTGTGAAGGAGTTCTTTAACTTGCCTTTGAAGTTTAGCATGTTTAGTAAGATTTATAATATAATGAGGTAAATTTAGGAGAGATGCACCCAAGGCAAAGTCATTGGCATGTTGAATGCTAAGTAAAGGTAGTAAATGATTTGGGAGGTTATTAGGAAAGACATCTTGAAAGTTTTAGAGGTCCTGATGAGTCTCATTCGATATTAATATGAAAAAATCTGAAAGGACTTTTAAAACAACAATAACAAACACAACAGATTTGCCTACAGCTACATGCTCAAACATTGTAGCACTAATGATATGTAATCCTTACATCCCTACCGCATCCTTTATTTTATTGCCATTAGTAGGTTTTGGGAGTAAAGGATGAAGATAAATTTTCTTATCCTTGTGAATAAAAGAATATGAGTTAGAACAATCTTAAATTGTTACATCTAAGTCATATAACTAAGGTTGACCTAGAATGACATTACACAAATCCATTGGAATGACATTACATCAAATATGACATTTGTACTCTAAGAATGGAATCGGTATAAAACAACATTCCTTAACTGCTATAGAAAATATATTAATCTAATAGACACTGCTTGGATTAGTGTGTGGAACAACTTTTAACCTAAAACGAGAAATAGTATTAGTTGAGATAGCATTTATGCAACTACTATTATCCACAATTTATCTTACAAGCCTTCTCGTTTAGTTTAATATAAGTATGAAAGATAGTATGATGGCACAATCATTAGCTTTTTTAAATTGGGATAAGATACTTCTCACAACACATAAGAATGGCATGCTAGAAAAAGAAGAATGGTAGCTTAAGTTAAAGGAAATAGTGTTAGTGTAGCTCAAGAATGTGTCATTATCATTACCATCCAAATTATCAAAGCCCTCTAGCTTGGATTCATATACTTGTTCGTTAAGTGATTCCTCTTCATTTATTCTGTCCGTGCTTTTTTTTAAAAAATATGTTCAAAACCTTTATGATTGAATACTATAACTGAGAATTCATTCGTCAAGGCTTCAATACCCTTTCCTTTAGTTTCTCTCATACAAGAAATTGTAGATGTAAGAGGTCCTAAGACAAACTTGGGGTTTTTGTTTGATGCATTTCATGTTGAGGGACGATTGTCACTATGTTTTCCATAAGATACTCTTATAGCTAACTCATAGTCTCTAACCAAATTATATGCATGGTCCAGAGTGATAATACTCCTAAGGGCAAGCTCTCTTCTAGGGTCTTAACGTGAATGTCGGAATCTATTCAATATCATAGTCTCATCCTCAATTATGTGACTTCTTATTCAAAACTCCTCAAATTGAGTCATATGTTCAATCATAGACTTACTACCCTACCAAAAGATATTCCACTAGTCTAGTAAATTGCTACTATATGAGTGGGGAAGGTGTTTTTCAATCTTGGCCCAACTCTCTAGACAGGGGCTTCTCATGCAAACACTTTTTTTTTTAAAATAGTTGAGCATTCCTTATCAATTTGAGGCTAGCAAGTCGAACTTTCTTATATTCAGGCATGTCGTACATTCTAAACTTAGAAAGATTTTATTTTATTTAATTTTGATTATTATTTTGCTTCCATATTTGTAATATTTTAAAAATTTTTAAAATTTTATAATTTTAGTAATCCCTTAATATTTTAGAAGTGTTATATTTTATTTTGTTATTTTTTATTTTAAGTCACCATTTATTAAAAAATTATATTTATTTTTCTAATTAACCTAGGAATATGGTATATTTATATAATGGTCCTAACTCTATTATTTTTATATTCATTGATTAGTGGAATTAATATTATGAAATTATAATTGTCTTTCTTCTCTCTGATTATTTTATCCTCTCCACTCTCTGTGTTCCCTTACCTGTTCTCTCTGATTATTTTATCCTCTCCACTCTCTGTGTTCCCTTACCTGTTCTCCTCTCTCCCCTTTCTCATCTTCCTTCCTACACCCCTGCCCTATATCAAATTTGTATCAGTGACTAGAAATCCTGATTTCTCACAGCCTACATATCGGTTACTTCACATTTACAATCACCACTAATCACCACCTAAACCACAGCCCGCCATTGCCCCATCTTCACCGGCCAACAAACTCCCCGTTCGGCAAGCAAGCCAAGCCTCTATTTATTGTGTTTATTTTATAGTTAAAAAAAGAATTAGAATCTAAAAAAAAAGCAGTTTTTTGTTGAAAAAATAAATGAGCAGTTTTCTATTTGAAAAAAAAAAAGGAAGAATTTCAGTGAATGCCAAAATCACTGAAAAGACGTGTTGGAAATCTCCCATCCAAAAAAATCACCGAACATCACCAAAAAGTTATGCCAGAAAATCATCTTCTTCCCTTTAAAAATCAGTGGACCGGCCCTCCACATTGCCACCCATGGCGTTAAATGGGTCGTGCCTGTCAAAAAGTCTTCTTCTCGTTAAAATCAGTGGACCCACCCTCCATGTCGCCACCCATGGTGTTAAATGGGTTATGCCGGACCGGCACGGCCCATTTATTTGGGCTACCCACGTGTAAACATGCCGTGTTGGTATGGCATTAGACTTATATATCTTGGCCCAACACAGCACGTGACCCGCACTGTACTAGTTATATTTAGGCCTTGTATTTCAACTACCACTATTTCTAAAGTCTTTTTCACTAAAATTAAAAATGATTTGATTTCTGATACGATATTTTGTATTCAACCAATCTTTAAAAAGGATGCAATTTTTATGATTTTTGGTGTCATCCTGTTTCTTTTTTCGTTAACTGCTCGACCACTTGCTTTGAAAGTTGCCTCTGATGACACCATACTTGCTAGTGGAGTTAAGAAGTCTCGTGCCACTGATACAAATATAAAAAATGTGTGCTCGTTAGTCTTTTATCAATCCAAAATATGAAACTCCAAACTATTACTTGTAATGTTAGAAAGTAGGTAATGAAGTTTCGTTGATATTGTATTTTCACTAACTGGCTATGTTTCATATCAAGACCGTACCAACGAAAGCAAATCTTGTTAGCCACCTCTACTGTTGTTTACTTCTGCCATTGGAGTCGTTTTAATATTGATTGTGATTCATACAAATTGTATATTGAATGTGAATTGTAATAAATATGGGACTTCATTTTGCAGTGCTATCTGTCAACGTTCTAAATCCGATTCCGTAATTAATATTTAACCAATTATTAATTAAGCAAATTACCATTTAATACCATTTGGACGTGAACTTCACGTCCATATTTTGACCGACCATGATAAAATAAATTAAATTATGCACGAGATCCAAAATAAATGTCACGTCTCATGTGGCTTTGATATCAATCCAACCGTGACGTTAGACCTTAAGGAAGGAGTTTACCTGTCATCAAAATCAGAATAATATAATCTGGGAAGAATAAAACCACAAACCCAAACCATTTTTAACTATCGATGGTCCAAAATCAACATCTATCCAACATCTTATATACACATACACCATTTGAAAAACTTAGAACATTACTATTGTTGTTCGAAATCTGACCTCAAACTAAAATACATTATATTCTAAAGCTATCTAGAAAATCATAACAATATATTAAAGCTGTCCAAAATTCAACACAATACATTAGCTTTTATCTAAAAGCCACAATACAACATTTTAAACATTCTAAAACTATCTGGAAACCAAATATAACATTAAACATTACATAATCTCAAATTATAGACTCTCAAATACAATTGTTTATCATTCCTGTTCATCTGGAAAGTATCCGTGTATCTCATCTGAAGGGGTTAGTATAACAGAAGAAATGATAAACCAAAAACTCAATAAGGTATGTGATATAACAAATGATCATATGTAATTTTCATTTAAACTTATTGGAAAGATAATAGATTATGATTTGATGTAATGACATGGAACTTTTATAATACTTGTGCAGGAAATTCAGTTTATACATTTTAGAATACTTATCATCAAAACATGTTAAAATCTAATTTTTTTAGGGACTAAGGGGTCAGTAGACCTTACCAACTAAAGGAGTGGACAATCGAATATTGGATTATATTTGTTTTCATATAACCAAAAGTCGTATGCTATTATTTAAGATCCGTAAGTGGGTCGTCATACATATAACGCTGTAGACGGAGCCGAACGCCACTTCTACGCCGCAGATGATAGGTTCAAACCTCGATATACCACTATAATATATTAAGGTATGCCATAATATACTACTCGCTAAAATTTAATCATGATCAAATGCATATTCTTAGGAAAACCCTACATTTTTCTTCATACTTCTTAACTTTCTCAATTTTTGAGAAAATGATCATAATTCATAACTTACAGTAGAGTTTTTCTTCAAAATTCTGCAATTCCTTATCATATTAAACTTATGCTTTCTGTAAAAATTAAGTTATGATGAATTTTTAATACATGGAATGCTAAATTAGCATATAGTGTAGCAATTTCAACAATGCAAAAAATTCAGCAAGTTCAGCAAACATGTCGGAGATTTTAACTATTTTTCAAAGTGTATAGGGTATAATTTAACATGTAGGAACTTGGTTTTAACAATTTACAATCATGTAAGAATATTACATATAAAATTCAGATATGCAGAAACATTTTATGAAGCTTTTCAGACATGCATGACGGAGTAATTGCAGCAAAACAGCAAGGATATATTATACACTTGAGATTAGACATAAATTTCATGTATTTTTACAACAAAATAAAGAGAATTACACATGCATGTTAAATAATATCACCATAGCTTCAAAAATCAGGACATAAATGGGCAATAGAACAATAATTGCTCAAAGAATTTAGTAAAGAATAACAATAAGAGAAGAAAAACTCGGAATGCATTTGCCTTAGCTCCAAATTACTAAAATTCAAGTTTTGATTCACTAAATTTGAACTTCCTCGGCCTTCTCTCTCTTCTCCTCATTTACTTTTCTCTCCTCTCTCAAATTTCCTAAGAAAATCACAAAAAATGAGCCGGCTGCTCTATTTATACAGAGTAGTGCTTGAGCGTCGAGTCAAGCGTGCCTCAGGCGCTAGGGTTCTGGAATGCAGCGCTCGAGTGCTACTCGGGCATACCTCTAACGCGTAGCTACTGCCTCAGCATGCTTGAGTATCCCTTGAGTGCATTGACCCCACGGCTTTTTGTGCTCAAACGCCGATCAAATCATTTTTAGGCGCCGAATCACTCGATCTAATTTTGATTTTTTGACCCAATTTTCATCATCATTTGTTTTCAATTTTAATTATATTAACTTAATTAATTATAATTACCATAAACTAAGGACTCGAACCTTACACTATCAGTTATCCCCATGTTGTAGAATTCTTCAAGACATATATATATCCCACATAAATTCACGCAAGAGTTTATTATTGTAACGAGGTAGGCTAACGTTGGAGGATTTTTTCAATATTTTAAAAATTTTTCCTAAAAAATATAGTTAGATATAATATTAGTAAATATATTATTTTTTATGATTTTAATATTTACTTAAAATTATTTATTTAAAATTTATGTACTTATGTACTATATTTACCTTAATCGTTGGTATTATATATTTGAAATAATAAAATTTCCAAAAAAGATAAATCATGTCAGTAAATAACAATAATTGATTTAATAGCATATTTTGTATAGTATAATGGATACCTATAAGTTCATTAGTAATAAAATAAAATATTTTCAAAAAATGTTTAATTGTTTCAGCTATCTTCTATTTAATATTTGTAGTCGGCTTGGCCATTGAAATATTTTTGTTGTGAATGATAGTTAAAATAGAACAAAAAGGATATGTAATCTCCAATATTTGGTACATCAAGTTCTACCTTGTTGGGCAGTCAATATTCATCTTGTTGTAGCTCAACTTATTTTGTCTACACAACATCTTAAATTGCTATTTTTGAAAAGAAGATATTCTAATAAATAGGACAATATTCTATATTTTTTCACGTAAGGAGAAATAAATTTGATGCGTCATTGGATCCGAACTTCGAACAGATTCGGACTGATCCGCTTGTCCTGGTTCCGACTCCGTTCACTGAGTTAGGATCCTGCACACCATTAAAACGAACAGGAGATCAGTGTGTCGGCGAGAAGTTGTCCAACCGAAAACACTCCGACGCTCAAGTCAGTGAACAGCCTTCGAAATCTGAGAAGGTTACTGGAATTGAGAATTGAAAGAGAAAGAGTGTAAGAGTGTGTGAATGTCCAGATGAAAGAGAGGCAAAACCGTCTTCTTAAATCTGGATGGTGGGGAGGCAGTAAACGGCTGTCAGAAGCACGTTTGTATGCCTTGGGTTTTCTGAGTGTCTGTAGAGAGTAGAGAATTGTATGTCTGTCTTAGTTGTCATTGTGGGCGTTGTGTGAGTAGAAGTTTGCATGCCCTGAATGAGAATTCTAGATTTTACTTAAAGGATGACAGGGTGATCTTCTTTGGTTGGAAGGTGTGATCCCCTGTGTTATTCTGGATGGCCTTCCTTCTACAGGGAGGCGCAAGTTGCCAAACTGGCTGAGATTGCTTCCCTTCCTAGCGGTCAACGGCTTTCCAAGTTGCTCACCTTCCTTCCATGCATTCTACCGTTGGAGAGCCCTAATTGGCAGGAGATTGGAAAAATCTGGCGCCTTCCTTATGGGAAGGGCGTTGATTTTGTCAATATCCTTTTTGCGTGCTAGCTGAGTTCGTGGAAGGTGCTGAAAAAGTCGTTGCTAGTCGTCTGCTGGATCTTCGGTTTAAGTGGGCCAGACCCGTCAAAAGGCTCTTATTTTCGGCCTTTGTTACAGTGATTCCGGTTAACGCTCGAGTTGACCATCCTGGGCATGTGTTAGCTGCCCGCCTGTGTCTTAACGGTCAATGCTGGCGTTGACCATTGGGAGAGCGTTTGGGCCTCTTAGGATTTGGTCCTTCACCTCCTGTTGGGCCAACGTTAGAGTTGACCGTCCAACAGGCTATTTGGACCTTCTTTGACCGTTGGGCCAGCCTAGCTACGGTATACCCATCACTAGCCCCCCATGCCGGTGATCAGAATTCTGGCCTCCAGCATATTCATAATGGGATGCCACTCACTGCCCTTCGCTGCTTGAGAATCTCGGAGGACTCTACGAAAAGTGGCGAAGAAAGTTGACCGGAACTGTTGACTGTCTTTGGTCAGATCCGGAGAAGAAAGTCAACCGAATCGTTGACTGTTTGTGATCAGATCTGGAGAAGAAAATTGACCGGATCCGTTGATTGTCTGTGGTCAGATCCGGAGAAGAAAATTGATAGGATCCGTTGACCGTCTGTGGTCAGATCTGGAGAAGAAAATTGACCGGATCTGTTGACCGTCTTTAACCAGATTCCGAAGAACTTTCTATGAGCCCTGAGTGACACGTGGCCATTAGCCGACTTATCAGGCCAAAAGTGGATACGTGTCTCCTCCTGGTTGGACCGCTATCCAGGCTATTAATGCGTCAGAAGATCTGCTTTATAAGAGGCCCATTTGGGATGCGACACGTGGCAGGAATGATGGCGTGCCTTCTCGTGAAGGTTTAAGGCATTTCACACCTTGCCGTTTAAGTTTCCTTCCTTACATTGAGTGTTCTCTCACGCCTTCTGTTTTGCCTTCTTCGTCTTCATCCCGTTTTCGTTCCCAAAGAAACCCTAATTCCTCTGTTAATCATGGCTTCGACCTCTGTTACCGACATCTCTTCCGTTCTTCGAGAGAGTGACGTAAAGGCGCTGTGTGTTGAATTTAACATTCCGAAGGACATTGCGTGGAGGGTTCCGGACAAGGAAGACAGGGCCTTCTCTCCACCGGTGGGACACGTGACAGTGTATGAGGCCCACCTGAGGAGCGGTCTCCGTCTTCCTCTTTCGGACGACTTGCAGTCGATCCTTCAAGCTCCGCGAGTCCCTGTCGCCCAACTCCATGCTAATGCTATACGGTATATTTGTAATCTTTGCATCTTCCTTCGCAAGCATTCTAAGAGATTAACAACGTCCATGGTGAAGGGGCTATTCAAAATAAATCAGAGAGGTGAGTGGATCTCCCTGATTCCCCGTAGTTGCCTGAAGATAAATACGGCCATCTACGACTCACTGAAGAACTGGAAGAACCGGTTCTTCTTCGTGAGGGTGATGGAGACCTTGCCCCTGGCAAAAGATTGGGGTCAGGTGCCGGAGGTGTATACTGGGAAGTTGTCTGTGGCGGAAATGGCGTCCTTAGAGTGGTTGACCAAACTGGTCAAAGACCACATTTCTGATTTCAAAAGGGATTTCTTGGTCTCTAGGATAGAGGCCAAGAAGGTGAATTGGGGACCGCCTTCTCCGGTTCAGAAGCTCAAGGCGCCGCCGCAAGCGATGATAATGTGCCCGGAGGAGTCCAGGGGCTTGCTCATCCACCCCGTCCAAACAGACGACGATTTTATCGGCCCACGGCCCAAAAGGATGGCAGTGGAGACGCCCTCCTCATCGTCTTTGGGGCCCACTATATCACCAGCTGGATTTGAGGCCCCCGAACAAGTACCACCGGATGGAGAAGTCTTTTGAGGACTGCAGGAGGCTGGGGAGAAAGCGTTATCCCAGTGCGGCCGCGCCACTGTGGTTCCTCGAGCGCATGCAGACGGAGACCTTTTGAGCCGGGCGCGAGCCGCCGGCGGAGGCGTAGGAGCCGTCTGTCAGCTCTCCAACCATGCAGATGCCTGCTGAGCAGCTGGTGGTTGATCTTGATCCTCCAACAGCCGCAGTGGAGGCCGTCACCGGGGAGCCTGCTGCCGCTGCAGACGACATCGATGATGGGCTCTTGAATGAGATCCTGGAGAGGAGGCCGCTGCCAGCTCCGCTCGCGAGGGCATTGCTTTCGGCCCGCCGCCGCCGAGCCAGACTTGGAGGCCAGACCTGAGAGGCTCGCGCGGAGAGTTTGGGAGGTATAATCTTTCACGATACTTTCTGTATAATTTCTTCTTTTAGAATTCCTAATTTATTTTGTTTCTTTGGTGCAAAAGGAGAAGGTGATGGCTGCCATCGCCAAGGTGATGGACCAGCGAGACCGGGTGATCTCTGATAGGGAGGCTAAGATTGCCTAGCTGGATGCGAAGCTGACGGCTTTAGGGGCGGAGCACAGGTCCGTTGCCGCCATTTGCCTTCAGCATTTTTTTGCCGATACAGAGGCCGAGAATGCCGGTCAAGGGAGGAGAATGCCCGGCTAAGGCAGGAGAACGAGCGACTCACTGGGCTCCTTAGCTAGCTTGGAGGGCAGCTGACGGAGCTGGAGAACCGCCTGAGCCTCTGGATACGACCCCACGAGATTGAGCAGCTGATGTGGTCGCGGATGTGAGAAGGGGTCAATATGTGTCGGCGTATCGCGTGGCTTATTGACCCTAATTTCTCGGTGGACCTGCTGAATATGTCAAACAGGCCCACCCAGACCCACGACAGTCTCGTGAGGGATCCGCGAGACGGTCAGGCGCCGCCTCTGTACCACCTCCTTAGCCTTTTGCTGATTTTTGGTCTTCCCCTTGTATTATGTACATTGTAATATGTTTGAAAGCAATAAAATGAGAATTTTCTCACTTTGTGTCCATTTCTTTTTACTACTTTGTGCTTACATGTCCACTGTATTGGACGGCCAACTTAGTTGGATGGCGGCCATTGCATTGCTGCCAAAGGAGTGAAATCCTTAGGCTTTTTATAGGCGGCTGTGTTAACCGGCCTAGTAGTGGCGGCTTGTGAGTGAAGTCCTGGTGGCGCTGCCCAAGAGCTGACTTGGGCGGCCAGTGTTGAAGAATTTTTCTCTTCGACCATCGTTGACTGATCACGCTATCTCCTCGTGGAGGAGGTCGTTGCGTGTGCTGCGCTAACCCCCTAAGATTTTGACCGCTAACAAGCTACTTGGATGACCAAGGTTTAGATCCGATCACATATGGGCCGTCTGAATGATCAGGGTTTAATACGACCACTAATGGGCCGCATGGATGATCGAGGTTTATACTAGACTGCTTATGGGCCACCTGGATGACCAGGGTTTAAATACGACCGCTAATGGGCCGTTTAGATACTGAGGTTTATGTTCGACTACTTATGGGCCGTCAGGATGACCAGGGTTTATTAACGAAAGGGTGATGATCCTCCCGACTTAGGGGTAATCTAGGTCGGGTAACCTGCAAAACAAATACACATATATATATATATGTGCACACAGGAAGGGGAAGGCAGTATGCTAAGGAAACGCTTATTTTGACGAATTGAAACAAGCAAGCGAATGCGTGCACACAATAATGCAAATACGTACTTGTGCCTTTTACTAGAAGTAGCGTTTGAGGTGGATCGCGTTCCACGTTTGGGGGACCAACTTTCCGTCCTTGTTTCGGAGTTAGTATGCTCCGTTTCGTAGGACGGTAAAAACTAGGAAAGGCCCTTCCCAATTAGGGGAGAGCTTATTGCGACCGGCCAGCTTGCCTGTGGCCTCGACGCCTCATTGGACCAGGTCTCCAGCATCGAATTGTCGCGCCTTTACCTTTTTGTTATAGTATCGGGCAATTTGATGTTGGTAGGCCGCTGTCCACATTTTGGCGGCATCGCGGGCTTCCTCCAACAAATTTAGATATTCCCTGATTTTTGGGAGTTACCCTGTGGGTCAAACTATTCCGACCAGGATTACCGCTTCAGTCCCGTAAGAGAGACTGAAGGGAGTCTCGCGCGTTGGTTCTTTCGGTGTTGTCCGAGAAGACCAGAGAACTGAGGGGAGCTCGTCTACCCAGGAGCCCCCTGTGTCCTCCGGCTTGGTCTTTAACCCATGGAGTAGCGTTTGATTCGTGACCTCCACATGTTCATTCGCCTGGGGGTATGCCATGAAAGTGTGGATCAGTTTAATGCCAAGGCTGGCGCAATACTTGGTGAAACGTTTCCTTGAGAATTGGGTCCGTTGTCGGTCATGACGACCTCAGGGACGCCGAATCTGTAAATAATGTTTTGGCGAAAGAATTCAAGAGCGTTGTGCTCCGTAATCTTTGCCAGTGGGATGGCCTTGACCCACTTGGTGAAATAGTCGATGCCCACGATGATGAACTTCCTTTGCCCCATGGCAATAGGAAATGGGCCGAGAATATTGAGCCCCCATTGCGTGAAAGGCCAAGGGGTCTGAAGTGTCTTCAGGTCAATGGATGGCTAGCGGTGAAGGTTACTATGAAGCTGGTAACTTTCACACTTTTTCACAAACTCAAGTGCATCCTTTTTCATCGATGGCCAGTAATAGCCCTACCGCATGACTTTGAAGGCTAAGTTTTTTTTGCCAATGTGCGATCCGCAAATCCCGAGATGGACATTGCCCAAAGCGTTAGTCAACCTCTTCGAGAGTTAGGTATCGGAGGTACGCGGTTAAGTAGCCACGGCGATATAGCTGTCTGTCAACCACAGTGTACCAGCCGGCTGTCTTTTTTATTCACTTAGCCTTCTCTGCGTCTTTCGGCAGTGATCCGTCAACCAGATAGTTAAGGTAGGGCGTCATCCAGTTTTTCGCTTCGAAAATCTGTATCGCTCCTATTTCTCTATACTGGGAGCATTCAGAATCTCCCTCGTGTCCCTCGAGTACTATTCTGGATTTTTCGCGCGCACTCTAGCCACCGGGTCTCGCCTTCCAGCTTTTGATTGGGAATATGAACCAAAGTTAGTTTGTCGAAACCCTGGGCTGTCTCCCTCACCTTTGCCAAATACTTGGCCAGGTGAGGGTTGTTTACCTCGAAGTCTCCGTTAACCTGATTAACGATTAGTTCGGAGTCGCTGTAGACCGCCAACTTCTTGGCAAAGCACTCCTTGGCTAATCGTGATCTGGCTAACAGGGCATCGTATTCAACAACGTTGTTGGTTGCCGAAAAATTTAGTCTGAGGGAATACTTTACCTCGAACCTGTTGGGGGTCGTAAGGACCACTCCAGCGTCATTGCCAGCGTTTGTAGACGATCCGTCTGCGTGGAGTATCCATTCTAGAACTCCGTCAAGCTGTTCCACGCTTTCTGCGGGCTGCTCTTCGAGAACTGGGTTCGTGGTTTTAACAATGAAGCCAGCCAGAGCCTGTGCTTTTACAGCAGGTATGGGCCGGAATTCGATGTCGAACTCGTCCAACTCGATAGCCCATTTTACCAGCAGTCCAGAAACACCGGGTTTCTGGAGTATATTTTTCGTGTGCAGTCTCAGAATGACCACTACACGTGCTCCGAAAGTATGGCCTTAACTTCCGCGAGAATATAAGTGCCAAGGCCGGTTTTTTTGCACGCGCGTAGCGGGTCTCTCGGCACCTCGGCGTTTTACTTACGTAGTAGACCGGCCATTGAGTGTCGAGTCCCGGTGTACGAGGACGGGCGAGGGATGCTTCCGAACATTGCTGTAAAGATACGGCTCTTCTCTCGCCTTGGGTGACACTAGAAACGGCAGTTGGCGATACCGCTTGATTCATCGAAAGTTATCTAGCTAGCTACCGTCCCATTAAAACCCGTTGGATTTTGTTTCTTTTAGGGCCTTAAAGAAGGGTTGGTACTTGTCGCCAAACTTCGCGAGGAAGCGGGATAACGCTGCCAACCGTCCAGTCAATCGCTGGACATCCTTTACGCTCTACGGTGGAGCGATATCTACAAGGGCCTTAATCTTCTCTGGGTTTGCCTCAATTTCTCGTTGGGAGACGATGAAACCCAAGAATTTGCCAGAGGTTACCCCGAAGACACATTAGCCGGGTTCAGCTTCATGTGATGCTTGCGGAGCACCTCAAACGACTCTACTAGGTCGCTGATGTGGTCGCCAGTGACCCTGCTCTTTACGAGCATGTCGTCGACGTAGACCTCCATATTGCGACCGATCTGTTTTTCAAACATCTTGTTGACCAGTCGTTGATAGGTTGCTCCAACATTTTTTAGTCCGAATGGCATCACTTTGTACCAGTAGGTGCCCTGATCAGTCATGAACGAGGTGTGCTTCTCGTCTTTTGGACTGATCCTGATCTAATTGTAACCGAATAGGCGTCCATGAAGCTTAGCAGCTCATGTTCGGCTGTTGAGTCAACCAGCAGGTCGATCCTGGGTAAGGAAAAGTTGTCCTTTGGGCAGGCTTTGTTAATGTCGGTGAAATCGACGCACATCCGCCATTTCTCATTGCTTTTCTTCACCAGGACGACGTTAGAGAGCCAAACCGAGTAGTGGACTTCTCTAATAAATCCTGCGTCTAGCAGTTTCTTCACCTCCTCTCGGATGGCAATCAGCTTTTCTACGGAGTGGTTTCTCCACTTCTGCCTGACGGGCTTCCGGTCAAGATCAAGCCCCAACTTATGGACCATCACCTCATCCGAAATCCCAGGCATGTCTGCTGGAGTCCATGCGAAAATATCAGCGTTCCGTCCCAGGAACGTGATCAACTCATCGTGCAGTGTTCCGGCAAGTAAGCCGCCGATCTGTACACACCTTTTCGGTTCCTCCGTGTTCGGTGGAACTAGATCTGTAGCTTCGCCAGACTGCATTTGCTGCAGGGTTGTCTCGTCTCGATGATCGAGTTTTCAACTGTTCTAGTGCTGCCGCTAGGAGTAACCTGAGACATATAGCATGTCCGCCCAGTAACTTGGTCACCTAACACATCTCCTACACTGTAAGGCGTTGGAAATTTCATCTTAAGGTGTGGAATTGAGGTGACTGCTCCGAACGCCGTTAAGCACGGTCTGCCTAGTATAGCGTTATAAACAGATGGTAGGTCGATCACCAAGAAGGTGAGTGTTCGATTCACTATTTTTGAATACGTGTCCAAGGTGACCTCCAGGTGGATGGTCCCTTGGACGGGCACTGGCTCGTTGTCAAGGCCATACAACGGACCTTCGGCAGGTTTTAATTGATTCTTTTTTAAGCCTACTTTAAAGAACGCATCTAAATAAAGCAAATCCTTTGAACTACCATTATCGATAAACACTCGCTTCAGCTAGTAGTCGACACTACCGTCTGAAACGAGCGCGGATACAACGAGGGGGTTAGTATGGGAGGATATTACATGAGCCAAATCATCATCATTGAAGCTAATAATGTTGTCTATTGTGCGCATCTTCTTCCTCCCAGTCTGCTGCTCATTGTCGTCGGCTAGGTTTTTGGCAGGTCGGGTGGTGACCATATTAACCACCCCTGCCGCAACCCCATTTCAGGGAGGAGACGGCTCCTGTCCTTCTCCGCCAGCTGCTCCAGAATTCTGCCCAGGGCCCTTGACGAACTTAGTGAGGTGGCCCCTGGGAATCAGCTCCTGAATTTCCCTCTGCAGCATCTTACAATCTTCGGTGGAATGTCCGGCAGAAGCAGTGAAAGTCGCAGTATTTCGACTGGTTCCCAGTGTCCTTTAATGGTTTTGGCCATTTCAGGAATTTTTTTCGCGGATCTACATGAGGTCATTTGAGCGTGTGTCCGTCAGGGGCATGAAGCTGGTGGGCCCGTAATCTCTGTGTTCTGGGGGCCCAATCCTGTGCTGCGTCCGGCGGGAGTGATCACTGCCATCGTATTTTCTTTTTTCCTCTCCAAGGAATGATAGAGGTTGATCTGCCCGTTCTGGGCGTTTTGCTTCGTTGGCCTTCTCTGCCGCTGCATATGCCCGGGTGATTGACTCGGCCTCCTAGAAGGTCTGGGGATTTTTATAGGCCAGGTGCTTGAAGAAGTCTCCGTAGGTTAGCGCGAAGATAAAACTGCCTAGTTTTATCTCCTCCGTGATCCGAGGAATCCGCCTGGCCTCCGCCACAAAGCGATCCAGAAATCGTCGTGGGTTCTCTCCTTACTTCTACTTGATGTGGAAGAGGTGCCAGAGTTACTTCTCTTCCCGTCGGCTCGAGGCGTACTAAGCCAAGAAGAGATCTGTGAACTCCCGGAAGCTACTGATGGTGCCTAAAGGGAGGTGATGTAACCACATGCGGGCATCTCCCTTCAACGTGAGCGGAAAGCAGCGGCATATTGCTGAGTCTTCCAACCTTTGTAGACTTAGACGGATGCGGAAGTGATCCAGATGGTTAACTAGATCACTGCTCCCATCGTATGAGTCAAGGAAAGGTATTTTGAACTTGGTGGGCAGTGGACGGTTTAGCACCTCCGCTGTGAAACGAGATCTCTCAAGGTCAACAGCGCACTTATCGTCCTTGAACACGTGGTTCCAAATCTTATTCACCCGTGGATCTGCGCGAGTAGCGTTGGCAAATCTCTTAGAGTTGAGGTAAGCTCTCAATTCTGTTTTGTCTTCGGAGGGTCTAGTAGCTGGCCTGCTACTGCCTCCAGTGGACCTGTTAGTCATGGAGACTCGCTCTTAAACTGAGTTTCCATTTTCTACCCGAGAGTATTGGAGATTTCTTCTCTCCGGACTTTTCCCTGGAGTTTTGCTCTTAGAGCGTTCTTCAGACCTGTTCTGGCCTGGAGCGCGTGAAGAGGCTAGGATTGGATTATTCGTGGGCCTCTCGGGCCTTCTGGCCGGCTTCTTTTTTCTTTAGCCACCTTTTTTGGCGGCTGGCGCAGGGACGGTTGCTAGCGGAGCCATCTGCTGTGGTTGTTCTTGTTGGGAGTAGAGTATTTAGAGCAGACGGTTATTGGTTTTCATCTGCTCCATCAGTCGCTGAAAGAAAGGCGCTGGCCCGCCAGCTATCGTCCCGTTGACCACGGTACATTTCCGACGTGGTCCTGGTCGGGAGAAATGGCGTCTCTAGCGGGATCACTAGCTTGGGCTCTCGTATTCACCATTGCGGATGAATCTGGCAGTGAAAAGAGAGCGTTATGAGGAATTGTGGTTGGCTTTTTGTAAGTACTTCCCACAAACGGCGCCAATGATGCATCCTTGGATCCGAATTTCAAACAGATTCGAGCTGATCCGCTTGTCCTGGTTCTGGCTCCGTTCACTAAGTTAGGATCATGCATACCACTAAAACAAATAGGAGGTCAGTGTGTCGGCGGAAAGTTGTCCACCGAAAACACTCCGACGCTCAAGTTAGTGAACAACCTTCAAAATCTGAGAAGGTTACTGGAATTGAGAATTGAAAGAGAAAGTGTGTAAGAGTGTGTGGATCTCCAGATGAAAGAGAGGCAAAGCCGTCTTATTGAATCTGGATAGTGAGGAGGTAGTAAATGGCTATCAGAAACACGTTTGTATGCCTTGGGTTTTCTGAGTGTCTGTAGTGAGCAAAGAATTGTATGTCTGTCTTAGTTGTCGTTGTGGGTGTTGTGTGAGTAGAAGTTTGCATGCCCTTAATGAGAATTCTAGGGTTTGCTTAAAGGATAACAGGGTGATCTTCCTTGATTGGAAGGTGTGATTCCTTGCGTTATTCTGGATGGCCTTCTGCAAGTTGCCAAACTGGCTGAGATTGCTTTCCTTCCTGGCGGTTAGCGGCTTTCCAAGTTGCTCACCTTCCTTCCATGCATTTATCATTGGAGAGCTCCAGTTGGCACGAGATTGGGAAAATCTGGCGCCTTTCTTATGGAAAGGGCGTTGATTTTGTCAATATCCTTTTTGGGTGCTGGCTGAGTTCGTAGAAGGTGCTGAAAGAGCCGTTGCTGATCGTTTGCTGGATCGTGGGCTCAAGTGGACCAAGCCCGGAAAAGGCTCTTATTTTCGGCCTGTTGCTACAGTGATTCCGGTCAACGCTTGGATTGACCATCCTGGGCTCGTGTCAACCGCCCGCCTATGTCTCAATGTCAATGCTGGCGTTGACCATTGGGAGAGCTTTTGGGCCTTTCAAAATTTGGGTTTTCACCTCTGTTGGGCCAACGTTGGAGTTGACCGTCCAACAGAGCTATTTGGGCCTTCTTTAACCGTTGGGCCAGCCTAGCTATGGTATAGCCATCAAAATTATAAAACATCCTTAAACATAAAAATTAATAATATGGCATGCACATCTTGTATGAAATAATTCACCATTTAAAATTAAAAAAAGTTATGATTTAAATAAAGTAATAGTAGAATAATTATGTGAAGCATTATAAAAAATAATAGAAAAATTTTATTAAATATTCCAAATTTGTATATAATAGTATTAATTGTTTTAGAAATTGCAAAAGTAGTGTGTGGGTGCTCAAAAATTTTTAAGGCTAATAATTCTTTTTTTTAATTCCCAATTTTTAGAAAGCTAATGTGATGTAATGCAAATATTGTGTTACACGCCACTTGCCCCTAGCCCCCGCTCCCCTGACTGACCAAACAACGGTTATGTGATCATTTGAATAAATGGTGATATGAGTGCTTTTGTTAAAAAAGAAAACAGGCCATGCTTGGAATAGCTAGCAGGCCGCCTATTGTACGGCATAATATGATCCTAAGTGTTGGGCTGTACTATACACAGCCTAATACTGTTCACCATGAGCTATGTTATATACAGCCAAACACTGTTCACCAAGGGTTATGCTAAGCATAGCCTGTCACAGGCCGTGTCGTGCTGTATTATGGGCAGTATAGCCCATTTTACACATTTATTGCCACCGACCACCATCGCCACCATATCTCCCATCGCTGTCAAGCCAAATCAATACTCGAACCCACAATACTACAATCAACCCGAAACCCTAAACAACCACCATCATTGACTTAGCTCCACGACCATTAAATAAACTCAACCTCTCAAGCCGTAGCCCAAATCCAAAACCCTAGCTACCACATCTTGCTTTCTTCTTCTTCTTCTTCACAGAGAGAGAGAGAGAGAGAGAGAGAGATGGGAGATGCTAAAGTAACTAGAGAGAATGATTGCCATAATTTCTTAATATTAATTTCACCCATTAATGAATGTCGAAATAATAGAATTAGAGTCATTATATTAAGATATCCTGATCTTATATTAATTAAAAAATAAATATAATTTCTTATTCAATAATAACTTAAAATAAAAAATAATAAAATAAAAGATAATATTCCTAAAATATCATAAGAATACCAAAATTATAAAATTTTAAAAATTTCCAATATATTACAAAATATAAAAATAAATTAATAATTAAAATAAAAAAATAAAACCTCTCTAAGTTTGGATTCTCTGTATTAGATATATTGTAGTCATATGTGGTACTTAAATACTTGTAATACTAGCTATGATATAGGTATCAGAATTTGGGTAATTAAAAAGTTATGCTTAGAGAAAGTGGAGACAAATGTGGGTCTTAGGATGGATGAGAAATATGCCAGTGGAAGATGAAAATGACAGAAAAGAACATACTGTAGCATGTTAGAAGTAGCACTATAGATGATATGATCTGGATATGACGCTTCACCTGCCCGAGTAGCTCAAACACTGGTTACTGGTTAGACAATGCATTGGTGGGAGAAAGTGATTTGATTGAGGGTAGAGGCAATGAGAAGGGGAAGTAACCCAATAAAACTTGGGAGTGTGGTAATAAAAAACTCAATTTAACTTTTGGAGAATATTGCCTTAAACAGAGAATGGTGTAAAGTGGATCGATATAATTGAATTGACCTAACTTAGTGAGAATTAGGGTTTGTTTATCCTGTTTTGTTTTGTTTTGTTTTGTTTTTTTTGTTTTTTTTCCAGCCAAGCGGAAGGGGGAAGCATCATTACAATGATAAATAGTTGCAGAACTTGTTACCTACAGGAGAAGAAGAAAAGGCCAATTGAAGGGCAAGATGGGAGCTCTTCACAGTGAATTCCTGATTTTGATCCCTACAAGGGGCGGGAAATTGTGAGCAATGGAAGCAAAGAATTGAAGATAGCAAGAATTGAAAATCCATCTTAAGTTTAGATGTCAATATCAAATGCAAAGATAAAGACAACACAATTTCAGTCGTTTGTTCTTCTGAAAAACTGTTATGGTTGGTGAAGAATGTCACTTGTTTGTTATTTAAGTGGTAAAGTCTATAAACAGCATGTGCTTAGTTTACAACTCACGTATTCTCTCAATATCCACTCATCTCTTTCTCTTTTTTATCTTCTCATTCTTTCTGTTTCTCTTCCTTTCTGAGCTAAATAATACTTAATGGACAAATCATCAATTCCTTCTCTGACGTGAGATTCTTTCAAGTTGTGTCTTGACTTTCTTCTTTCCTCGCCTTCCCCTTCTTTTCCTATTCCACTATTGATGTCGAGTGGATATAAAAGCATTTACAACAGATCTTTTTTATGTGGAGACTTAAGAGATGAGTTCAAAAACCTGTGTGCAAAATCGAGGGCGGCCAAACTTTTTTATTCAAGATGATGGTTTTTGTGTTAAGGATCTGTCCTTGTTTAATCTGGCTTTCTGGGAAGCGTGTCCATACAGATTAATGGTTGACAAGTATTTACCCAAGTTTTTTCTCCATTATTTATACACTTGTCCCAACTTACAAACATTTTGTGTGGCGTTGGTAGCGCGGACATTGGATTCCAGTAATGTGTGGAGAAGAGAATATATTTTATTATTGTTTCAGATTTATTTTGGTGCTAATTATTTTCATTAAAATTGTTTTTTACTTACTTCTAGAAGAGAATATACTTTACATATATTATTTATTCATTTAAACGAATCTTAATCAGGAATCCCCTAGTTTTTTTAGAGGCCATGGGACTTGGACACAGTGCTTGTGAAAGGCTTCATGTTAAGCTTTGGATTGCCCCTGTTGATATTTAGGACTTGCAGACGTTACTGACGGGACCCCAAACTTGGTAGAGGGCATGCTTTTTTATAAAATAATTTTACTTATTTATCTTGCAATTGACTATTATCTGTGCTTCCATATTATTAATATGGAAGGAGAGCATGCTTATGGAAGGCATGGGCTATTGATAAAGTTTTCACTCCTTTCTTTTACTAGTAAGTTCAATATTGAATATCTTTCTGGTAAATGCTGATAATGTCTAAGGATATGTTTTCCCTTCCAATATCTGGCAAGCCATAGCCTTTGATTGTGGGATTCGAAAATCTGATTACCGAGACATAGGATGGAAAATAATCTGAATTTGAGTGCACAGACATATCCCTTTCAGAGGTTCACCAATTGATTGATTGGAGTGGTGACAGAATTAGAATTGATCTTTTTTATGGAGGGGAAAAAGGAATCTGTACCCAAGTTCTGATCCATAAATAATGACAATTGCCCCAAGAGGAATCATTTGTATATCATATAAAAACACTGAATAATTTTCATGGGGTCGGTTGAACCTATCTAAATAGATAATAGTTTACAGATGGATCTCTATGTCCTTATATTTCATTGAGGATTAGGATTAGGTGTATCCTATGGGCTATATATATATATATATATGTGAACATGAATACATAATCCTAAGAATCTACAGGATTCATTGTCTATTGAGCACAAGAATCGAAACCTTTAGGTTTTTTAGCCTGCAGTAGCCATAGGTATGATTCTCAATCAACAATGGCTAAATGTAATGTGTTTATGAAACCGTTGGACTAAAAGCATATTCTATATCGTAGGCCTCATTCATTCTGCTTCAACAATCCAACTAGCTCTCTAGTAAAAAAATATTACACAGTCCAAATGTGATTTCTATGTTAGGTATAGTCATGCCTGAAGGCATATCCAGCAGTAAGAACGAAAAGGATTGAATAAATTGGCTCTCAAATGTTAGGCAATCTTAGTTTGGAGATAGAAGAGAAAAAAAACTAATTCAAAATATCTCTAGAGTCTAAATAGTTATTCAGAATGGAAAGGAACAGTCTCATAAGACAAGGTTGATACCAAACTTAAAGAGTGCTCTTCGAGATGTGGAATCATCACTCAATGGTGGATGGGTGGATAATGCGTAAAAACCTATCCTTGTGAGGGGAATAACTGCTGAAAACAACTGCTAATACTTCGTTGGGAGAGGTGCATAAGGCATGGTAAATCATTGTCTCTTAGGACATTGGCTGATCATTGATCGAATTTGAGGACCTCTAAGAGATAGACCAAAGCAGTAAACTAAAGAGCAACAACATTGAATTGGTTAAAGAATTAAAATAAATTTAAAAAGGAATTTTTTTATTTCTAGAGAATATTTGTTTTAAGAATGAGTGATTGCCTTTCTCCGACTCTTGCTTACAATATTGACAATATTTCCAAGAAATGTTGATTAATTTGACTAACATTGAATTTCGGCATGGTAAATCATCGTCTTAGAACACTGATTGATCACTGATCAAATTCGACGACCTCTATGCAATAGACTTCAGTAGGAAACCAAAGAGTAGCAGCAGTGAATTGGTTTGAGAATCATAAATTTTAAAATGAATTTTTTTTATCTCCAGAGAATGTTAGTTTTAGAAATAAGTGATTGCCCTTATTTGACTCTTGCTTTACAATGTTGACAATATTTCATAGAAATGTTGATTAATAACATTGAATTTGATAAAAATAACCCTTTGTACCTATATGTATTAGGATCCTACTTCACATATCTCTCAATTCAAGGAAAGGTTTTCAAAAAAATTCTCACTGTGTTGAGAATGAAATTTTCATTCTATACATGCTAGATCCACGTATACATATTGTAGGTAACGTAGAAGATATCTTTATTTTTTTCTGAGAAATTGTTATAATTCCCACTACATAGCTTTCAATTCGCCTCTATTGATTATGTAAATCCCATGGTAGCATCTGAAATCAATATTGCAATCATGCAATCATGTCTTTTAAATATCAATTTTTGTCAAATTTGTAGGTACATATATCAAGTGAAAGGTTTTATTGGAACTAGATGATCTTGTTTAGTCACAAGTCAGAAGTTGCACGTAAATTCTCATGGGATCTTGGTTGTATTGACAATGATAGCTATTCATTTGAGTCTTTTGGTAGCATCACCACCCTTTTGTAGACCAACAGAATTGCCTCAAAGGGTGTTACATTTTGTTCTATGTATAATAATTTGTTGAACTACTTCAACAAATTTACGCTACATGTCAAGCCTTGATAAGGTTCTTTGCTTTCAATCAAATTAAATCACAAGTTTCACTACTTGTGAGGGACCTTTCAATTCTGTTGAGTTTAAGTTTTGAATTGGAACTTGAACACCTTTTTCTTTTTTCCTTTTCATCAAATTGAATGTTTCTTTGATTTTTTGTTACGTTAATTGAGCTGCTTCAGTTGTTGCAATTTGTGTTTTGTGTTTGTGTTATTCAATACATCTTGGTAAAAGTAATCAAAGTTAAGTACATGAATCTTAACATGGATATTAATATGTACATTGAGTCCGGATGGTAATTCGAATGTAGTCGGGTCAAATTATCAAATCTTTTTATCCGGATTTTACACACCACAGCGTTAAATAAGAGTTCAAAGGATACGGGATTTATATTCAGTATATTGTCCAATACTCAAGTCAATAACTTTTTCCTAAAAAATAAGAAAGTGATGAGGAAAATGAGGATATTGGAGAGTGGAATATGGAGGATAAAGCTTCGGAATTTTTGGATGATCAAGTGAATAGATGATAAAACTCTGTACTTACTATTCGGATTATTTTTCCTATTTTTAGGAAAAATAAACATATTTATAATCATATTGACAACTAATAGCGGTTTCCTAAAGAGGATAAATTGACCACGATCTGAGTGATTATTTTGATTGAGAACTAAATAGTTCAACTGCTCATAATATTCTGATTGGGTGGCCTTTTAGAGATAGTTAACCCAATTGTTTTTCTCGACTGTAAGATATATTAACTACTTGTTTGACTTAACTACTCGGTCAAATTGACCACTCCGTTTATCTAACCGTTTAGTAGGATTAACCTTCCAATTTGATTAAATGTCCATCCATTTGGATCTTTGGTCTTTAGTTTATTCTGCAGTCCAGTCATTTGGCCGCTTAGTAATTCGGCCGTTTGAAAGTTCGATAATTCGACCAAATTCTTTTTTGATCTAGGCTCGATTTTATTATCTAACAATTTAGCTAATCCATACCCTTCTATGAATTTATTATTTATGAACCCGGTATAACAATCAGTCAAATCAGTTTTATTTTAGGCAATATCTAACAGATATATTGATTAAAAAAATGTTCTAGAAAGAATCTTTACCCACCCAGCATAGTGGGGGAAGGCTTAGTTGGTTTGTTTTTGGAAAAGAATCTTTTACCTTTGGTCTCACAGGCTTTATCTGCTTCAGTTTATGTAGAAGTGTGTGCAGTAAAGGGTTTTTTTTTTTTTTTTTATGTGCTTTTGTAGGAAAATTCCGTTTAAAAGTTGTGTTGATAAGTTTTTTTTAACTTTAGATTAGTTGACATAAATATAGATTTGTATCATGTGGCAACGCATTTAATATCTGCTTGCACTTGATGTTTTAATTTTATTCCTTGAAGACAATAGCAGAGACTCTGTGCTCAATGTGTTTTTCTCATGCATTTTTGTGGAGGAAAATTGGTTGAAATTTGGGATCACTTAGTATGCATTTGCACTTGATGTTAATAACTACCCCTTGAATTGATCATGTCCTACAGTGTGTTTGAATTTCTTCTGCTAGCATTCCATGGTGCTTTAATATTCACTTATGACATGTGAGATCACCGATTCAAGCACGGACACTGGCTCCCTAACTTGTACAAGTAAGCTTGCCTATATATGATCCTCCCTTTGGACCCAAAAATGGGAATTCTAGTGAATTGGGACACACTTTGATATTCTCCAGGGCTTTATCAACCTCGGAGTATCATCGTGGCATGTTGAAGCACGTTTATGGCAGTTTTCATGCTATTGGCTGAAAGTTTAGTGAAAAATTTAGGCCGTCTCATTTGACTATAGATTAGACTATTTAACAAAGCGGAAGCATAAATTATACAAATATTTAATGCACAAAGAATATTTTTGTTTATATACTATAAATATAAGACCATAATTGTTCTCATACATCATCACTAATATTAACAGTAAATTTAGTGCGAAAAATAAATCAGCTCAAGAAATAATAATGAAGAAAAATCTCAAGAACAAAATTGTTTTTGGATAAAGCCTTCCGGGCCTCTCAAGCCAATAAGTTTACTAATGAAAGTCGACTGACATGTCAAGTAATATAGATGCGCTAGCTCTTAGTTAGTTTATTCCTAACAAGTAACCCCTATTGAAAAATTTCTTAGATTTGCTCCCCAACAACAAAAACAAACATCTTCAGGCCTTTCGCATGCTATAGAAAGAACTTGTTTTAAATTAAGTTTGAACATAATTAATAAATAAAAATACTTGAATATAACTCGATTTAAGACGCAGATCATACGCTCTACACAATTTTTTTCCCATATTTTTTTGCTTTTGTTGGGCATTTAGTATGAATAAAAATATCAATATCAATCATGCCTATACCAATATCGCACATACGAGGCAATGCTTATCAGTATCATATAAATCGAAAAAAGTATAAGATAACAAAAAAATATTAGTCAATATATTACAATATTATCGCAATTTCAAAAAAATATCGATATTGAAGGACCTAATACTCTAATGTCAATACCTATTCGCTGATATTTTTATCTATGGTATTTACTCATCTTAGTTCGAGTTGTGTTCCGTCTGTTAACAGAAGATTCTGGTGGGAGGAAGTGGTTACCATCAGTGCAAAGTCTAGGGTTCAATTACCATATACCATTCCTTCTATATGCCTTTACTGCATATTCCACCTTGAGACCAAACTTCTATCTGAAATCTCTTCTTTTCTACTAAGAGAAATTTTGGGGAGACATCCTCCGGTGATATAACGCCTATTTAAGTATTTATTTTTGTATGGTTTTGTTAATATGGATCAACAGATGAGATACCACTTCACATCATTGAAGTGTCCCGGTGATATCTAAATGGTACCCTCTTGACCCTATTCTTAGAATTTTTCTAAAATTCTCATCTTGGCTTCCAGATTTTAGCAATTAGCAGACGATCTTAGAATTTGTGTTCATTTTGTTGGTTCTCTAGCAAGGAAGGCGGTTGAGGCTTGCCCTTTTATGTGTGCACACTTTAATTCTGAGTATCATTAATTTTTATGTGTGCACACCTGTGTGTATATTTTAATAAGTCCAAAATAGATGCTAATATCAGTCGATATGGCCTAGTCAACTTATAAGTATCATTAATTTTTTTCTTTTTAATATATCCGATATTAACATGTATTATTCAATATAACCGATATTGATATGACTGCTATTAATATCGATATTTTCATTCACGTTTCAAATCTATCCGTGAAGTATAGGTGGTCTGTTTGCCAATTTTGAATTGGCTCTCAACTTTCTTGTTGCATGGGCTCAAATTGCGTCATATGCTCTGTTTCAGAATGTGGAAATCTGCAGAAAGCTTTTCAAAGAGGACAAAGGCACCATTAGAGCTAGTAGCTGCTGTGCAATTTTCGAGAACCTTTGCTGCCCTGTTTTTCTGGATGCAATGAAATGGACCGATCGTGTAAGAGTGCATATTCTATGCAAAAAGGAATATCCGTGCATTTCTCAACTGGATGGGTTTTCACATTACTGTAATGCTGTTCATTCGGGGATGAATTGATGAGAATTATCCTTTTTCAGGTGAGTTTCCTTTCTCCTCAGTCCATTGAGACAAATTGTAGGACTAGTGGCAATAGTTCATCGCACAAAAAATGACTCATTGGCACATTTCAATAGATTCAGCTGGTATTTATCCAATCTCAGATAAAGAAACATGCTAATTTTAGAGTAGTTTTATAATAATGGAATAAACCAACAAAAAACATAATGCTGTGAAGATTAATGAACCAAGTGCAATACAATAGAGTTGTAATTCACAGCCTTCTACCTCCATGCGGCATTGCTCTATCAGGGATCAAATTTGGATGGGATCATCTTGAAGAGAGTGTGTGAACCAGCTCTCTACAAATATGATCCAGACAACATATATATATATACAGAAAAAAAAAAAAGAGAAAATTGTATTTTGAATTGTTTTTTTTTTTTCCAAGAAAAAAAATCAGATGAAAGTTTTATTTTGTAAAAATGTTATGCTGATGTTTGGCCTAATTCTTCTTCTAACGGTCGATTTAGCCTCGGTTTGCATTCACAAAATTAAAATCTTTCTATTGAATGATTTGTTCTCCCTAGCCAAAATAGAATAAGATTGTCCGATTCCTTTCCTCATGATCGTAGTTGAGAGTTTTCTCATTTACCTGATTCTGCAATCTATAAATAGCTTTAATACTTGGCTACCTATCTCATGAGAATCGACCTAAGGTCCTAGCACTACTCTGCGTCGGTGCCAATTTTATCTTGTATTTCCAACTTTAAGGATAGCTTGTTCTATGTCCGCCCTTACCAATTAGATTCTTTGTTTTCGACATCCTATCAAAACTTAGGTGTTCCCGATTTTGCATTTATACATGACTAACATCATTTAGGTTCTAGCCTTTTTTTGCGGGGATTGGTGGACATTTATAAATAATTGTGTAATTTGTTCTTGTATGTTAGGGGGAATCAAGCTGCATTCCTCATTCTTGAATTTGGACACAGGCTGCCATTGCCGGGACTAAATTTAGGCTTTATTTGTTGGAAATTAATTAATGGCTTTTGCTCATTGTTGTAAGGATTTTGCTGATGCTGATTAGAAGGGGAAGAGAGAGAGAGAGAGAGAGAGAGAGAGAGAGAGAATTAATTTGGTGATATAGGGTTTTGGGCTTCAAGGTTAAGCACATTTTAATTTAAGATATTATCCATTTTGGAGAAAGGTAGAGGACATATTCGATCGATAATCTTATCTTGGACAGTTATCTTTAAAAAAAACGGCTCAAATGGATAATAAAATCTTCCTACTGATAAATAGAAAGTCACCATTTTACTCAATCAATGTGAAACAACTCACCCCACAAAACAATTTTTAATGAAAAGATAATTTTATTGCTATATAGGGGCATCGATTTAAATTTTTACATATGACTGTCATCATTAAGTCGTGAGAATAGGGTTACTTCAGTTCAATGAATAATCTACATTCGGAAAAAATGCGCAAGATGCATTTTGGTAACAACTCTATCCAGTGCAATTTTGTTATTGAAAAGAGCGCATCAAATGGAAAAGAAATTGTTTATACTTACAAAGCAAGATGTACAATCTGTTTACTTAATCAATATAAGACAATCGATCACTATAATAAAAAAATTATAAGTACTGTTATTAAAATTTTATTATTTAGAAATAGTGACTATTGTTGAAAAAACTCCAAATTTGAGCAAGAAAACTAGCCCGAAAGCCTAAAGTTGGGCACCAAGGACTTAAATTATGAAAAACGAGGCAAGTTGCTCTTTAAGAACAACATCGGGTGCTTTGTTAGGGTAAAATGAAGGGACGGGGAGAAACAAGAATCTTGTTTGAGTCCCTTTTTTTGGATGCTGTCTTTATACTTTCAACTGTGGAAATTTGAATTATTTGATCAGTTTGATTGATCTGAAATTTTATAAAATTTAGTTAAAATATGTGAGAGTTATTAACAAATTTTGCTAAAAAATTGGGCATGATTAATTTGGCCCTTGCCCAAATTATAAATTTTTTATAGATATATATATATTTTTTATTTTAAATATACTAAGTTTGAAAATTAGTTCCATAGATTATATTTTAGATAATTAATATATTTTATATAAAGTTTTTACATTTAAATTTATACATACATAACATTTTTATCTAAATATTTTTATTTTTAAATTAAATTTTACATATATAAGAATTTTAATAAAAATAAAAAATATCCATTAGCAGATTCAAGCCAGGCCGATTTAGATCATGAACGGGCACAATTATATTTTTTTAGCTTTATCCGCCCTAGCAGTCAAATATTTGTACTTCAACTCAACTCATGTCATTTTAAATCCGATTTTAATCAGGTATAATTAGTTGTAATTATGACTAACACATTAAAATTCATTGAATGTTTTATCCGATCTCCGTCCATTTTCTCAGGTCCGAAGATTTTTACGCCCTCTAATTTTTCATTTTAATGAAAAAATATAGATAATTATCTCACATTTAAAATTATTTTTTTAAAAAAAATAATAAAAATAATTTTAATAAATTTGGAAGCGATTAAGCAGGCAAAGAAACAACTTTCCAGCAATATATTGTGAAGCTCAGACGGCAAAAACATACTGTAAAAAGGGGAACAATATGAGTGAGTGTTAGTAAGGCAGGCGCAGAGGAGACATGTCAGATGGACGAGAAGAGAGGGGAAGAGCCTTCATTTAAACTACTCCCCTGTGCCTTGCCCTCAAACTGAGCAGAATCTGACAAGATCTTCTAAAGAGCAATTTCAGTAATCATTTGGGCATATTTTTTATAATTATTTTTTTTTTAAAAATAATTTTTAAAATAAAATAATATTAATTAATTAATTAACTCAAAATGATAAATTATGCAACATTAAAAAATAATTAAAAAAAACCATTTTGTTAATATGAATAACCGGCGGAGATTTTATCGATAAAGACGGCTTATATTTGTATGTAATTTTTAATATAAAAATAAGAAATAAGAATAAGGTTGAATTTATATTTAATTTTAATAATTTTAATATAAATAGATATATAGATGGGGAAACAAATTTAAAGATTTTTAATGCATTGGGACTGTCGACGTGTGTGCATCATGTCAATGACAAATTGACGTCTGAACTTATAACAAATAAAAAAATAAAAAAAAAAAGCTTGATTGAGTTTAATTAAAGTTTTCACGTTATAGATTCTGGGATTAAGGGGGCGTCCTTCTTTCTAGTGGAGAAGGATCATCCTTCTTTTAATCTGGACCGTCGGATATAAAATTCGATGGTTACGTATTTTAAATAATTAAATTTAAAATCGAACGGTCCACGTTATATTATCCATTCAAAACGTGTGGGCCGTCGAATTTTACATCCGACGGTTCAGATGAGAAGAAGGTCCTTCTCCACAAGGGAAAGGACGCCCCCCGGATCCATAGATTCTGTGTGTATTTTATTAATTTATAATTATTTTAATTTATCCCATTTTAAAATTATAATAAATAGATTATAAATAATTGAAATAAATAGTATTCCTCATTATTGTATGAAAATTGTTATTGCCTTCATTATTGAATTAATATTGCCACTATGTTAAGGTTTATTTTAATAAGAATTTTTTAAAAAATTCTATTAGTTAATTGTGATATTATTTCAAACAATAACTTAGATAATATTTTATGTAATTTTAAAAAATATAATACATTTATGATTAGTCTATCATTATTTACCCTAAAATTTATAATTTCATAATTCCTCCTAAAATTTATAACAAATTATTATATATTATTTTTTAATTACAACGGTTTAAGACTTAAAATGAAAAATAAAAAATTAGTTTCTTATTACTCTAATTAACTAAATTAAAATTATGTTTAAAATTCTAAATTTGAATCTTATTAAAGGGGATTTTAGTCTGATGGGTGCCATGAATTTGCTTCATTGGCAACGAATAAAACCAATCTTTAACGTCATTTTTAAGTTGTTCCTGAAAATCTCTATGTGGTGGGAAATCAATGGCCACATATTTTCTGCTGTTGATTTGAGTTAATCACTATTTATGAAAAATAAATTAAAAAAATTATTAGTTCATCGGTAAATAAATAAATAAATATATGTATGTATTTTACTATTCTACCCTCTCAAGGATTTTTCAAGAACCTTCCATTTTTTTGTCCTACTGCTCTGCCTTCTTTTTACCGGAAGAAAGAAACAAGAACAGCTTGCCATTTTTGAACAGATGAGAACCTTCTATCAATATTTAATGTTTAGCCATGGATGTGATTCTGATGCTTGATCACCTTCAAGATTTGATTTTATTACTGAAAAATCCACCCCCCCCCCCCCCCCCCCAAAAAAAAAAAAAAAAAAGAAAAAAACAAGGGTAAAGGAGGAAAGGGCCAGGAGAGAGAAAGAGAGAGAAAATTAAGTTTGAAAAAAAAAAGAGAAAATTTAAACAAAAAGAAGGGTAAAAAAAAGGGAAGAAAAAATTACAAACAACTCAACAACTCTAATTTGTATTTTCTTAATCCTTTTTTTTTTCAGCCATTCTATCTCTATCTTGCTCTACTCTGTTTCTGTATCTGCCTACCTGTGACTGGAAAAATCCAAAAGCCTCTTCCTTCCTTCAACAATCTCATCAAAGAAATCATCAAGTTGGGCGATGATATTCTCAGCCCCAGATCTCAAAACCCCAAAACACCCCTTTAAATTCTCCACTCTCTCTCTGATTTCAACTTCAGATTCCCAATCCGTTTCTCCTCCTTGCCTTTCCAAATCAGCCCTCAATTCATCCATGGAGATCTTCGTTCGCCTGAATTCATACATCAAAATTCCTGGCCTCCCATTAATCTGATTAATCTCAGCTGCTACCCTTTGCTGCAGTCTTGCTGTTGACACCATGAAAGCTGATCCAAAAATCAAGCGGCCTTCGTATCCTCCTCTGAGGAAATTCGATTCTGGCGAGCAGTAGACTAATCCACTGAGCAGGATCATGAGAAGAAGGGAGCTGATATTTCTCATAGCATAGAGGACGCCTCGAAAGCCGTAGAATCCGTTCAGCTTTGATTCAATGGAAACCTTCTCATCAAATCGAAGAGACAGAGCTTGAATTCTGGTTTCTACCAGTGCTCTGTTTTCTTCCTCCATTCCAACCGCTTCTCGATGGCAACCGGAGATTGCCCTTATCACCTGTTTGAGATTCAATTCAACAACAACCCATCAATCAATTGATTCACAAAAAGAAAAAATAAAAAACAGATTTTGTTTTGTTTTTTGATTTTTTTTTAAAAGAAAAGAGAGAGAGAGAGAGAGAGAGACGAAATTTCGTCCTTCCCTCCCCCAACACATCCTTTTTTCTGTTTTTTTTGAGTGTTTGAGATTCTTGGCTTGCCTGTCTAGAGAGTTGAGGACTGATATGGCGATGCCCGTCAAGGGAAGAGGAGATATTGAGTCCAGTATTATAGTAATTCTCCAGGGTAGAGACGCCTGATTTGAGGACATGGCAAGCCTCCCAAAGCTTTGAGCTTTCATCCATGTATTCATCCAGCCATTTTTCTCCAGGGGGCAAATGGAGTTTTTGAACGAGAAGGGTTAATTGAGAGTGGAATGATCTGAGGAGAGAGAGCGCTCTTTGGAGGAACTGTATTGACATGAAGTTATTGGAGAGGAAAACTCTTTCTAGATCATCTATGCCTCTCGTTAGGAAGTTGTAGAAGCCATTGACAGAGTTGGTTGAAGAAAGATCCATCTTACTACGGAGGGTGTTTTGGTCGGAGTGGGGGAGAGAGAGGGGGAGCGAAATATAAAGAAAGAAGGGAATATAAAGGGGCAGAGATTTAGGAATGGGCAGTGCTCGGGCAGCGGAGCGATGAAAAAAAGGTTATAAAGAGCAAGGTTTAAATTGTTAGGGAGGAATTGCAGGAGAAACAGTGGAAAAAAAGAGGGGGGGAGAATTGAAATGAGGGAGAATATCTTACGAGCCCAGGTTTCCAAGGTTGAAAAGGATTGTTGGGAGCAATGATGGGTGTTTCCTATAGAGGGGAAAGGATGATCGGTAATCTGCCATTTTGCATAGTTAAATGGACACTGTGAAGGTACAGGAAAAACCCAAAAAGATGAATTAAAGATATGAAATACAGGCGAGAACCCAAGAAAATTAGAAAAAGGGAAATTTACTTAAAAGATGGGAGACGAACAGAGAAGGTTAAGTCTGAGAGAACAGACAAGCTATCAAACATGCAT
This sequence comes from Nepenthes gracilis, assembly GCA_033239525.1. NCBI lineage: Eukaryota > Viridiplantae > Streptophyta > Magnoliopsida > Caryophyllales > Nepenthaceae > Nepenthes > Nepenthes gracilis. The sequence goes on along the minus strand of BSYO01000023.1, from coordinate 14,382,671 downwards.
ATTTCATGAGAATCCTTCCAAATTGCTCCTTTATTTTTTTGATGTTTTCTCAACCATATGCCCCATTTAAATAATTCAGCCTCACTCCTAAAGTGTTTTTAATCTGATGGGTGAGAAAAATTCAATGTTCAAATATTGATGTCATTTGCTAGTATAACCTTTGACTAAATTGAACTCAGATTGTGCTTCTAATTTGTACCCCCATCTCTTTCGAGGTCCCTTTCTTATTGAGTAATGATTTGGTCCTCCTCCACCACAACCGCCACAGCCGCTGCCACCACCTCCTCCTATCCTGCTGCCCGGTTTTGTGTGGTGGGAAGCGTTTACTATCTTTAACAAAGTAAAAAATCATTTCTATTATATTGAGTTTTATTATATATATTCTATATATATTATATTATGATATCTATATATTATGATATATCTTATATCTTTTCTAAATTAAATGATTGATATATTCTAATTCAAATAATTAGACATGATGTCTAATTCCTTTTTCATGTTGTATCAAACCTCTCCAACTATTGTCCCAACTATACATATTGCTGATGGTTCTCATATCTTAGTCAATCATATTAGACATGTATCTACTTTCTAACTTTTATATTCTAAACACTTATCATGTTCCAAATATATCTCTAAATCTCATATCATTTGGTTAACTTGTTAAATATAATCTTAATTTAACGTTTTCACACAAGGGTTGTAATATTTGGGATCCAAAAATGGACAAACTCGTTGGAACCGAAAGTAAAATTGGTTGTCCTTTTGAGCTCACATATCTACATTGTTTGTGTTTGTTTGCTATTATTTTCTCTTCTAATCTTTGGCACGAATAACATAGTCATCCTTCATTACCTTATGTTTAATATTTAACCTCTAATTGTTCTTTAATGAAGGTTATTTTTTACTCTTTTGATTGTGCGTCTTATTATTTAGATAAACAATTAACTTTATTTTTTAATAAAAATAACTGTTTGGCTTTTGCGTCTTTTAATTTGGTTCACTTTGATATTTAATGTCATATCCCTTTACCAATCCCAAAATAAATAGCAAGATTAATTCATTTTAATTAACCTATTCAATTATTATCTTGATTCTATTTCAAGTCTCTAAAAGCTACTGCAAAAAATAAACGTAGACAAATATTCTTAAAATCTTAAATCAAATCAATATCGGACGTGAACCTAAAAATAAAATGTCAATAGTTGACCAAAAATAAAGTTGTGAATCACATTACAATACTAAAATACTACACCAAAAGTGGCTCCGTATACCAATTATACCATGACGTTGAAACATGCATAACAAGATACGTTTATATAAAATCAGATAAAACATATAATCATATCAAATGACCGCAGTCCAACACATCACCGACCAAAGACACCACAATAAACAAATCAATTATAAAACCATTACCCAAATTGACTTGAACACCACAAACTATTGTTTGAGACAATTGATACCAATATAATATTAAAAATTTCACATCCTAATTCTATTTTTTCAAACAATCTTTTCGTTAACTTTCTCAACCTACAAGTGCCCGAATTGACTAATCCAAAAGGGTTAGCAAAATTAAAAATAAGAGTGAGTTAATTACTCAGTATGGCATATAAATTATATAAGTAAAATATATAATTTATCTCAAAACTAAGTTAGAAATAACATAGTAATTCAGATGCAAGATCATAAGATTTCCATACCAATCAATTTCTTATTCTAACTAATTTATTATAAAAATATACTCAAATCATGCTAATTTTTATGAATAAAAGGCCAGTAAGGCATTACTGATAAAATAATCAAAACTCGAGTTATATTTATTTTTATATAATTAAAGGACTTACATCACTATTTAAGACCCGTAGTGGGCTGCCTTACACATAACTCTATAGATAATGCCGAACGCCGCTTTTACCTATGAATAATATATTTAAACATTGATCACCATATAATATATTAAGGTAAATTTTAAGGCACGCCATAATATATTATCGCTAATTACTTATAATGGTCTAATACATAATGAAAAAAATCTACACAAATACAAACAATACTTTATATTTTCTTAATTTTAAAAAAATATCCTTAATTCTTTCATAAATTATAGAATTTTCAACCACACTAGTTTAAATACATACCATGCAATGTCTTAACTTTTAGTAAAAACTTTAATTTGCTCATTTTAAAATATACAAAATCTAAATTCCAAAATTTTTCCAACATATGTACTATTTTCAACAAGAAATGACAAAAAATCAGTAAAAATATTACAAACCCGACCTAAGGCAGGTTTAATAATAATATTTTATAATATTTGAAATCTCAAATAAATGCAATAATAAACGACAAAACCTAAACCTAAATGTGACAAATCAGATATACACACGACTCAATGAATCATAACCTACACAAGATCTCATTAGAATAAATTTAGACAATATAAATATGACCTACTCTAAATATTTATAAGAGAGATAACGAAATAATAATAATAACTCATTTATAAAATATAAGAAATCCAATAATTCTAAATATAGGGTCCAAAGACCTACGCCCAGCCATTTTCAATATCCACAATACACCCCCAAGATCGGAACACAAATTAAAATAAAGCATTCATACTCACCAAACGAATAATGCTGTGTCAAATCGCGTTTGAATTCCTGCAAGTATATCCAAGCCAACTAGTCTAAATGGATAAAAATAAAAATATGAGTCTAAAATTTAACAAGCATCAACGTATATAAAAAATAATATATGTGTGTCCATAATCAATGAGGAGGTCAAATAGTGTAAACAATTCATATAAAACAAATTGTGGGGTCCAAAAATCAATAGAAAGTTTGAAGGTAGTCTCGTACTCATATTATAATCCATATCAAATATAGCCTTACCAAAACATACTCATAACAAATTATGATTCGGAGTCAAATCTCATAATTTAAATCATATCATATAACAAATTGTAATCTGATATTATATCCATATAAAATAAATACTAAAAGAAACAAAATTCGGATCCAAATTACATACAAATAAATAAAGGTCGGAACGAAATCATACAAATTAAAATATATTTTGAACATATCTATAGGTACGAGACTGACCAAAATCATATCCATAGACAAACCTATGAATATCAAATCAAAGTTTAAATACAAATCTATAAGAAATATAAAATATGCACTAAATTGGAGAACCAAATATTTCAAAAGATTAACTTAAAAAGGATTACACATACTTTCGATAATTTTAAACCATATCAATTGTAATTTAGGTCAATTGGTTTGGCCATCTATAAACACTGTCTCCCATAGATACAAAATAACCTTACTATATTTTATCATCTGTAATATTGGGTATAATTCTTAAACTTATCTGATATATTATAATATCCGAATATATTAATTCTGTTAATTACATTACGATACTTTTCATTAAAACGCATATGGGGTAGGTCATCTATGAACAATGCCTCTTCCTATCAATAAAAGAAGGAGTTACAAACATGTTTTTATTGAGAACACAATCTCCCCGTCGAGAGAAGCGCCACATATTTCATATCAAATCAAATTACATATTGAATCACAAAGGTAGTGACATCATCGCCGAGTAACATTTATGTGAACTAATGTACAGCCCATGTAAGTTTCATGTCCATTTTTATATAAATATACAAATACATAATATATACGGTCTCAAATATTTATGCATATTTTTATAAAATTATAAAACCCTCAAAAATTGTAAAATTTCAATAAAATTTTAGAATAGCCAGTAAATACCGCATACATGTTTACAAAAAGTAAATAGGATAAATAAAAATAGTATGATATACATAAAACCTTCAAAACGTAAGTAAAAATTATCAGACAAAAAAAAAAAGACTAAGGATGGGGTTTCTAAATATTCACCTCGATCTTATATTAAACAAATCTGATAAAAAAATATACCGAAATACCCAAACTTTACCTTCTCTCTCTTCTTTTCCCTGCTCTCCCTCTCTCTCCTCTTTGCCTTTCCTCCATGCGAATGCGCAACAGTGCGCAGCTCTCTCCTTAAATAGCTAAAATGGCACTCGAGCACGGCCTTGAGCGCTAGCCCAGGGCTTTCAACACTGAGACGTTGACCTTGCAGATTTGATTTTCTTTAAAATTTTATAAAATATAATTAATTTTAACACATCTAATTTACCTAAAACTATAATTAATATTAAAATAAACTAAATAAAGATCTAAGTATTACAAAAAATTTCTTAGTTTCAATATTTTAGTTCAATTAACAAGCATGGAGAGTCAAATTCTAGTAAATTTAAGAAAATATAAAACATATACTTAACAATTTTAAACATGTTGGATATTATGTATGAAATTCAACACATGTATAAATATAATTGAAGAAAAATAACTTAACAACACAATGTTTATGAATCAAGAATATGAACCTCATAAAAATTATAAAGAATAAGAGTAAGAGTTCCTACTTGTAAAATATAAATATTTTAGTTATAAAAATGTGACATGCATAAATATTTATAATAATAAATATTCAATAGAATGAAAAAAATTAGCAACAAAGTAGAGAGATTCAAGATACACTTGTTTTGATTTCAAATTTACTAAAATCTTTCTTAGATTCACCTCAAATGACATTTTTTAGCCTTTTCTCCATCCTCTTTCTTCTTCTTTTCTCATTCTCTCTCTTCTCTCAAAATCTAATAGAAAATAATCGAAAATTAGTCGGGTATGAGCCTACCAGGCGCACATCGAGTGTTGCGACAAAATACTGTAATGCCCGAGAGTCAATTCAGGCGTGCGTTAGGCGTGGACAATCTGCCAAAAGTACACTTCAGCATCCCTCGAGCGCACATCGAGTATGAACATTGTGCCAAAGGTACGTTCAAACTCCAATCAGACATTCCTCAAACGAGACCTCTTTACCTAGAACAAGTTGGTGCATGCGTTAGGCGCTGATCATGTGTCATTAAACCCGATAGGTCCTGATCTAAAGTTAATTTTGACCTAATTTTCTCATTTAACCTCAAGCTTTCCTCTTCTAAACCCAATTTAATCATAATAAAATCCAAAATTTTAGAACTCGCATATTACATTTAGGCTCTCGACCGTATTTCCACTAAAGACGATTCTTACTAATTTATTATTTTTATTGATGATTACTCTCATTATATATAAATTTATCTTCTATATAGTCGATTTAAACTAGTTAACGCATTTCATAACATTTGACAAAAAATGAAAACTCAAGTCGATCACACAATCAAAATCTTCCATTTTGAAAATACTTTAGAATATACCTATAGTTTTTTTTCTTGATGAACATCAATAAATAGATACTATATCTCATCACTCTTACCCTACACTTCCAAGCAAAATAATCATACTGACCGTAAATATCGTCATATTTTTTTACACTTTCCTTACTCTTGTCCTCTCTATTTCTCTTCCTAAGTCCCTTTAGGGAGAGATTGCATTTCCTGTCATTTGTACTATTAATTAAATTTTATTTCTTACTATTTCACACCAAACTCTATATGAATGTCTTTATAAATAGATACCCGATTATTTTATTCTCAAAATTTTTAGTTGTGCCTACTTTGTTCTCCTCCCTTCTCAGGAGCATACCAAACTTAAACCTCACTCTTATCTGTACTATTTTATTGGTTGTGTCATTGAACATAAAAGCTATCTAAGTTATAACCCTATGACCAAATATTTTCATATTTTAAAGAATATTTAGTTTTGAGAATACAAAATTTTAATAATATAATTTTTTTCCATTCAGACACTTCTCCTTCCTCTTAAATTGTCACTAACCCAACTATCAATCTATTTGTTTTGTAAGCTCTACCCTTCTAATAAATATGGATTGTCTGATACCCCCAATATCACAACCACACCCCCCAAAGTACTCATCCCCTATGGATATTCATCACTCCAATTGACTATATACTCCTCCTACCCATATTCGTGATTGTCATTGTTTTTTATTCTTATATAAATTACCTCATAATAATGTGTTTTATGAATACGTAAAATATCTAATGTGCGCCATCACCTCAAAAATGGCACTCTTTGCCTTCTTTTAGTTTTTTTGTTGGTCAGTTGGCTAATAATTTTATAAAAAAATACTCATCTAATCTCCACATTAATGTAGTTTTCAAACTCTGATTGGTCTTTTTCAAACCACCTTGAATTTAAGAAATAAATATCAAAGATATTATATCCTTATGTATTACTAATATTATATTATTTTAAAATTATAAGATTATTATCTTTTAATTTAGGTCACTTCTATATATTATAATATATATTATATTCTTTTTAAATTCGATAATTGATGTCTTCTAATTTTAGTAACTTGTGTAATTATTATTATTATAATTATTTTAATTTAGGTTGATTCTTTCTTCTGTAAAAGGATAGTCCATTGTACAATTTGATATATATAGAAATATAAAAATATTTTCTCTCTCTCTTTCTTCATAATTTATACAAGCAACTTTTTACAAAGCAAGAAATAAATTCTTTGTAGGGATCCAAATTTCTAGTTGATTCATGGCACTTTGAGTAGAACCCCACCAATTACATCTTCATTCTGGACCAATTGTCTGGTGGGCCGAATTCTCAGTAGTGCCACAAATTTATTATTATTATTACATGCCCTACCATAAATTCAATTCAATGCAAAATCTAAACTTTAATCCTCTTTATCTGAAATTCAGGTCCCAAACACGAGCTTGTGATTAATTTGAATCTTTGGAAGTTAAGGATCAACTCTGAGACTACCTTTTCAAGCCAATATTTAGTGAAAAAAAGACAAAATACGGCAAGAGCATGAATAATAAGATCTATAAATATTCAAATGTGGCATATATTGAAGATGAATTGAGATAATAACGTTTAAATAGATTCAAACACTTAAAATATCAAATGAAGCACCGATAAAGATTGTGATGTAGTAAATGTGGAAGGAAATAGAGAAATGGGTAAATTTAAAAAAATTTTGATTATGATAAGAAATATTAAAAATTAATTAGACTACCAAATGATATTATACTAAATTATATAAAATAATAAAAGCAAATTCATATAATCAATCTTATTTTGTGAAATTTAAGACTTTATTGATATTTTACTTGGTGATATTTCATCAGTAGTTTTTGTCTCGAACGATAATGATAGCAATACAAATTTTATGTCATGGTAAATCTTTTCTTTAAGCAACCAAAATGAACACTTTTTTGAACTGCAAGAAAAATGACAGAAAGGGAGAGCATGTTACACTACGACGTTGGCTCCGTACCCTTAGATGTTTTAATAGAAAATTTATTTAAATGTTGAATAGTAATTTGTTTTGCCAAGTATTAATATGCCTTAGACTCATTAATGTGATGAATTTTTTTGACAGCTCATATTGATTTCAAATTATGACTATAGATAATTACCTGGTCAAAGAAAATTAAAAATAAAAATAAAAATAAAAATAAATACATTTTGATGGAAATGTCATTATTCTAAAGTCATTAAATATTGGATAGATGGAGGGGTCCAAATTTGGAGAGGAAGAGAAAAGCCACTCCCAAGTAATAAGCACTTCACTGGATGCGTGTTCAATGGACATATTATTTGATGGCTTTTTTAAAAAAAAAAAAAACTTTTCAAATAATTTTAATGATATGCCCTAAGAAGTAGGGATATCAAATGATACCGATATATTAATATATTATTGTTTTAAAAGAATAATGAAATAATAAATTAAAAGCACATTGATCAAAATTTATAAATTATTTATCTTTTTTAGAGTATTCTATATTTTAGATAATTTTTTATATAAATATAAATATTTAAAATAAAAAATATTTATAAATCGGTCTAAACTTATCTAATTTTAATTATAAATAAATATGATCATGATTTTTGATTGGAATAAACAGGCCTAATCGAGTTGGCCAAACTCAAAGATTATGAATTTTAGACTAAACTGAACTATTATTCGACAGGGACCTAATTTCTATTCGATCTAAGTAATACTAGTTTTTACTCGATTTTTATAAAAAAAAAATTACATTTTTATTCTTGTTTTATCATTTTCAAAAAAAAAAAAAATCAAATATATAAATGACTTAATATAAAAGACTTGTGTGACAGCATATTTTCAATCATCAAAAAAAGATAGTAAGGATTAGGTATTAGTTATTTTAAATTATTAAATTATTTAATTTTTTTTAATTTATATTAAAAATTTTATTTTTAAAAATATAAAATAATCCAACTAGCTATGACACGTAAAAAAATAAAATAAAATATTTTAACACGATAAATCCAAGAGAAGTGTCTATGCTTAATATTTATCCAGAAAATAAAGTTTCAAGGCATATATATATATTTGGACTAATTTATGCCAAAAAACCAAAATTAAGGAAATGTTTAAATTAATGATAATGGACCAATTTCTATTTCCGTACACGTATTTCACGTATATACGTATGCTACAGGCACCTTACCTAATAATTAAATATTTTTAAAATTAAATTAATGTGATGTCTTTTTCCCATAGAATGGGCAATAGGGTAGGTTGGGGCTGGCGGGGGGGACCAGGTGACGTTAATTTTAAGGGCCATGACCCTTAATTTTTATTGGCTGAGTGCTCGTGGGGTTTCGGAGAATGGGACGCTAAGGATTATTTGTGGGTATGTTGGTCTTTTAGGATCTCATTGGGAAACGAAGAAGAGCTAATATTTCATTATTTAATTAAAAATATATATTTGAAATATTTTTAGCTTTTTATTTTTTTGTTTTTAAATAAAAATAAGAATACAAATTTTTTTTAAAAAAAAATTCAGAATAGTATTGATAAATTTTGGTTTTATTCTTAGTTTTTAATTATCTTAGTTTTTATTTTTATGTTTTATAGTCATGCTAATTTTATATTAAGATAGATAAAAAAGCAGTAAATGCAGTAAAATCTTTTTTTTTTTTTTTGTAAAATTTGACTTAAAATAAAAGTCCATATTATAATAAAAATTAACAATAAAATCAATAAAATAAATGTAATTATTCTTTCAAAAAAAATAATTTTGGTTACCAAAAAACCATTAATAAGATCTAATTCTTGCCGTTTTGAATATATAGGCGGATTCAACCTAAGTGTTATGAATCAATGCCAACATTGAATAAATCAAACAAATCAAAATTTTTATCAAATTGATGCGTCATCAAGTTCCGGTTACTGTGTGAGTTAAGGAGCATTTGAATTTATTGTGTCTGATTAAACTCAAACAAGTCTCGTTTTTATGTCTCTCAATTTGAGCCCCACGCACCACAAACAACTAACAAGAAGTTAGAAGATTTAGCATGACTCGCTCTCCCATTTATCCTCAATGTTCAAATTAATAATATTTTTAATATAATAGAAAGATGTAAATGTGTGAAGATAAACAAAATATAGAATGTAATAATGTTCATATACAGAGGGTGCGAGTGTAGATTTGAGAAGAATTGGGCTCCTTTAATGCACTTCAGAGAATGGCTCACTATGATCGTTGGACGGAAGTGACAATTTTTGGAAGAAAGAGAATTGGGTTCTTTTTTCTTTTTTTTGTGAGTTTGAGCTCAAATTTAGTATTCAAAACTTAGTTTGAATGACCTCTCCCTTCTCCAGCGAAGGAAAATGATATTTTTAGAGCTCCATGATGGAAGCTTTGAGTGCCAGAACCTATAACAGGTATCATGTCCCAGTTTGTCGCCTGCTGAACATTAGTGGTGACCACCGATTTCAGATATTGTCTTGTTGTAGCGAGGGGACTATCGTTAGACGTGGTCAATATGCGCCTGTCTATTTTTTGTTTAAATTTGTTAAGTCACTACCGGTCGGTAGACGCCACAACTTGCCAGCGTTTTGTGCATCCGCCATAAGTTGGCATTTTTCTGAGTCTGTGTTTATGTGTTAACAGTCTACCGCCGTTAAGGGGAGAGGCACATATGGACCGTGATTGAACGTTTATCAAGAGCTGTCTAATGGGCTTGAGTGCGGTCTGTCCAGCCCAAAATCTATCTCGCGGTGTTAGGTTTCACACGATGCTCTTTGGATCTCACCGCCTAACTAGACCTTTCTGCCAGTTGGGCCTCATTCCTGATTGGCCCATATTTATATTGGATCCATCACAAACAATATTAGAAATCTGAAGTATACACTTTGACAATATTAATGAAATTTGCAATATACATTATAAGCAAAAAGGATAAAATTTTTATTTAAGAATAATAAAATAAACTATTTATGAAAGAGAAATAGATGACATAAAAACAAAGGAGAATATGGGAATTAGAATTTTTTATGAACATATTTTAAAAAATAAATAAAAATTAATATAATTTTTTCATAGAATTTTAATTTTAATTTTTTTTTACTTTTGACATTTTACAAAATTAATTTTGCTATTGCTTTTGCTAATAAGGCAGCTAGCAATGATTTTAATAGAATTTAATATTGAAGACATAATTTTGCTTATCAATACAAGGAAATCCACACCCCCCATCATAATTCTAATGCTATATATACATATATAAGACTTAAATAGAATTAAAATATAAAACTTTAAATAGAGTTGGAAAAAAAAAATTGAGATTTTGAAAAGAATAAAATTTGGAATATTTGTGGTAATTTTTATTTAATAATTCGGCACTATAATATAAAATTAGTTTTATATTATAAATATCTAACAAAAGTAAATCTTATTGGAATTGTAATAATAATATTTTATAATATTTTCACAATAATTCAAATATTTTTTATTTTTTAAACGAGGTGGTGATTTTTTAAAGAAAAAATTATCAGTTACTGAAATGGAAGGGACAGCTGTACTTCACATTCTGGCTGTTAAGGTTTGCTTTTTTGTTATCGGTGTCGCATAAATATGATATCATTTAAGTATATAACATTTTGTGTTTTTCTAAAATATTTATATTTAAAATTTAATTTACATCAGCATAATCAAGCTAAATTATTAAGAAATTTTTAATTAACTTAGGATTAAAAATGCATATAAATTGAGTCAGGATAAGGATTTTTTTTATAAAAAAAATCTTCTATATAAAAAATTTTACTGTACAGATAATTTAATAAAAGTAAACACCAATTATAAATCTATTATATGTAACCTAATTTAAATTATATAAGAAATTATTTTGATGACTAAAACTCAGGATCACTAAATCATATAATAATAATTTTATTTATATACTTAAATAAAAAAAATATATATTGAACCAGATATCTTGAATGAGGAAGAAAATAACAAAATAGGGATGAAGAAAAAAATCTTCCAAGGGACCAAAAAAGAGTGCACGGAGGTCGAATCAAGATTTGCTTGCACCAAGAGACAACCCTACGTGGATTGACTTGTACTAAACAATAAGGAACACGAGTGGTCCAATTGTATGGCTCGATGCGACGCTTAGTCAAAGAAGCTAAGAGGGACTTGCAAGGCTGGCAAACTGTCTATTGTATCTGATTAAAATTGAGATCAAATTGGATTCAGATAAAAAAATGATCAATCAATCAAGATTGATCGGATTAGGCTTGGCTGTAACTATATGCTTTATAATTAAAATTGTGCCTATTTGGGCAGCTCTATATGCCTTTTTAACTATTTTTCAATCAATTTTCATATTTATATTAAAGTATTTGCAAGTAGAAATATTTTTAAAATTATTATATTTAGATAAAAATGTTTTAAATGGATAATCATTTTGCATAAAAAAAACTATTAATTATATAAAATATAATTTATTAAGATAATTGTTTAAAGTTGATATCCATCTAGAACAAAAAAACTATAAATATAAATAAGTAAAATCTAAGCCTATTCAGATTGATTATTTTTTATTCGTAAACACATCTAATTAAATAATTAATGAAACCTAATTTTTATTACTGTGTTCATTCATAATACCTATTTATATTGATTATAGCTTATAAAAATTTAAGCTAGACCAACTGACCTAACTAGGCTATCCTTTTTGACCAATTCTACTACCTAGTACTATCATCAAATGAGTCAGAAAGTTAAGTTGGGTATTCAATTGTCGGTGCCATGTGGTGCCAACCACTAGCGAGCCGTGAAAAGAAGGGAAAAAGAATAGGAATCCTTTTTATGTATGTCAAAATTGTAAAAAAATTTAATTCTAAATATAAGTAATTTTTAAAAATTTTAACGATCAAAATTTTTAAAAAAGTACTATCTCAATATTTTAAAATAATAGAATGCATATTGAGTAATTTGCAGTATTATTTAAGGTTTAAATATATTATTTTTTTGTTAGTATTTTACTTGTCATAGTAAATAATTATTAATTTTAACAATTAGAATAGATAAAAAATATATATACATAATTAATATATTGAATTCCGTAATTATGATCTATTTTTGTTATGTGGGCATAGGCTTTAGATTTAAAACTTGTAATAAAATGAACCCCTTAAAAATAGGAGTCATTTCATGCTCTGCATTATTTTGAACAATTAATAACCTAATTTTACAGTGGATAAAATTTTTTTAAATTAGTTATGTTTTAAATTATATAATATCATATTTACTGGTTAAGAAAATCATCAAAACATTATATATATATTATAAAATTTTTATATTAAATATACATTGTATAATAGTTAAATATAAAAAAGGACCTCAAATTTTTATATAATTTATAAATATTATATTATATTTTAAAGAGGGGAGAATCTCCAATTAAAAGAGCGGTCCTCTCAGATAAGTCTAGCGGTACGTGTGATGCTTTTAGCCTGCGGGTATGCTGATTATTATATAATAAATATTTCAGGACATTCTTCAATAATTTTTAAAATATTTTTTAAAAAATATATAATATTTATTTATTTATTGTTGTATATTAAAAGTATTTAAGAATGGCTAAATGGTGATTCTTTATTAGATTATAATATATAGACATTGTTTTTAAAAAATATATATATTTAAAAAAAAACTAAAAAAATCTATATTTCTTTAACAAAATTATTAAAGATTTAAATAATACTTTTAATAAATCTTAGAGTTTTGAACAAGTTCTAAACTGATCTTTTAAAAAATAAATATGGATATATTAAATTATTAAAAAGTTATAAATAAATTTCGTAAGAAAATGTATTTTTCGAGTGTTAAAGATTACTAATAACTAAATTTACGTTATTGGAAAACACAATTAAAGGGTATGTGTGAAAAATCTATAATTTTTTAATTGTTAGGGATGCTTTTTAATTATAAAATTATTTCAAAAATTAATAAAAATCCAATTTACAAATTTTTTTGAGCTTCTTTTCAATTATCGTAATTAGAAATTATTAATATTTGACTTCCTTTTAATTAAAAGGCCCTTTGGTTAGTCTGTGAGTCATTGTCCCAGTCTGTCTCAACGGTCCGCCGTTTGGGACCCCCCCCCCCACCGGAACAATTAAGGTATGTTCATCCCAACAGTGAGAAAAATAATTATTACTGCTTTCATATTAATTTAAACCAAAACAAAATTTACACACGATGACTTATTAGTTATGGTAATTACATATTTTTTTAATTAATTAGCATTAAAAATAATGATACCTCTTTGATAAGAGTCGTAATGGGCCCAAATAAACGGGACAAAGATACAATAAAATACAATTGTGCGACTAAATTAATGTATAGTAGAGCCAAAGTATTTGGTGCCCTGAGGCACAAATTACATGGTATCAATTATAAATATCAAATCATATGGTAAAAATTATGCAATTATATAATTTAATTTGAGATTTTTCTCAATTCAATAACGTTTTATTACTAGCAGAGTTTTAAAAGAAATAAATCTATACTGTATAAATAATATAATATTGTAGAAAAATAAAACATTATAAAAATGAGTATTGCCCAATAAGTTATAATTAAAAGATCATTATTAATCATCTTTAAAAAATTAGTAAAAATTTTATTATCTGAATTAAATGTTAGCACCTGCTTAGGTCGACTCAACTCCTTTAAACTACTTATGTAAGACTCACTTGGGCACAACACAAGTCTTCCAACAGGTCCCAATTGTTTCCATTCGATGGAAGTCTATATAGCAAGAGCGATACTTCTTTTTACGGCGTTTAATGCATTTAGTTGTTTCGTGTGTTATTGGCTCGTGTGTCCTTGATGACCCTTTAAACAGATATTCATATGCCAAGTAACATCTTGCTTTATATTTTGGCATGTAAAACTTGATGAGATTTAAAATTATTTTATAGATTATTAAATTAGCATATTATTTTACAAGTAATACTGTGGAATTAGACGTTGATGATATATCTGAATCCATACTTATATTTTTTTAAAAGAAAGTAAAATTGATTTTTATTACTTCAAATTTATCTTTCTTTTTTAATAAAAGTATAGATTTTATACAAAAAAATATGTATAGGAGTTATTTTTACACGATACCCTTACATTAGAACGTAAGAGATGTTATCAAAACATTCATTTTCAAATACCAAAATTACTCTAATGTTCATCCAAAATTTGCCCCTTCCATATACATAGAGACGAGAGGCCCTGCACCGCACTGACACGACACAGGATTTATATCGCACGGTTCTCAACAATTAAATTAAAATCTAACGATCACAGATTTTTAAAAAGAAATTGAATAAAAAAGAATAATAATAATAAAGCGATCATCGGTTGTTAAATTTGATTCAAATGGTTAAGGACTTGTGGCGCATATATTGTTTGGTATAGCAAACTCAATCTTTTAATTATGATTTAAAAAAGGGGATCTAACCGATTAAGATTTCGAAATAACACAAAAAAAAAAAAAAATTACAAAATTACCATGGTGCCAGCTACTGGATTTAAATTGAAGACCCAATAATTCATTTATTGTTCGGACAGACACGGACAGTGAGATGGATGGTGACGTGGATGGTGATTTGAGAAAGACACTCGAAATTATGAGGTGGAATCTAAATATTGACCTACCATTTATTTCAATTATTTATTTAATTATTTTACATAGTAAACCTTGGCACTATAATATATGCAAAATATGATATGAATTTAAAGCTTATCGATAAATAATATTTCATTAATTTTATAAATAATAATAATTTTTTATATTTATTTTTAATTCTAATAATCCAATTTAGTATGTTTATTTCTCTATTTTATTCTTATATAGTTCATTTTATACTTACTAAATATAAATGTATTATTTTTTTATTTATAAAATGTATACTTATCGAATATATTTTTATCTTTTTAGTAGTAAATATTCTAATTTTTTATTTTGTGCCAATTTATAGTAAAAATTATGGAAATTTTTATATCAACTCAAAGTTGATATTTATTTTAAAAATTTATTGTTTTGTAGAGTTTTTTCTTTTTATGTTTTTAAGTTAATAAAATTATGAAATTAATTAAGGTAAATAAAAAGTAATATAAATAATTTTTGAAGTTATTTTTTAGACGTTTATTTTTGTTAATGTTAAATTAAAAACAGAGGGAACAAGATAAAGTGGATGGTAGCGTTATGGCACACTCAATTAAAGAAAGTGTAGCAGCAGACGTGGCAAGATGCAATCTGAACAAGTGTGCATTATCTTATAACCATCTGAAGAAAAAGTGGTTAACTAAAGTTTTTCTTAAAAAAAAAAAAAATTAACATTGGAAAATTTAAAATAAAAAATAAATATAATTTTTATAAAAATTTTTTAAATATTAATATCTATTAAATATTAAATTTAATATTTAAAAAATAAAAAAAATTATATCTCATATGTATATATATGTGTGTGTATCCATCCCTTGTGGGCCATTAAGTTAGTTCAAATGTATACATTTGAAGAATCTTAGGATGATTGATTATATTTTAATTGTTTGAGGGGGAAAAAAACAATATGAATGGAAAAAGAATAAATTCTATTGAGTTGAAAACAAAAAAAAATATGTAAAAAATACAAAAAATTATGAAAAAAAATAAATTTTTGATTATAATTTGAATATAAAAATAAAAAATTAAGAACTTGACTACAAAAATTTTGATATTCAGCAAAATCTTTGTAGCGGTCCATTTATCAGTGATAAATCATAACTTGGCACCGCCAAAAATATACTGTAACTAATAATTATATGCTCATAATATTTTTCTTATCATTAACTGTTACATATTTATTGATAAACTTGTGGCAATGATCTAACCGAGCAAGGTCACTAAGACAAGGGGAAAAAGATCGAATCTCCCATCTCATGCATTGTTCAATGATTTAGTCATCACAAATAGCTTTTTCCACGTTCAAAATCGATGCTTGATATGACTTCCACCCCAATACATTTGCTATGAGATTTTTCAATCGTATGCACAGTTGAAAAAAGCAAAAAGGGGTAGCGGGAATGGAAAAGGGTCGAAAGGCATTTATTTATCTATTATGAAAATAGTTTTTAAGCAAATTTTATAATTATTTTTAAGAGACATTATTATAAAATCTACTTAATTTGTAGAAAAATCGTAATTAGTTTTTTGAATTTATTTTAAATAAAAAAGGAAAGAATTTTTTAAATCTTTTTGTAAATAAAAAAAAAAAGATTTGATGAATTATGTAGAATAAAAACTTGCCAAAGCCAATGGTAAAGAAACTCAACTAAGTGAAGGGGCCACTAGAAATCATCGTTCATCAAATCATTGTGATATGAAAAGAAAGCACCTCTTTTGCCTACCCCCACAACTATGATCTAAGTCACACTACCTAATTCTTGAGGGCCTAGACCCTATAAAACTAACCATTATCACGAGCATGAACCCATTTTATAAAGGTGTGGGGTTAATTTATCCCATATAAAAAGGTTATACAAATAAAAATATATATATAAATATATTAATAATTAAATTAAAATTATTTGTTAATTTAATTGAGTATTTTAATAAATAATTATTAATAAAAATAAAAAAAAATTTAAATCTGATCCTACCTATGACCCGATTTTTACACTTTTGATGATGAAAAAAAGGACTTTAGAGATTCTCTTCCACTATGTGTGACTTTTCTAAGGTCCACCGTCCCCACACATGCTCCCTTTTCTTTCAAAAGAAGGGGCCTTAACACTACCAAAAGCACTTCCTAAGAAGCTCCAAGTATCTAGCATTGCATTTATAGTAATAATTTGATTAGAATTTTCCTAAAGATTTTTAGGCTTTTCAAAGTGCAACATCTAAGAAATACTTTATAATCATTTGAATTATCATGACTTTGATTCTTCTTATGTATTGATACATGATGAATTTTCTCACAATGATGGGTGATTAATTTTATAATCAAGTGTCTTTCCTAAATATATCTTAAACTAAAAATATATAATTAAGTCTTTTTTTTTAAATATGCTACCGGTAAAAATATAAAAAAACTATTATGACAAAAGATCTTTATACTGTTATGATGTATTATATATTAAGAATTTCTTTTCATATAATCCCATGTAAATATTTAACTATAATAAATCATAATTTGCTAAATAATTTATTAAAATTAATATATATTAAGAACCTCTTTTTTTGGGTTAATTAACATGCCATGGTTACTAGCTGTTTCACCATTAACTATAATGTTAGCTTCATTGCAACATAATCATATTCATAAATACATATATAAATTTGTATATATTTACTCATACTTATTATCAGATCCTAATTTCGAGCATATAGGTTTTAATATATGACAAAATATCAACAAGAAATCGGAGGTTGATTTAGAATATTTCTCTTCTGCATGATCAATTTAATATTCCTAATAGAATAAATTTTCAATAATTGTCATTATTTTTTACACAAAAAAATGACTAAAATTTGACAACCTTTTAACAAATAGGTAAGTCATAATAATTAATGAATTAATTTTCTATTATCAATATTCAATGGGATAAATAAAAATTTTTAATTTAATTATTGATTTATCTATATCTAATTTTTCTATCATCAACGTAATGTTTATTTTGATTGTGATTGATTGCCCTTGCACTATATAATGTGAATCTACCATTGTTAGGAATCAATATTATCACCACATACATACCAAAATATATAATCCTTTAGTCAAATAAATATTATCTATAATTTTTCTAATGCACAGGATGTACTAAATACACACTTCTTCAATCGTTTGATAAAAAAAAATTTAATATACAATATTTAAAATTTAAAAATATTATCTAACTAGTTACTTATATAACTTTTTTTTTTACCTTTATATATTAAATATTTAATAGATATTAATATTATAAAAAAATTATAAATAAATATATATATTTTTATATTTTAAAATCTTTACTGTTGAATCTTCATTTAATTGTGGATATCTGAGATGTATTAATTAATCCCCTCTAACAGATCTTCACCCCTATTTCCCAGCTAAAAACCCGATAGTAAGTCATTATCGTGATATCAGTCCAATTCATATTTAATTAGTTTATAATTATTAAATTTTAGAAAACGCAAGCACTATTCTGACTATTTTACACATATTTGTGTATCATCTTACTGTATTAATGCCTCCAATAACTGAAGTAAAAACTTATGATTTTATGTTAATTTATCTGGTGATTTATCTTTATAATTATTTGTACTCGAGGGTGAACCCCCGCCCCTAAACACACATCTCCTTCTAGGGTTTTGAGTTTTGATCCACACATATAATAGGTAGGTTAATTGAGCAAAGTAGTAGCCACCCTACGGAATATGCTTTTGGCTAAAGCATGTAAAAGAGAGAGAGAGAGAGAGAGAGAGAGAGAGAGAATCACTCATGGCTGAAAGGTGGTGCTCGTAAAAGTACGTGGAAAGCCATTAATATGGTTGCAGCCGAAGGCAGCCAACGGTCCTAATGGCCAGCCCCCCTACTCACATAATGAGCCGCCGACAATTGAACCAAAAGTTTAAGGAGCTTCTCCTTGTATTTTTCATAAAAAAATTATAAAAAAAAACATTTAATATGCATGAGGAATGAGGTATTAATGATATTAAATACAAGCATGTTTAACCCCGATGACCGCGAGCCTATTGCACAACTGCCCTGCTTCCCCGTCGGTGGGCAGTAGGCTATGGGCCCCAGAGTCCTCTAACCTGGTCAATTATTGGTCAGGCTTCATGGCCCACAATTTTTATTTATTTATTTATTTATTTTTTGAGTTATTAAACGTAGCGGCTGCCTGGACCCTTGAAGCCGCTCTACCTTACCCTATTAGCCGCAATAGTCATCATTGCCTATAATTATATTTAATTAAGCATTCGATTTTTTTTAAAAATAAATTTAAATGATGTAATCTTGCGTTTATCTATATTTTTAATTTTTAAAATAATAATAATAAATATATATTATATTATCTAAAAATATCTTTTTAAATACTTTTAACTTATTCATGTAAAAGAATGAGATTCCATAGTTAGTGTGACTCTAGAAGATGGACATGTACATGTATCATCATAGGAGGTCTTTGTGGTATTTTAATGCATGAATATTTTAATAATATTTTTAGTCATATTTAAAATATTTTTAAATGATATAATATTTATCCATATATTTTTTATTGTATAATAACTGAAAAATACTCTCTGGCACTACTTATTTTTTTTACCCTAGGTTAATAAAATGAGGGAAGTAGATGGCTTTTACTCTCTTTTGGATGGTTATTTTTTCTACAATAATGTTTTTTTTTTAAAAAAAATTGATACTAATTATCCGACCCAGTTACAACTATTTTACAATTTACTTTCTATATGCAGGGTATTTTTTATTATTTATTTATTTATTTTATTTTCATAAATATTAAAAATATCTGTATAGGAAGTATAGATTATAGGAAAATTATTGATATGGGAAATAAGTGAAATTTTAAAAAGGAAATTGATGCCATTTTGGGCGCAAAGGAAATTGATGACAGGCCCAGACTGCTGATGTTATAAAAAAATGGGCCGGTTTGGAGCCCATTGGGCCTGATGTAGTTTTTATCTTATTATCAGAACTAAAAACCATTTTTAATAATTTCTTATTCGTGCTCTAATGTAATGCTATTAAGGGGAAACATAGGAAACTTTCAATACGTAATTCCTTCATGGGAATAAATTGCCCGATAACGGTAATCAAATTTGGTTGCTTTGAGATGGTGTTGTAGCGTGCTACCTTACTTCAACCATGCGTAGATGATGGGATATGTACAAATGTATATGTATACGGCCGTAGAGATACATACATATTGATACAGATGATTCATGTGTCGTATATCTATATATGTGTTCATCGATGAGGAAGAGTAACAGCAAATTGGTTCATGGCTATTTTATGTGTATCCAGGTTAGGTATACGCACATACATAATTTTAGGTAGCCAATTGAGCTAATAATAGGTTGTATGTATATATGTGTGTTTGTATTTATACAAGGAGATTTATATATTATATGTATATGATATGTATGAGATTATGTATATATGTGAGTATGTAGGTATATATATAAATTGAGTATATGATGCGTATACAAGTATGTATGCAGTTGGTACATGTATATATATGAAATCTTCTAGTTATGTTGTAAGTGTTGCATCCTTGGATCGTGGTCACGGTACGGACTCAAATCCGAAAGGAAAGCAACACCAAAGAAATTGAGTGAGTGTTTGAAAAGAGGGAGAATGGCACACAAATTTTTTTATGTGGAAACCCTTCTCTGAATGAGAAGAAAAAAATTACGAGATTAAGAGTTTAGGCAAACTTTCACTATGTCCTTGGGTGAATATAAGGAATGGAGAACACGTGGAACTCAAGGTTCTCTAGGTGCTCTTTTTTATTACACTGGGGGAAAACTAACCAACTCTTTTTTTGCGTGCGTTAATGTAAGAGTTGAAGTCGCATCCTTTGTTAGGTGCGTCTTGAATGCTTATATAGAGGTTTGGATGTACTCCGTGGAGTGTCCAAGTGGCTTGGCGTGTGCTGGCCGCCCTGTCACCAAATCTGCAGGTTTATTCTACTGTTTCAGGAGGATAGCGTGTGTACAAGTGGGCGTTGCGAGACGTCATATTAGGCGCGCCGAAAGCCGTCCTTCTCTGTGCAGGCAATGTGTTGTAGAGGATGTGTGTGCTCTGACAGAAGTCAACTTTCAGGATCAATCCAGTTCTTTGGGACTCATGGGACGCGGGCTTAGGTTTTCGAGGCTTTAGGGCCAACTTAGCCTCTTGGGCTAAGTTAGCTATTTGGACCGTCTGTCCATGTCTTCTGGTGCTCATAGCCAATCTGGTTTCTCGGGCAATATTGGGCTTTTGGGCCATCTTTGGATTTGGATCTGTTTCATAAAAACGGGCCTCTTGATTGGGCCTTGCGTGCTCACTACCCATCATGAGCCCCCCATACCAAGAAGTTCGAAAATCTTAACCTTTGGCATATTTGATAACTGAAGTTCCTTAGGACATTTTGGCCTTGACATGATCTTTCAAGGTGCTTACTACTTGGCTGGCGTGCAGCATTATTCGCGTCCAAGATGCTCTTCTTTCCATCCGCGAGCTTTGCAAGCGTCCTCGGACATCTTCTGAGTTGCTTTGCCCAACTTCGTCCAAGAATGTGATCACAGTCCGCGGACTCTCTCCGGGCTCAAGATGTTGCCTTGGCTGTTAACTGTCGCATTAAATGCTCACCTGACATGCATTAAATGTGACCTAGGAAAGGGAAAGGTCAACATTAGCCTCGAACAGATGGGGTACCGACACGTAGTTTGGCATTAAACGCAGCGCGCCCTTTTGAATTTCAAAGCCTTTGATAACGGACGCTTGCCTCTTTGAGATTCACCTGTTCCCATTGTGCTTTCGAAAAACTTTCTAAGTCTTCAAAAACGCTCAATGCGACTCCATTGTTGGGCACTATTCATCTTCATCTTCCCTTCACATTTCGATGGCTCCTAGAGTTGCAGGTATCGCTTCTTCCCTCACGGTAGTTAAACTTGATGCTATTTGCATGAGGTATCGCATCCCTTCTAAGATGAGGATGCTGATCTCAGAGCCCCACGAGAGGGCCTGCAGCCCACCAGACGGCTTCCTTACTGTCTACACTGTCCACCTCAAGAGCGGGCTTCACTTTGACATGCCTTTGGATTTGTACCACATCCTGAGGGATCTCAAGGTTCCTATTGCACGGCTTCAACCAAACGCAATAAGGTATCTCGTCTCTCTCTACGTTTTCGCCCGCTGCTATAACTAGACCTTTGAGACTTCAGCTGTGAAGGTGATCTTGAGGTCCATGCAGAGGCAAGATTGGGTTGTAATCACTCTACGTTTTGAGTTTACAGCGTTGAGTGGTGGCGACCCTAAATCCACCAAAAGGTGGAAAGGCAAGATTGGACTATGGGACTTGTACTGGAGGCGACCCAGGTTGAGGAAGCAGCGGTGATGATGTTTACTGCTGAGATTGCTGAGGCCGATGACATTGTCGTAACCATAGAGCCCTCATGCCTTGAAATCCAAATCTACAGTTCAGTGATGATTCCACCTAAGGTTCGAGAGGAGGCCCTGGCCGAGGACGTTGTTGGGGCTCTGAGTGCTGATGAAGTTTAGACGGGGTTGCAAAGCCTTCTAAAGTTGCTGAGCCCTCAGTCCTTGATCTTGATGGAGACGCCCCTATATCCGAGATCAGGGTTAAGGTTTTGTCATACCTACTGCTGAGCCACAGGGATCCGAGGCCCCTAGAGAGGAGAGCTCAGCTCTAAGGCCAAGAGGAAGATTGCCTCCCTCGAGGATACATTGAAGTTTCAGCAGGTTTAGTACGGGCTTCTCTAGGATAGGAACTTCTAGCTGGAGGAGGTGCTGAGGATTTCGGTGAGGGCCTTGGACATAGCACCAGTGCTGGAGGATAAGTACTAGGATGACATTAAGTTGTGCCACCAAGTGATGAGGTTGCTGCGCCCACAATTTCCTACAACCATGTTTGATCCTCAAAATGCTAGCGCTATATGCTCGGACGACTTATATGGTCTCCTAGGAAGGGGTAGGCCTCCCAGCCCTTTTAGGCTTAGGCCAACAATCCGTTCCAAAACTTTTGGGCAGCTGGGATCTTTGGAGCAAGTGGGGCCTCTTGGACCACGAGGATAGTAGTAGCAACAGTGGGGAACTTCTTCTCAGCTAGGACCTTCTGAGGGCTGATTGTAAATTTATTGAGTTGTAAAGTTTGTTTTTTTCATGTACACTGCATACACTGTAAACTGAAAGTGTAAATGAAATTCACTTTTTCTATTGCAATCTTTCTCCAAATTGTCTTGTGTGTGTGGTTCCTTTTTTGTACTTAGACTCTTAGGAAGCTTTGTCCTTTTTGAGCCGAGTGTCCGAACTTATAGACCGTCTTAGTCCGACCTCTTGGGTCGCGGGTATGGGACCGAGTTTTAGTTCGACCTCTTGGGCCGCTTGATATGGGACCGAGTTTTAGTTTGACCTCTTGGTATGGGACCGACTTTTAGTAGCAAGTGAAAGGAATCCTATCCATTTGACTTAGGGACAGTTTAGGTCTTGATCATGCGTGGGATGAGATGCAAACATTCGAATAAAGTGCAGTTAGTAAAATAGAAAGAACGAGAAGGAAAAGATCTTCTTTTTTATTGTTGTCATTTATTCAGAAAGTGTAATACAAGCATTCCGAATGATGCAATCACTATACTTGTGTATATGTCTGTACAATCATCGATAGAACTTCTTAAGGTTGGTTGCGTTCCAAGTCCGAGGGACAAGCCTTCATTCTTGAGTGCGTAGCTTGTACGCCTCATTCTGGATGATGGTTTAAACCAGGAATGGTTCATCCAAGTTTGGGGAGAGTTTGTTCGGCCGATATTTTTACCAGTAGCCTCAATACTTTTCAGCACTAAGTCTCTTACTTTGAACTGACATGCCTTCACCTTTTTATTGTAATATCGGGCAACTTACTGCTGGTATGTCACTGTGCACAGCTTTGCTGCGTCTCAAGCTTCCTCAAGCAAGTCTAGACTTTTTCGGAGTTTCTGTACATTATTTGTCGGGTCATTACTCTCAACTCGGAGGCTAGGCAGTCCGACCTCTACCGATATAACTGCCTCTACCCCATCGCACAAATTGAAAGGGGTTTCTCGCGTAGGCTTTCTTGTAATCATCCTGTATGATCATAAAATAAATGGCAGCTCGTCAACCCATGAGCCCCCGGCATACTCCAGCTTCGTCTTTAGTCCGTGTACTAGGGTGCAGTTCGTGACCTCTACTTGTCCGTTGCATTGCGGTTACATGACTGACGTATGTACCAACCTTATCCTCAGGTTGATACAATACTTGGTAAGCCTCTTTTCGGAGAATTGGGTCACATTGTCAGTCACGATGTATTCGGGGATCCCAAACCTGCATACTATACTCTGTCGTACGAAATCTATTACATTCTGCTCTGTAATGCGTGCTAGTGGTAAGGCCTCTACCCATTTGGTAAAGTAGTTGATTCCCACTATTAGAAATTTTCTCTACTCAGATACTGTTGGCAATGGCCCAAATATGTCCAACCCTTATTATGCGAACGGCCAAGGTGACTGTAAGGCTTTGAGCTC
Source organism: Nepenthes gracilis (assembly GCA_033239525.1). NCBI lineage: Eukaryota > Viridiplantae > Streptophyta > Magnoliopsida > Caryophyllales > Nepenthaceae > Nepenthes > Nepenthes gracilis. The sequence goes on along the minus strand of BSYO01000023.1, from coordinate 14,358,045 downwards.
CAAGTGCAACTGGTGGGCAAGGTTGCCATGGACTTGGCAGTTCTCATATTTTTGTACAAAGTCTATGGTGTCGTACTTCATGGTCGGCCAGTAGTATCCTTACCTCATGAGCTTGAATGCGATGTTCTTGCCCTTAATGTGAGATCCACAAATTTTGAGGTACACTTTTTCGAGAGCGTAATTAGCCTCTTCATGAGAGAGGCACTATAGGTAGGGTAGAGAAACCTCGCCTATACAGTCGGCTATCCATGATGGTGTACCACACTGCTATCTTCTTCACCTTCCTAGCTTTGTCTGCGTCCTTAGGCAATGTCCCGTCGGTCAAGTACCGATGGTACGGGGTCATCCAATTGTCCTCCTTTGAGATCCGCATTACTTTTGGTTCTTGATCTTCTACACTTGGTCTTGCAAGGACCTCACGCATTCCTCGGGTATATTACTCTGGGTCTCCTAAGGCTGCTGCTTTTGCAGGTTGGTTAGCTTTTTGGTTTTCCTCTTGCGGAATGTGGACCATCTGTACCTTCTCAATGGCTGTCATCAATCCTCGGACCTTCGAGAAATATTTGGATAGTTGTGAACCGTTTGTTTTGAGATTCCTTAGACTTGGTTGACGACTAACTTGGAGTCACCGTAAACAACCAAGTCCTTGGCGGAGTATTCCTTTGCTAACCGGAGTTTGGTCAGTAAGGCCTCGTTTTCTGTAGCGTTGTTGGTTGCTAGGAATCTAAGGATCATTGAATACTTTATCTTCGATCCTTTAGGCTTCCTTAAAACAATGCCAACTTTGCAACAATCCTTCATGGATGAGCCATCCACATGAAGGGTCTAGGCTATTCGGACTGTGTACGTCTTTAGCATCATAAGCGTCTGAGTCCTTAGGAATTGGGGTTTTCGAGAATAAATTCTACCAATGCTTGACCTTTTAAGGTAGGCTTCGGACGAAACTCTACGTCGAACTCGCCTAACTCAATGGCCTACTTAACTAACCGTCCTGACGTTTCGACTTCTCTGAGTCGCTCTCAAGAGTTGATCGGTTAAGAAGATCACTTTGTGTGCTTGGAAGTATGGTCTGAGTTTCCGAGCGGAATATACGAGCGCCAAAGCCCTTTTTTACATGAAAGTACCTTGTCTCAGTATCAATCAGGATCTTGCTGATGTAGTATATAGAATGTTGCCTATCATATTGCTGTCGGATCAAGGCTGAACTCAAGACGGTCTCAGATACTGTAAGGTATAAGTATAACTTCTCGCCTGGCCGGAGAGAAGTCAACAGCGGAGGGTTCGAGAGGTACCTCTTGAGGACTTGGAAGGCATCTTCATAGTCAGTCGTCCACTGGAAGCCGTTTGTCTTGGTGCCCCTCAAAACGTTAAAAATTGGCAAATATTTTTTGGCCGATTTGATTAGGAAGTGGGACAGGACTGCCAGCCTTCTAGTGAATTTTTTGACCTCCTTCATAGTTTGAGGGCTCTTCATATCCAGAATGGATTTGATCCTTTCTGGATTAGCTTCGATCCCTCGGCGTGATACAATGTAACCTAAGAACTTTCCAAAAGTCACTCCAAATGTACACTTGATTGAGTTGAGCTTCATCTTGTGTTCTTAAGATATTAAAGGTCTTAGAAAGATCTCGGATGTGGTCTTCGGTCACTCTACTTTTAACGAGCATATCGTCCGATTAGACCTCTACGTTTCTTTCGATCTGGTCCTTGAACATCTTATTCACGAGCCGCTGATAAGTAGCACAAACATTTTTGAGGTCAAAGGGCATGACTTTATAACAGTATGTCTTTTGGTTCGTTATGAATGGAGTGTACTCCTCATTTTCGGGGCTCATTCTTATTTGGTTGTAACCTAAGTACGCGTTTATGAAATTTAAAAGGTCATATCCGGACATTGAGTCTACAAGAGAATCGATCCTTGGTAAGGGAAAGCTATCATTTGGGCATACTTTATTGATATCTGTGAAGTCCACGCACATCATTCACTTCTCGTTATTCTTCTTCACCATGGCTACGTTGGACAGTCGATCTGGGTATTGCACTTTTCGGATGAATCTAGCATTCAGGAGCTTCTTCACTTTTTCCCGGATAGCCACCCGCTTCTCTACTAAGTAGCTCCTTCTCTTCTGTCGAACGGGCTTATGATTGGGATTTAAACCCAACTTGTGGACTATTACTCTGGCCGATATCCCTGGCATGTCAATTGGAATCCAAGCAAAAGACATTCATGTTTTCCCGTAAGAAGCTAGTAAGCTGGTCTCAGAAAGCCTAAGGAAGATATCTTCTTATCTAGATGGTCTTTTCTAGATATCTAGGATCCCGAAGGATTCGGTTGATGGTTTCTCTAGACTTGGCCTATTACAACGTTGTCTCATCTAGAAGTCCAATCTTTGATGGGCCGAGGAAGTGGCGTCTGGGTGGACCTGGGCAGAGAGCATGTTCGTCCGATAGCCTGATCCCCAAGGACCTTTCCAATCCGGTATGGTGTAGGAAACTTCATCTTCAGATGTGGGATTAAGGTCACGACTCCAAAGGCGGTCAAGTAAGGGCATCCGAGGATAGTGTTGCAGACCGATGGTAGGTCTACTACCAGGGAGGAAATGGTCTTTGACGATGTCATCGGGTGAATCCCTAATATGACATTAAGTTGGATGACTCTCTGTACTGGCACTGACTCGTTGTCCAGCCCATAGAGGGGTTCTTCGGTTGCCGTCATGTGACTTTTTTGAGGCATGATTTAAAGAAAGTATTGATATAGAAAATATTATGCGAAATTTTATTATCAATAAATACTTATTTTATCTGGTAGTCTAAGCTACAATTAGCAATGAGGGCAGTTACGACCAGTGGATCAGAATGAGAGATGTTACATGGGCCATATCTTCATTACAAAAACTAATGATCTCATCCCTAAATTCTACTTTGGGTTTCTTATTTTTCGCCGCTAGATCCTCCGGAGCTTCTCCTCTGACTGGGTGGGTGGATATCATGTTGACCACCCCTGTGGCCACTCTGCTGCTTGGCGGGTCAGCCTCACTTGCTTTTATTGTTTCGGACGATTATCCGAGTCTTTGCAGGAAGAGGTTGAAGTGATCTTTCTTGATCAACTTTTTGATCTCCTTCTACAACGTTCAGTAGCCCTCGGTACCATGGTCTCCGCAGCGGTGGTAGTGGCAGTACTTGGATTGGTCACCACCTTCTGGGTTCTTCAGTGCCTTGGGCTATTTCAAAAACTTTTCATCCCAAATTTATATCAGGATGTTGATACACAAGTCATTCAATGAGCAAGGTTTATGGGCCTGTACTCCCTGTGAACGTTCTGCTTGGACTTGTGGTGCCTTTTGGGAGCTTGGAAGTCTTGTTGGTCTTCATGCGTCCTTTTTCCTTCCACTGTCCTCGGAGGAAGGTTTTCCATCTGGATGGGCCTCTTTTTATCGTTCACTTCTTCGACCGAAATGTAAGCTCTCGCTATACTCTCGGCCTCCTTGAATGTCTGCGGACCCTTGTGCACGAGATGTTTGAAGAAGCTACCTCCCTCCAATGCAGACAGGAAAGCGGTTAGCTTGACCTCATCGATCAACAATGCGATTTTCCTGGCCTCGGATATAAAGCGGGATGAAAGCTCTTTAGGCTCTCCCTGGCCCCTTGCTTTACACGAGCAAGGTGCCATAGTTGCTTTTTGATCATTCGGCTAGAAGCGAATTAGGAGTGGAAGGCTTCTATCAACTCGTTGAATGAGCGGATAGAGTTTGCAGGCAGCCCATAGAACCAGATCCATATGTCATCCTTGAGCGTAAAGGGAAAGCATTGGCACATTGTCATCTCATCTAAGCGTTAGAGGTTCAAATACTCACGGAAGTAATCCGGGTGGTCCGTAGGATCAGCACTTCCATAGTAAGCGTCGAGATTCGGTATTTTAAACTTTGGGGGAAGCCGCCTTGTCCTAATATCTGTTATAAACGGAGATCTGCATAGGTCAGCAGCTCCTCCCTCAACGTCGCAAAAACCTCGGCGAAACACATTATCGAGCTTCTCCTCCACCTGAGGGGAAGCCATCATCTTCTTTTCGTTGAGGTAAGTCTTCAACTCGCAGGGGTCTTGCGCAGCTTGTTGCCCCGGATGGCTCCTAACCCTTGGAGGGACTTCTTCGTGAGGAGCCGTGTCCGAAACGGCGTGCTCTTGGCCGTTGCAGACACAGTGAGGGTTTTGCCTCTCAAGGCTTTACTCCTATGTCTGATGACCCAAGCGACCTTGACGGTGCGACGGGACTCTACTACTCGAGGCAATTTGCGTCCTTGGGTCCTCATGCTGGGTGGCTTGCTTGGAGGAGTGCTTCTTGTCCTTCCCCTTTTTCTGGGACGTTGCAGTTTGAGAGGCCTTGGGGAGCCTCCTTTAGCTGCGTGTCCATCTTCAAGTAAAGGTTTTGGACGGCCTTGGACATATCGTCCATCTTCAAGGCCAACGCCTGTACGTACAGATCAAGATGATCTTCTATCCTGACGTTCGCCGCATGAGCGTTGCTGCTTGAGGTAGGCTCTCTGATTGGAGCACTGGTCTGTCCCCTCGTATTCACCATTTCTCGGGTTTCTCAGAGAACGCGCTGAGCTGACTTTTCATCGTGAGTTTTCATAGGCGGCGCCAGATGTTACGTCCTCCGATCATGGTCACTGTACGGAATCGGATCTGAAAGTAAAGCAACACCAAAGAAATCGAGTGAGTGTTTGGAAAGAGAGAGAAAACGGCACACAAACTTTTTTACATGAAAATCCTCTTTTGAATGAGAGAAAAAAAATCATGGAACTAAGGGTTCAGGCAAACTTTCACTATGTCGTTGGGTGAGTACGAGGAATGGAGAACACGTGGAATTCAAGGTTCTTTAGGTGGTCTTTTTGATTACACCGGGGGAAAAACTTTCCGACTCTTTCTTTGTGTGTGTTAATACAAGAGTGGAAGCCGAATCTTTTGTTAGATGCGTCTTGAATGCTTATATAGAGGCTTGGATGTCCTCCGTGGAGTGTCTACGTGGCCTAGCGTGTGCTAGCCGCCCTACCACCAAATCTGCAGGTCTACTCTGCTGTGTCAGGAGGATCGTGTGCGTGCAGGTGGGCGCTGCGGGAAGTCATATCACGCGTTCGTCGGAAGCCGTCATTCTCTGTGCAAGCGGCATGTTGCAAAGGATGCGTGTGCCCTGACAAAAGTCAATTTCTCGGACCAATCCAACTCTTTAGACCTCATGGGATGTGGGTTTAGGTTTTCAGGCCTCTAGAGCCAAGTCAACCATTTGGGCTGTCCGCCCATATCTTCGGGTGCATAGAGCCAATCTGATCTCTTGAGCCATATTGGGCTTCCGGGCATTCTTTAGAATTGGATTCGTTTCATGGAAATGGGCCTCTTGATGGGGCCTTGAGCGTTCACTATCCGTCAGTAAGGAAATTATTTCTACAATTTGAATATTTTATGTCTAAATTACACTAAAAAAACTTATTGTTATTAAAAATTTAACCCCTTTAAAAATAAGATAGATAAATATAAAAAAATTGTAGATAGGGTAACATAGAGAATGCTTAATTATTATATATGTATTGTAAATTTTAGAAAATATTACATAGTGATGGGTATACCGGAAATAGGGTTTAAGGTCAACGGAGGCCCAAAACGGCTTGTTGGACGGTCAACTTAAAAACAGCCTGCTGGACGGTTAACTTAAAAACAGCCCAACAGGAGACGCAGGCCCAAATCCTAAAAAGGACATTGACAAAATCAACGCCCTTCCCATAAGGAAGGCATCAGATTTTTTCAATCTCCTGCCAATTGAGGCCCTCCAACGGTAAAATACATAGAAGGAAGGTGAGCAACTTGGAAAGCCGCTGACCCCCGTGAAGGAAGCAATTTCAGCCAGTTTGGCAACTGGCACCTCCTTGTAAAAGAAAGGCCGCCCAGAATAACGCCAGGGATCACACCTTCCAACCGAGGAAGATCACCCTGTCATTCTTTAAATAAACCCTAGAATTCTCATTCAAGGGACAGACAATCTCTTATGTACACAAAAAGGCTCTTACAGGCAATCTTTTACGTACACAAGCTCTTACTTACACAAGCTTTTACTTACAGAAGCTTACTTATGCAAAACGCTGACTGATACAAGCTCTGATTTAGACAAGGAAAAACCCTTACTCAAATAAGGCAAGCCCTTACTGAGAAAGACGCCCACGAACGCTTACAGAGTACTGGACAGAGGCTCATCGTCTCTTCCATTCTACCCAGGCGTTCGTCCTCCAATCCCACAAAAGGCCTCCAGATTCCCGGAGACCAATTTGGCTTTTCGAGAGTCGTTCCCGGAAGCTTCCATGCTTTCGAAACTTCGCTTCCTCACGCTCTCTGTGAGTAGGAAGCAATAGCTCACGTTCCCGACCAATCAACTCGCTCTCTCCCTCTCTTGCTTTCCAGTTTACCTTCACTGCTTAGAAGGCTTTACTAACTTAAGCGTCGGAGTATTTTCGGTGGAACAACCTCCCGCCGACACACTGACCTGTTGTTTATTTTAGTGGTGTGCAGGATTTGAAATCAGTGAACGGAGCCGGGTCAAGTAATCCAGACGACTTCGAATATGTTCGAAGTCGGATCCAGGTACGCATCTTTGGTGCCGTATGTGGGAAGCACTTACAAAAGCCAACCACTACTCTGTACAACGCTCTCTTTTGACCGTCTGATTTTGATTCATTTGCAATGGTGAACACGAGAGCCCAAGCTAGCGACCCCGCTAGAGACGTCACTTATCCCGACCAGGACCACGCTGCTGGTACCACAGTCAATGGGACAACGGGCGGAGTGCCAGTGCCCTACTTCCAACAGCTGATGGAGTAGATGTAGGCTAACAATCGTCTACTCCAAATACTCTACACTCAAAACGAGTAGCGACAGCAGGCGGTTCCCTCCCGTGCCAGTCGCATTCTGTGCCGGTCACCAAAAATGGTGGCAGAAGAAAAAGAAGCCGGTCAAAAGGCTCGAGAGATCCAAGAACAATTCGATCCTAGCCTCCTCACGCGTTCCTGGCCAGAACAGGCCTGAAGAACGCTCTGGGAGCATAACTCCGCGAGAAAGTCCGGAGAGAAAAAATCTCCGATACTCTTGGGCAGAAGACGGGAACGCAGTCCAGGAGAGAGCTTCCAGGACTGCTAGGTCCACTGGAAGCAGTAGCCAATTGGCTGCTGGACCCTCCAGGGACAAGACGGATCTGAGGGCTTACCTCAACTCCAAGAGATCTGCAAATGCCACTCGCGCAGACCCGTGAGTGGTTAAAATTTGGAACCGCGTGTTCCAGGACGAGGAGCACGCTATCGACTTGGACCGATCTCCTTTCACAGCGGAGATCCTGAATCGTCAACTACCCAAATCTTGAAAGGCCCAAGACGGTCAACTCTAGTGTTGACCGTCCCGGACTTTCAAGAGGCAGCGGCGCCTTCTCGCATGAGGCACTGGCCAACTCGAGTGTTGACCGAATGTACTGTAGTGGCAGGCCCAAAAAGACTTTTTATGGACCTAGCCCACTTGAGCTCACGATCCAACAAACGACCAGCAATGGCTCTTTCAGCACATTTCACGATCTTAGCAAGCACCCAAAAAGGACATTGACAAAATTAACGCCCTTCCCATAAGGAAGGTGCCAGATTTTTCCAATCTCCTACCAACTGGGGCTCTCCAACGGTAAAATACACAGAAGGAAGGTGAGGAACTTGGAAAGCCACTGACCGCCGTGAAGGAAGCAATCTCGGGCTTTGGTTTGTACCGCGCCTCCTGTAAAAGGAAAGCCACCCAGAATAACGCCAGGGATCACACCTTCCAATCGAGGAAGATCACCCTGTCATTCTTTAAATAGGCCCTAGAATTCTCATTCAAGGGACAGACAATCTCTTACGTACACAAAAAGGCTCCTACAGGCAATCTCTTACGTACACAAGCTCTTACTTACACAAGCTTTTACTTACACAAGCTTATTTATGCAAAATGCTAACTGATACAAGCTCTAATTCACACAAAGAAAAACCCTTACTCAAACAAGGCAAGTTCTCACTGAGAAAGACGCCCATGAACGCTTATGAGTACTTGGACAAAGGCTCATCGTCTCTTCCACTCTACCCAAGCGTTTGTCCTCCAATTCCACCAAAGGCTTCCAAATTTCCGGAGACCTATTCGGCTTTTCGAGAGTCATTCTCGGAAGCTTCCACGCTTTCGGAACTTCGCTTCCTCATGCCCTCTGTGAGTAGGAAGCAATAGCTCACTTTCTCGACAAACCAACACTCCCGACCAATCAACTCGCTCTCTCCCTCTCTTGCTTTCCAGTTTACCTTCCCTACTTAGAAGGCTTTAATGACTTGAGCGTCGAAGTATTTTCGGTGAGATAACCTCCCGCCAACACAATGACCTTTTGTTTAATTTAGTTGCATGTAGGATTCGAAATGGAGTCGGGTCAAGTAATCCAGACGAATCCGAATTTGTTTAAAGTTGGATCCAGGTACGTATCACATAGTAAAAGGTAAATCCGTTGGAAGGTGTCTAATTTTGACCATGTTTGGAGATGTCAATCAGATGACAAATCTGTTGTCTTAGATTTATTTATATAAAAATAAAGACACAATATAATAAAGGTATGATACCTAATATTCATAATTTACTTATAAATATAAGAATATAACTACTTAATAATAACACTTTATATTAAATAATTAATAAATATATATTTATTTTATCATAAAAAATTTCACACAAAGAACTGGTCTACAAGTGATCTAGTATGAAGGAATTGTTGTGAACATAACTCACATAATAAATAAAATAAAAGATAATAAAATATTAAACTTTTAATTATTACTAAATTAACAAATTATTTCAATTTTCTATAGTTTGGGTTTAAAACCCATCAATCCTTGTACTCACCACCTTATAACAACTTTACTGCAAATTAGCAATTATTTTTTCCTGCTTTTTTAAGTGGGTGTCAATGTCACATGATCTTGTTTCTACAAAAAGCATAATGATGGGGTATCAATAATAATTCTCTAATCTTCCAATTACAAACATTCCAATGTGCCTAAAATTATGTTAGGCTATATAAGAGAAAAAAATAAATATAATAAATTATTTTATTAGTTGAAGAGTATTAATTAAGTATAGGAGTCTGATATGCTAATCTAAATAAATTATTGATGTCACTTAGTGTTGAAGGCCAGGTGTGGAGTGGTGGTGTCACCAGTAGGATAGCTGGCCTAGCCATGTTAGAGAATGAGAGGTCTCAGTCCATGATAGAATTATCGCTATGTGAGTTAGTTGTTACGAATTCGATTCGTAAAAATAATTCTTATGCTATAAAGATAAAATTGTATAGATTATGTAAAAAATGATCTTATTATTTTTTAAATGTTATATATAATTATAATTTTATATAACCGATTATTTATAACATACAGTCAAATGCAGCAGAATGAGACAGAATGGTTGCCCAAGAGATAACCTGATTGCTTGGTAAAGTCCAAAACACTACAAAGTTGTTAGATTTGGCAGGCATAACGGTCGATAAAAGAGAAGGGTGCAACCACTGGAGTTTGGCAAAAGTGCTGTTCAAGTAGTACATTAGCAATGTATTTAAAGCCTTTGTAATTTTAGTAAATATCATTTAAGGATATAAATAATATAACGTTTCATTGTTTGATTCATATTAATAAATATATAAATACTATAAATGATTTTTTTGGTATCCATTAAAAGAAAAAATAAGTTATATATTAAATTTAAATTTAATTATTTTTTAACCATCTATTTACCTATATAAAAAATTCTAATCAATTTAATTACAATATATTATTATCCTTCAAATTATAAATTGATAGTTTTTTCTAATCACTATCATTATTTTGCATGTAAAATAATAAACCTATCCTCACAGAGCATTAACTTGTCTTGTCTTTGGGAAACTACATAATAATACATAATAAAACTTCATAAGTAAATAATACATAGTTTTTGTTGGGTCCCATGTCCTGGCCCATGAGGAATTTTCAAGCCCATGAAGGATTCCGTGGCCCGCAAAAAGTCCAAAAGCCCACGTGAGATGGCTAGCCCAGCCCAATGGTCGGAAGACGCGTGCAGGGCTCACGCTGGGAGAAGGCAACAGAACTCTGCAACGGCCGGGCGTACATCGCGGCCGAAGAGGCTAATGAGGCAAAGCGCCCCGAGCTAGTGGACTGGCCCCGAGATGTCACCAGAGCATCTGGCGGAAGAAAGAGGGACAGCGACGGCTAACGCTTCCCGGAGCGTCGAAAGTAGCAGCGGCCCCCGCCGGGGCCCAGAAAAGATTACAGCAGAGCCTCCCTGATCCCTCTGAACGACAGCCGTGCGAACATCCTGATGCAGATCTAGGATGAGAAGTTCTTTAAGTGGCCAAAGACGCCCAAGGGTCCTAGCGGCAATGACCAGAGGAAGTACTACCAGTACCACCACTGCCTGGGACACTCAACTGAGAACTGCCGGACCTTGCAGCAGGATATTGAAGATCTGATCCGGCGCGGACACTTGAAGCTGTTCATGAAGAGCTCAAGGCAGGAACCAGCGACCTTCGACGGTGAAGCCAGTGAACTTCGGAGAGCCCGCACGGCCGCCGGCGTGGTCAATATGGTCTCCTCCACGGTCGCCGCGGACGCCAGGCGTGGGCAGCCGGAGCCGACTTCCAACAACAAGCGAGCGATGATAGGGGTTAGGAATGATGTCATTAGCTTTAGCAGCGATAATATGGCTCATGTAACCTCTCCCCATACCGACCCCCTTGTTGTATCGGCCCTCGCTTCAGGTGGTGAGGATGACTACCAACTGAAACGAGTTTTCGTTGATAATGGAAATTCTCAAAATTTGCTATATCTCACTGCCTTCTTTAAACTTGGACTAAAACGAAGCCAGATGAAAACTGCAAGCGGACCCTTGTACGACTTGGACAACGAGCAAGTCCCCGTACAAGGGATAGTTCGGCTGGAAGTCACTATGGGGACCCACCTGCGCTCTGTGACGCGAGAGTTGGCATTCCTCGTCGTTGACCTTCCATCCGTCTACAATGCCATATTTGGTAGACCTTTTCTAACCGCCTTCGAAGCTGTGACATCCATCCCATACCTGAAGGTGAAATTTCTCACCCCATGGGGCGTGGGAGAATCCTCGGAGACCAAGCGATGGGACGGACGTGCTACCTGTCCCAGATCAACCCCGTGGCACCATGTTGCCCAGACGAAGACCTTGATCTCCGCGACGAATCCTCGCTGCAATAGGCCCAGTCCGGAGAGGAAACTGAGGCGATTTCACTGAACCCATCCGAGCCGGAACGATGCATCAACGTGGGGAGATCCCTCCAACTTGCGGAGCGCGACCGATTGATTACTTTCCTTAGGGCTAACTCCGACGTGTTTGCGTGGGTTCCCGCTGACATGCCCAGGATACCAGCCGAGGTCATAGTCCACAAGCTGGACCTTGACTCGAGCCGAAAGCCCGTTCGGCAGAAGCGAAGGAACCACTCCGTCGAAAAGTTGGTCTCCATTAGGGATAAAGTGAAGAGGCTCTTGGATGCCGGATTCATCAGAGAAGTCCAGTACCCGGAGTGGCTGTCAACGTTGTGCTGGTAAAAAAGAGCAGCGGCAAGTGGCTGATGTGCGTCGACTTCACGGACGTGAACAAGGCTTGCCCCAAAGACAGCTTTCCGCTCCCCAAGATAGATCAGCTCGTGGACTCCACGTCCAGGCACGAGCTCCTGAGCTTCATGGACACATACTCTGGGTACAACCAGATCCGGATGGACCCAGGGGACGAGGAGCACACCTCGTTCATGAAGACCAGGGGACGTATTGCTACAAAATGATGCCCTTTGGTCTCAAGAATGTTGGTGCGACCTACCAGCGCCTTGTGAATAAGATGTTCGAGGCCCAGATTGGACGAAACGTGGAGGTGTACGTCGATGACATGCTGGCGAAGAGCAAAGTTGCCAGCAGCTACGTCAACGACCTAGACGAGACTTTTTAGATCCTCCGATGGCACGGGATGAAGCTCAACCCCGCCAAGTGTGCGTTCGGAGTGACCTCAGGGAAGTTCCTAGGTTTCATCGTGTCGCAACGCGGCATCGAGGCCAATCTGGAGAAGATCAGAGCCATCCTCGACCTGAACCCTCCGCGGACGATAAAAGAGGTGCGGAAGCTGACCGGGCGAATAACAGCCCTCTCGCGGTTCCTCGCCAAGTTAGCAGAAAAATACTTGCCCTTCTTCAAGGCACTAAGGGGCACCAAATCGCAGGGGTTCAAGTGGAGTGAAGAATGTGACGAAGCCTTCAGGGAATTGAAGACTTACCTCTCCAGCGCACCGCTCCTAAGCTCGCCGCGCGAAGGAGAAGATCTCTATCTCCTATTGGCCACATCGGCAACGGCCCTCAGCTCGGTGTTAGTTGCGGAGCACGAGGGCAAACAACAGCCAGTGTACTACGTAAGCCGGGTGCTGACTGACGTGGAGGCTCGCTATCCGCACGCTGAAAAGATGGTGCTCGCGCTTGTCTATGTGGTGCGGAAGCTGCGGCCCTATTTCCAGTCGCACCGGATCGTCGTACTGACAGACTAGCCGCTGAAGTTGATCTTGCAGAAGCCAGAGACGTCCGGTCGGCTAGTTAAGTGGGCTGTCGAGTTAGAAGAATTCGACCTGGAATTCCGACCCCGGCCAGCAGTGAAAGGACAGGCTATGGCAGATTTTATCGTTGAAGCGGCGACGCTAGCGCAAGAAGAAGACAGCGACCTAGGAAGTACGGAAGGTGACGATCCTTCTGTGTGGACCCTGAATGTAGACGGGTCATCTACCCAGGCAGGCAGCGGAGCTGGTGTCGTGCTAAGGACGCCCGAGGGCATGGAGATCGCATACTCCGTCACACTGGCCTTCCCGGCCACGAACAACGTGGCGGAATACGAGGCCCTCCTCGCGGGCCTGCGACTGGCGAAGGAGTGTTCCGTGCAGTCGTTGATCGCGCGTAGTGACTCCGAACTTGTGGTCAATCAGGTGAAGGGAAACTTTGACGCCTCGAACCCACAACTTGTGAGGTACTTGATGAGAGTAAAGGCCCTGATCCCTGAGTTCGGTCGGTTTGAGATCGAACACATCCCAAGGTCGGACAACGAGCGCGTTGATCGACTGGCCCGGGACGCGGCTGCCAGGACCATGGAGCAGTACGTGAGGGAGCCCAGGGAAGTCTTGACCGCACCTAGCATCGACGCCGAAGACAAAGAGGTGCTACGGGTCAACATAGAAAATAATTGGATGGCACCATACGTGAAGTTTCTAACTGAGGGGACCCTACCCGATGACATCAACGAAGCCAAGCGAATCAAAAAGACGGCATGATGGTACACGGTCCTGAATGAGAGGCTATGCCGGAGAGGATACTCCACTCCCCTCCTGAGGTGCCTCACGCCATAGGAAGCCGATTACGTGCTAGCAGAAGTGCATCTGGGACTGTGCGGCTCGTACATCGACGGTAAGAACCTAGCATTCAATGTCATGCGGTAAGGGTTCTACTGGCCCACCATGAAGCGAGATGCTATGGAGTTCGTCCAGAAATGTGAAAGTTGCCAGGTCCACGGCAATATGACGCACAAGCTGCACACGGAGCTGCACTATCTCCAATCCCCATGGCCGTTCGCACAATGGGGGCTCGACATACTTGGGCTCCTACCTGTGGCTGCCGGACAAAGAAAATTTTTAATTGTCGGTATCGACTACTTTACCAAGTGGGTGGAAGCCGTCCCTCTCGCCAAGATCACAGAGCAGAATGCGACGAAATTCCTCCGTCAAGGTATCGTTTGCCACTTTGGGATCCTTGTGGTCGTAGTGACCGATAAAGGAATCCAATTTACGGGCAAGTGCTTTACAAAGTACTGCTGCGACCTTCGCATCAAGCTGATACATACGTCCGTGGTGCACCCTCAGGCAAATGGACAGGTCGAGTTACCAACCGCACATTGCTGCACGGATTGAAAACCAGGTTGGAAGACGCAGGGGGCTCCTGGACTGAAGAGCTACTGTCCGTACTATGGTCATATCGAACAACTGCAAGGGAGCCGACAAGGGAGACGCCCTTCAACCTTTGCTTTGGGGCTGAGGCCGTGGTCCCCGTGGAGGTGGGAATGCCAAGCCTGCAGATCGAATGCTTCGACCCGGCCGGCAATGAACAAAGGCTCCGGGAAGGTCTGGACCTGCTCTCGAAAGTTTGAGACGTCGCGCGGCTACGAACCGCGGCCTATCAGCAGCGAGTCGCACGGTACTACAACAAACGGGTAAAGGCACGCCCACTGGAAGTTGGAGATCTGGTCCTCCGGAGTGTAGAGGCGGCGGGAAAGACCGCGAGCAGGAACAAACTCTCCCTCGGGTGGGAGGGACAGTTCCTCGTCTCCGCAATCCTCCGGAGCGGAGTGTACAAGCTACGCGCCTAGAACCGCAAACTGGTCCCGTGGACCTGGAACGCCGCCGACTTAAGAAAGTACTACCAGTGATGCTACATCAGCTCAGGTAAGTCGCACGCGCATGCATCATGATGAATGCTTGGACATGGGCTTTATCTTTTGATTAATATAATCACTCTTCCTGTCATTCTGCATCTTCATTTGTGTGAATTGATGGCATGCATTACATCCTTAAAATCATACGACCTAGACTGCCCCTAAGTCGGGAGGATAAGCGTCCGTCCGTAAAACTAGTCCTTGGCCCAGTGCCAGACGGTCCGAAATCAACAGTCCTAGGACTTCGTCCCCACGCCAGATGGCTTGGGGACGACTGTATGCATTTTGGCTTCGCGCCAGTGGGCCTGAGCGGCCCCCCCAGAGATTAAGCCCTACGCTAGACAGCCCGGAGGCAGCCCCTCACAGGCTGAAACATCTCATCAAAAGGACCCAGGCGGTCCATCAAACAGGCTTCGCGTCGACGACCCAAGCGGTCAAAGCATCAGGCCTGGGGGCTCCTAAAGTCCCCAATCTACGGCCGACGAAACCTTAGGGGGCAAAAATTGTAAGCGTGCGGCGACCTTCTTGAACAGAAGAGAGTACCCGAGTCTACAATGGTCGTGGGTTAGGACCTCAACTCAGTGATTATAACGCATTGAGTAGGGGCCACACACCTCCTGCTGTCATACGTGACCGAGTCCTAGACCTAGGAGTCCGATTACCGTGGCCTGACAACCGCGCTAACCCTCGTTGCGGCTCCAGGGGCTTGGCGACGACATCCGCTTCAACGGATCAAGCCCCCTAAACGCGTGAGCTGCGACGACATCCTCTTACGAAGGACGAGCACCACGCAATAAGGCGCCTGGATAGGGCCTTAGCAACAACGGCTCCGAAGAGCCTAACATTCAAGCATGAGAAGTAATCCAACAGACTTTAAGAAGCGAAGACCGCAAGCGACATCCCACGACAGAAGAAGCGCAAGTGTAAAGAAGAAATAGTCACTTTCCATTCAAATGCGAAAACAAGTATGATACAAAGGCAAAAGTCTGTCTAACAGCCAACACAAGCGGAGACTAATCGGGCAGATTTGATGGACCCGCCTCCTCATGAAAATTCCTCAGGCGAGATGCCTCATGTATCCCGACGTTCCCCGGATGAAAGACTCCCTCAGGGACGCGGGGAGCCACCAAGGAGGCGATCTTGCGGCACAAGCGAATGCCGTCCCAATACCGAGCCTCCAACGCCAGCCGTGATTCCGACGGAGAGTACCGGCCAACCATGTCTCTAACCAGCCTGGCAACCTGATCCTCCGAGGCGACGAGTAGGGCTTCCAACTGCGCCACTCTCTGCTGCAGGCGCCCATTCTCCTCCTCGAGAGATGCGAATTGGGCCCTTCCGCTGGAGATGACCTGCTGCAAGTCCCCGTGAAGGGCGATCAACGCCTCAAAAGGGTTGACACCACCTGGAGCCTGCATAAGAAGCGACATCAGAGGCACTCCCAAAGCATGTGACGGTAAAGAAAGGCCAGAAGGAAACAATCGTACCTGAACGGGAGCGGCGCTGGGAGAATGTGCGAGATCGCCCAACGAAACCTCTCCATGAGGTTCCTCGCCTTCGCCTGCTGAGGGCGAGCTGGCTGGAAGAGTGGCGGCCGTAGGAGCACTCGGGGGCTCCGGCCATGAGGACAACCCGGCTGCCTTCTCGCTAGCTTGGACTGGATCAGCAGCGAGCGCGACGCCTTCCTCTGGTGACGGAGCCAAACCTTCAGGAAGCCTATATTCCGAGATAGGCTCCACAAAGGTCACTGTCGGCTCTACAGGCCCCCTGGCCTCCGGTACTAGCGCAAGCGCGGCTATGAGCGGCCCCTCGGATCCTCAAGGACGACGACGTCATCCTCCGCCTCTGGGGCGGCGTCTGCAGACGACTCCGCAGTAGAGCGAGTGAGGGGACTCCCAGTGGGTAGTGACTCCACCTCGCAAACTTCGCGAGCGGCTAGTCCCACGACCGAAGTCGACGACGGCTCGGCGGTTTCCCCCTGGCGACCCGCACTTGTGGGTCCCTTCGAAGCCGGATTCCCCACCACAACGGAAGAGCCACGATCCGTTCCCTTAGACCTCCGCGTGGAAGTCCCCTCGGCCTCCCTCAGCCTCTTTAAGGCGGCCTCGTCCTCATCGTCGTCCGTCGACGACTCCAATAAGGAACAGCTTTCCTCCTTGTTCCCCCCGGACGACGGAGGAGTGGCTGTATCTCCAGAACCTCTCTTGCCTGGTCCAGTGATTTTCCGTCCCAAAGGTGGCCCCCAGTTGCAGGCCTCAAACGCGTGATGAAAGTCGTGAAGTAACCTGGGCCGAGAATTTTGCCTCTTCACTTTGATGACGGATATCGCCACGGCGGCTCCAAGGCGTCCTCGGCCGACGGCTTGTCCCGAAGTACCAAATCGGGCCCCACACTCACGAAAGTTCAGAATCAGGGGGCTCCTGCAAAAAGAAGAAGCGCTCCTTCCAGCCCTTCATCGAGTCAGGGTTGGTTCCGCGAAAGCAGAACCCCGCCTTGGGGGACATCGACGCCCAATCCTCCAAATTCGTGAACCGGAAGATCAATCTCGCCCCCTTTGCATCAAAAGAGCCATCGTGAGGGTGGGCAAAGATACACAGGGACACCAAATAGCGCAAGGCGTTGGGGTGCAGCCTTGCACCTGGAACTCTCAGGGCGTCCACCAGCGCATACAGCGTGCAGTGCATCGGGTAACGAAGCCCCCCCTCAGATGGTGCTCGTACATCGTAATGAAGCCCGCTGGGGGGCGCTGGCTCTATCCAATGCACCAGGAGCACGGTAACTCCAATCGCTGGGAAGGCCGTAATTGACCACAAGAGAAGCAATCGCTCCAGCGGTTAAGACGGACTCGGTGTTGTGAACGCCATGACGAGCGACTATGGGAGCCTGGGAAGAAGAAGAACTCTCTCTCTTTTTCACCATCTTTCCCTCGGTTGACACAAGTATGATACAGGAAAAATCTCAGCAGAAGGAGGGAATCAATCCCCAAATGGTTTAAATAGGCAACGGAAAGCCAAAAGGTGGGAAACCAAAGCGGCACCGCCACAGGCGATCAGGACACGTGCCGGCTTCACAAAGCACCGCAAGATCCGAAATCGTCCGCAATCATGGCTAAACGCCAGACTGGTAGGCACGTCCCCTCAGCCGTTTGGCAAGGATCCATGCTGGCGCCACCACATTAAACAAAGGCTCACGATAGTAAAGCCCACGAAGAGGCGCACGGTAGCACAAAACGGAAAAACCAATCAAGAAGCGGGGAATTCGGAGGACAAAACGATGCGACGAAATAACAACTTTCATTATATTAGTGGATCCCGTTACAACGGTTACAAAAAAAAAGGGGGACAATAGCAAAAAGTAACAATCAGCTAATGGTCCCAATGGCCGGTGGAGGAGCTTTGGACGTGGTAGTCCACCAACTGTTCGCGAGTTCGAGCATGCGAGTTGCGAGGGTCTAGAACACCCACACGGAAGCTTGGATCCTCCAGCGAGGCCAGCCTTCGGCAAAGCCTAACAGCGTCAAAATAACTCTGCTCCAAGGCAGGGTTCACTCTCTCTGGCCGATGCCTCGTCCTCAGCTCCGACCGCAGCCCGGCGACCTCAGCCTCGTGTTGTTGCTTGAGTTGCTCGATCTGTCCTTCGAGGGCCAATATGCGGGCCTGCGCCCCCACATTGACGCCAACAAGGCGAGTGGCCCTGGCCTCCGACCGTAGCCCGGCGACCTCAGCCTCGTGTTGTTGTTTGAATTGCTCGATCTCTCCTTCGAGGGCCAATATGCGGGCTTGCGTCCCCACATTGGCACCAACAAGACGAGTGGCCCTGGCCTCTGACTCGGCCCAAGCACCTTCCAGATGTGCGACATGAGCCCTCAGCCACTCCACCTTGGCCGCAGCCGTCCCCCGACGCGGCTGGACCCTCTCGAAACCCGGAGGCGCTCCCCGACCGTCGGAAGGACCGGCGACCGTGGCTTCGAGCGAGCCCTCTGAAGTGCTCGCTCCCGAAGTCTCGGGAGCGAGAGAGCCAAACTTAGACTCGTCAAGAGCTGTTAGAGTCATAAGAGGAATCTTCCATCGATTTTGCAGCAAGAAAGCACGCACGGAAAGAGCAAAATACCAATAAACACGCAAGTGCAAAGAAGTGCCAGGTCCCAGGAGAAAACGGCGTGTTTAAATAGGCGAGTTTTCTCCTGAAAAGGCGGCAACTCCAAAAGGCAGGAAGCATTAGGCCGTGGCCAATGGGGATTCTGCACGTGGAAGGCTCATAAAACCTCGCGCGTTTTCAAAGTAAGGTTCCACGACACGACGTCTCTTGACCGCGCAGGAATTAAATGTGCCGGTCACCCCAGGAGACGCGACCACTGACAGAGACTCCTCAAGCTCACACAGAGTTACATGCAGATCTCCAGGGCAAAACGCCTGGCAACGGATAAGAGTATGCGCCAAGACAAGATGAAAATGAGGGCAAAAAAGGGCTACTTCTTTTATTAATCAATACTCTCTTACAAAGTACAAAGTTTGCAGCAATAAGGTTACGAGAAAGACGAAGGAAGACAACGGTTCGAAGCCCCGTATGCTCCCCTACCATGCCCCAGATGAGCCTGGCGAACGTGATCCACATGAGATCCCCACGGCTGGAGCCGTCGGTTATTCGCCGGGCGGACTGGGCTGGAGGCGGGGAACATCCCCTGGTGGAAGTCGCCGAAGCACCGTCCACCAGGGTGGGGGAAGCACCGAGGCCAGGAAAGCACTCCGAGGAAGTAGGGTGAGGACCCCCCACCCCCTCGGAGGGCTACTGACCTCAAGATCCCTCCATGGTTGGCGCTCTAGCCCAACGAGAAGAGAGATCATGAGCGGCAGCCTCTGTTGGCAGGAGACACACCCGTAGAGGTTCCGCCATGACTCTACCCCGGGCCAGGTGAGCCATAACCCGGGAGGAGATACGCGACGATGGTGGAATGGCCAAGCCACTCTCGTTAGCATAGAAGGCAAACTGCAGGAATGAGGTTGAAATAGTTTCATCAAGAGCTCAAGCATTCGGCCGATCCATCCAACTCCTTCTCGGACACCCGCAGAGGGCAGGTTGAGCCAGAATCCCCTCATTTCTTCTCCAAAGGCAACCAAGGTCTGTGCACCACCCGTTTGAGTGCTCCTCCTATTTATAGACAGGGCGTGGGGGCCATCCTTCTACTCAAAGCTTCGCAGCAACAAGCAAACGTTTCTCGTGGAACAAGAAAGACCCCTGGTCAGACGTAACCCGAGGCGTGCGAATCTTACCCATCAAGATGACGGGTCACGGCAAGAAACGGGTGCCTGTCCCCAACTTTGGGAAGGCGCGAATTCAGGAAATGACAAGCAGTGGCGCGGCACGAGGAAGGGTGTGAAGCTACGGAATGGGCCCAAGGGACATGCCCGGCCCGACCACTGGCAGGCCCAGGCATGGGGGGCTAGTGTTGGGTCCCATGTCCTGGCCCATGAGGAATTTCCAAGCCCATGAAGGATTCCGTGGCCCGCAAAAAGTCCAAAAGCTCACGTGAGATGGCGAGCCCAGCCCAATGGTCGGAAGACGCGTGCAGGGCTCACGCTGGGAGAAGGCAACGAAACTCTGCAATGCATTTAATGCGTCGCCGAAAAATCGGCAAAAAGGCGAAAAGGCTAGCCAATAGAGGAGTTGTTGGTGCAGCGCCAACGGGTCCCGCAACCGCCTGCAGGCAACCAACCAATCCCCGCTAAGGAGAAAATCGGGCATGGCCGGCAGCGCTCAGAAGCGTGCCAGCCACGGCAATAGGACAACTGACATGACCGGCGGTCCACAACAGTGACCAGCGGCGTGGAATTCTCACAACGGGCGTTCTGGCACTCAAAGTCCAACGGGGAGAGGCCTATAAGAGCCCTTGCGCCCCACAGAGAAAATGATCTTCATCTTCTTTCTGAATCTCGACTCCAATTCAGAAGTCGAACTTAACCAACTCTCAGCTTCCTTCTTCTCAACTTGGTCGCAAGAGAGTAACGAGCTGGAACTGAGGATTGACTCACTTTCGTCTGCCACGAGCTAGCTCACTATTACTCACCCCACGTCTACTCAGACTACGGGAACGTCAGCCACCCACTGCGGTGTATCAAGGAAGCCAGGCCTCCCACAACCTGCCAACTGCAATCTCCATACCATTACACGAGCATCTCTTACGCTTTCACAGCATCCAATCGTGCACCGCTCATAGCGTGCGCATTTCCGTTCGTTGCGAAAATTTACTTACTTGAGCGTCGGAGTGGCTTCGGTGGGAGAAAATTGGCCGGACCCCCGACCCTCGTCATTGTTTGTTTGTATTGTGCGCCCAGCGTTTATAGAGACAGACGGACCTTCGTCCGACGCCATCATGCTGGCAAAGGAATGCAGAGAACTTGTCCTAATCCGTACGATAACCGTAGACCCGGGATCCAACAGTTTTATTATTATTATTAAAAACTATATAATTATTTAAATAATCTCAAATCATTTGATTAGGCTTCTTCTTTTTTCAGTGAAGCTGTAGCGCAACATTCCAAATATCCATGCAATCCATCTTCTTCGACAGCACATCAATCAAAGTTGATCAAACGGCCAAAAGACGGGGAAAAAAGGTCAATCGGTCATCCAACCAGCAGAAAGACATCGGTCTCTTTGGGGCCTCCATTTTTTGACACACATATATATATTTTTACTTTTTATTATTTTGAAAAATTAAAAATTTATCTTATTTAATATAATAAAAAATAAATAAAAAGTATAATACAATTAATACTCAATTTATTTGAATTTATGTTTGATATGAATTTAGTTCTTAATTTCTCATATTTGTTAATTGTAGTTTTTATACACCAATAGAAGCTAAATAATTATTATCTTTAGTAGTGGGTATCCAAAAATTTTCCTATCACAAAGGTCTATTCCTGCATTTTATCTTGTGCATTATTTTATATTATAGTATTCACTGTTTCTCCTGTCATATTAAAGTCCCATCTTATCACATTTAAAAGAAAATGGATGGTGCAATTTAACAAAAAATTTTAGTCATTGAGCAAAAGATTAAACCAACATGAACCATTGATGGGGTTAAGAGTTATTTATTTAATCAGCCTAATTTTATTTAAAAAAGGTTATTTAATACATTAAATAATCGGTTCACTTATTATCTTGTAGATTATAAATTTATCACATCAAATGTTTATTTTAGGTAGCAAATTTTTTGGCTTAATTATAAAAGATATTTTAATAAATAAGTGGTTATACCCTCTATATTTTTGCCATTTAATTTTTTTGAGATAAAAACCTTTAAAAATATATCCTCTGAATACTCTCAGTATTAAAATAGAGAGTAAGAACAAAGTTAAAGAAATCATATGACCTGAGTTCAAACATATCATTTATAGTTATTTCTACATTATTATTATTCATAAACCAATACGATAATTTAATAATTTTAAATATAGTTAAAATCCCATAGCTTTATTATATGTATATCATGCAAACCTGATCATAGTAGAGTCAGGAGCCGATAGAACATGGCTACAAAGGACAAAGTCCAAGTGCCTACCAAAATTGATTTTAGTCATTTTGATCAAACATCACACAAGGCATGACCTTCTAGTAGGACTTAGTCATTTTGAACAAACTTGACATGACCAAGACTTTTCTAATAAGTCATTAACATTTGTTAAACGTCACAATAATATAAGAGTATAACAATGACATATTTTGCATCTTTTTTTTTATATAGATAATTTCTACCAAAGTCTAAGAATTGGTTTTTATAAAAGAAGACAAATAATAGTACCTCTTGAATCTTAGACCTATTATGTATATTTTCTTCTTAATATAGGTAGTAATATCTGAATATATCTACCAAATAAATTATGATAAATACTGTTTTTAGAGATGATATATGTTAGACAGTCTTTTTATTCATTTTTTTTGTAAATTTATAATTTTATAAATTTTATAAATTTTCATATTTGATTGGCACTTGAATACATGACATATGCCACACATCGATGATGAATCTAGTGATATATATGTGACACTAAAAGTTATTTTTACGGTTTTGTTAACTAATCTAATCACTAATTATCATTTTAAATCAATTAGATATGTTTTTATGTATCATATTTATTTGTAAATAGGTATGTTTATTAGGTTTGAATAACAATAAATTACTATAGAATTAGATATTCTAAAAAGTTATTCACTCGATGAAATAAAAATTTTAATGACAAAGAATTTTAATTTCATTAGAGTTTCAGGTTGGATTTTTCTAATACAAAATGCATTCAAAACAATATTTTATTATATATCAAGATTACATACATGAATTTATTTATATTTATAAAAAGTAAAATATATTTTAATAAAAAAGGCATTATAGCATGCCTTAAAGTATTTATTTAAGATATTCATTTAATTTTTTGGGAGACTATTTTTTGAATACTCATATTATCTCAACAGATATATTTTTTTTTATAAGTTGCTATTGATTTTAACATCAAACCCAAGTCATAACATGAAATTATATCCTTATGATAAATATGTATTCTTTATTTATTAGTGATATGAATATTTGATGTGAATTTATAAATATTTTTTACCTATTCATTGATTTTACCATATTTTTAATGAGTATTTTTTTTTATAAGCACATTGTAAGTCTTAAATATATATTGCTTGACACCTTAATTAATTTGTACCAAAGTTTTTAATAGCTTGTGACGGTGGGCAACTTCATTAACCAACACCCCCCATGCAAATATTACCATGCAACCCTCAAAAACACATAGCCAAACCACCCACGAAAATTCCTAAAGTGACATAGGACAACGTATCCCACTCACACAGGTAATGGGACCCATAGTCTTACCGATTTATAATTTTTATTTAATTATTTAATTATATATATCTATATATAGAGATAGAGAGGAGGACCCATTTAGATTTAAAAATAAATTATAAATAAGTTATAAATAATTAATATATTTATGGAATTGATGCAACTTTTCAAACACGCACCTTTCTCGTGAACTGTGTTGTGTTGGATTTGACGGGTCATCGCATTAGACTTTCAATTACGAAGGGAAAGAATAAGAAAGAAAATCTGACATTTTTCCAATGACAAAATATAAATTCGATAAAATGTTTATTTAAATAAATATTATATAATTTGTAATATTTTAATCTTTTATCATATAATGTTTGTTTATTTCAACAGATCCTAAATAAACTAATTGCTATTATTTTAATATCTTAATTCTAAAAAAATCAGTTAGGGCCATAATTTTAATAATAATAATAATATAATAAAGAAAATAAAAAAAGAAAGGAGAAGGAAAACAAAAGCCCCCCCCCCCCCCCCCCAAAAAAAAAAAAAAAAAAAGAAGAAAAGAAACGGTGAAAATTAGTGGAGGATGAATAATTCATAGCTTGCATGCATGAAATCTATCTAGCTATGCTCAAAATTTTACAATAACATTGAGTGAAATCAAAAGAATTATGATTAAAGATATTGGTGGCACCAAATAGAGGATTGGAAAGGATATGTTAGAATTATGATTAATTGGATGAAATCAGAATAAAAGAATTATAATAAGTGCAGTATAATATGAATTTGGATCGATATATTATAAATATTAATTAAAGTGACACTAAAATAGCAATGATTAGAAGCAAAATTTGAGAAAGAGTTTGAAAAGAACGTGTTTAAAAACAAAGAAGGGAAACGATATTACATAAAAAATTTAAGTAAGTAGTTGTTTAATATTTTAATTATTCTATAATTTTATATCTCCATAATATCCTAAATAATCATTCTTTTGTGTCAAATTTTTTCTATATGGTTGAATTTGAGTAAAATTTGGAGATGGTGTAAAAACAAGGGTTTGGAAAATTTTTATAAAATTTAGGATCGAATTGTAACGTTTGACATATAAATTCGATTCTATTAGATACATAAGGATCACATATGATGTTTTGATAAGTTTTTGGTGTTAAATATTCATAAACAATTTAAATTTGAGCAAAAAAATAAAGTTGGACATTGTGGAGGTAAAAAATATGGGCTCAGATTTCTGCTAGGGATCTTCGTGGCATTGTTCATCTATGCGGGGGAGTGGCTCCTTCACGGTGTTGTTGCTGCATGGCACTACAGCGTGAGAAAATAAAAAATAAATGTATTTTTGGTATTTTAATGTATTATTTGGGAATGATAATTAATTAGTTGGTAGTAGAAAAATATTTTGAAAATTATTTAGGGTATTGAGTATATAAATAAATTTTTATAGATATATTTTGGGATAACTTTGTTAGTTTTTACTTATTTAATTGTAACTTTAATAAATAATATGTGAAGTGTTGTGATTAACAAATTTAAATTACTTATTTAATCTTAATATTTTAAAAAAATAAATAACATATTACATTATATTAGATATTTGTTTAATTATTTAATGGACACTAATATGTTTATCACTATTTAATTTGTTTACATCTCATTAATCTTCATTCAACTTCTATTGTTAGTAGAAAATTTTAATGGGATAAGGTAAATAATTAAATATTAAGATAGCATGAAATTATCGGTGTACAAATTTTAAATATTTCATGTTATAATTTTATATGGTGCGATATTTTATTTTATGTTCCATTGATCAAGTGAAGAAATACATACAAAGATAATATTTTTATCCAGATGATTGAGTCTTAGGATAGTTTAGTATAATTTATATTATCCGATATTAAAACCATTCTATTAATATTGATGATATATTTATATCTCATATATAACCTATAAATATTATTTTATAAGATAAATATTTGAGAGATCTAATAATTAATGCAAAGTCAGATCACATATGTGTGGTAAGACGTTATTGGCATTGTCTAGTAAGGTGAAGAATAATTTGAGTATAAAATAATTTATTAAGCTAATAAATACATAAATATTTTAGCTTTAGGCTTCTAATGATAGAATATAATCTTCATGGATCTTTTATATATAATCTTTTTAAATAGAATATATCATTACAATGTACAATATTATCAGTCATAATATCTTAAATTTCATACATAATATTTGTTTCTTCAACAACATGTGTTGTTTGGAGTTAGGGAAGAAATTGCCGGATTTTTATTTAAAACCTCCTTAAAATGAGGAGGAAAAACCACGAGGCTTGGAGCCTAAAATGGATCTTCACTATCGTTGGTTTGTTGTGTACAAAATACAAAGTAGGAAGAAAACCCTTTCTTTTCCTTCTTTTATCTCTTTTTCCCTGGCTAGAGTGGAAGATCCCAGAGGATCCCTGGATGCTCAAGAGATGTCCAGAGAAGGTCCTTTTCTTGTTGGTTCTAAGTGCGTATTTATAGAGGAGTGTGGTTGTTGAAGTTCCACGCGGTCAAGGTGCCTACGGGAGGCCGTCCACCTACCCTACCGACATGACCATGCCGTACGCATATAAATGTGTCGAGCGATGGCGCTTATATACCTTGTCAGGAAAGTCAGTCTTGAAGTGATAAGGCATGTTCTGGGAATGTTATTGATTATGGTAGTGGCGTGATGCATGGGTTTCGTCCCTTGATGGTAATTCTCGGACATCGGGAGAGTCCTCGTCCCTTATCGGCCTTATCGGCCTTTGGAAGTCCGTAGCGCTTATTCTCGGACGGGATGAGAGAGTTCTCGGTGGTTGACCGCAACACCGACTTGCTAAAGGCTTTTGGGCTTATCGCAGAATGTTCTCGGGTTGCTTACACCTTTTGTAACCGAGTTTCTCGGGTCAAACACTTCCCCTTGCCCATTCTTTTAGGGACCCCGGTATTGAACCCAACACTAGCCCCCATGCCAAAGGGGTTCGAGATCCTCGACCGTTTGGCATGTTCTCGTAATACCACTTTTCTTCCGTATGGCTTTTCCCGCGAGAGCCGGCCCGCGGCACACCGACCGTCCGAGGAGTGATGACGGCCAAGGCTTAACTTTCAACTTAGTCCGAGATATATTGTGTCCTCGGATTTATGGCCAATCAAAATTTAAAGCTGTGATGTCCGGGAACTTCTTTGAGTCCGAGGATTTGTAGCGTCGCCGTTTTGGGCTTCTGCAGAGCATTGAGTGCGTGATTGACAGGCTACGTATACCTTGGGAAGGCAAAGGTCATCATTTCCTGCTGTCGAATGGCCAGGCGACGCGTGGCTAGGGCAATGATGGCGCCCTTTCAAATTTTCAAACCCATAAATAGCTTTCTTTTCTCAGAGCCGTTCACTTAACGTTGCCTTTTTGTTGCAATTTCTCGTGCCTTTATTCACTTTCACTTCACAATGTCGAGGGCACCTGGAGTGAGAGAGATTGCTTCTACGATGACCCTTGCTAAGCTTTCGAAGATTCGAGCCCGATATCGTATTTTGGAGTCCGCGGGCGTGCTTATTCCGGGAGCAGAGGATAGGGCGTTGCGCCCTCCAGAGGGCTTCATTACCGTTTACGAGGTTCATTTTAAAGGCGGGTTGCGGTTTCCACCGCCGGCAGAGCTTTACGAGCTTATGAGGGCACTTGGGGTTCCTTTCGCATGACTTCAGCCGAACGCGATAAGGTATTTATCTCCTTGTGTGTTTTCTTGAGATGTCGTGAGAAACTCTTGAGTGCCACCACCATCAAGGTTATGTTTCGCTTTATACATAACCTTGACTGGATTACTATGACTCCGCGTCCGGATTTTTCACCGATGTGCGGGGCAATCGACTCCCAAGCGGTGGAAGGACAAGTACTTTTTCCTGAGTTCACCAAATGGGCCATCCCCGTTAGGCCGGGGGAAAGTGGCCAGCCGGTGGTGTTCTGATCCTTCGTTGGAGGACAGGGACATTGCGAAGGAGTCCACGGACCTGGTGCTCGCCAACCTTGGGAGCTTCCATGAAGATAAACGTAACATTTGGTTGTCGCCTGAGAAATTTGCAGAGGCCAAGTGGGGAAACCCGGGTCAGGACCTCAGAATACTTCCAAGAAATCCAAGAAAAAGAGGTCGAGTGGGAGCACGCGGCCCTTGAGATAGGAAGTCCTACGGCCGTCTGAAAGGGAGCTCTACGGCCGAGCTCAAACGCCCGCCGCCATTGTCGAGTATCCTCCTCTCGATGCGATGATGACGACGTTTTTGACGCCGTTGTTGATGATGTGATTGCCCTTCTTTCCAAGAGGGCGAGGACTGTTACTTTGCCAGAGTCCTCGGGGACGGAATGTCTTGGCCTGGCTTCCTCATCTGGTCCTCCTGCTGGGTCCTCGGGGACAATTCTCCCGTCTTTGGAGATCACGGACATCTAGCCCGTTTTTGATGATCCCATTCCCTGCTGTTCCTCATTCAAGAGTTTTATCCATGACGGCCGGCCGGCCCGTCCGAGGAGGTGAGGGTCGAGGAGTTTGTTGCTGATCTGATGTCCTCGGATCCTTCTGAGCATCCCGTCATAGTCCAAGTTCATTCTCGTAGAAACTCAAGGCGCCCAAGTTTTGCTCTTCTTTGAGACGGCGCTTCCTTTTATTGTCGAGTCCTCGGGGTCCTCCTCATCTTTGATGCTTCCTTACCGAGGCGGGGGTTGAGGTTCATCTGTGGTGCCTGCTGTGAGGCCTAACCGCCCAAAACCAGTGGGGAGGTCACCGTAAGTGGCGATTTCCTCATTTCCCAGGTACCTTCATTGTTCTCGGAGTGCCCTGGCCTTTTGCCTTTACCTATTCTAATGGTATTTGCTTTTGATGCAAGATGTAGCCAAGATAGACGTGATAATTGAGAGGGGTTGCCCGGTGGTTTCCCCAAATGGAGGCCTTGAAGACATTTTAAGGCGGCCCAAAGGGCGATGAAGGAGCTTTAAAGGCTAGAAGTAAGATAGCCTTGTTGGAGGAAAGCTTCAAGAAGCTTCAGCAGGCTCGTGATCGGTTCTTCAAGGAAGGTCAGGTGTCTTTTGGAGGAGAGGCCGAGGGCGTCCATATCCCCGAACTTGGGCCTTTGTTGGAGAGCAGTCTTGGGGCGGCATTCACATGTGCCGCCGAGTAATTCAACTTATTCATTCGCGGTTCCCTGCTGCTGTGCTTGATCTCCGGAATGCCAATGCTTTAACTACGGAGGACTTGTATGGGATTTTCGGGAGGCCTTTTCCTAGCTCCTCTCAGCCAGGGCCGTCCCGTGATCCTCTTTCTTCAGGGCCGTCAGGGCCTACGGATCCGGCGGAGCCCCCTGCGCCTCACGAAGGGCAGCCTCAACAGATGGAGTTCTCTGGGTGCCAGCCCCCAGCGTTTTAGGATGTGCACATGTAATTAATTAATTTTTTTTAATGTACATGCGTCGTTTCATGAATAATACTGAAGTCTTAGACGATTTCTCGTTGTGCTTCCTTCTTCTATTTTTCATCATGCTTGTTGAGGCTTTGGCCTTTAAGATTGCTTGAGACGAAACTGAGCTCTTGAACTCGACCTTGTGGGCCGCTCGGACATAACCGAGCTTTTGAATACGACCTGCTCGGACGAAACCAAGTTTCATCTTCTTGGGTCGCTCGGATGGAAGCGAGTTTTTGATTTCGACCTCTTGGGCCGCTCGGACCGAACCGAGTTTTTGATTTTGACCTCTTGGGCCGCTTGGACGGAACCGAGTTTTTGATTTCGACCTTATGGGCCGCTCGGACGGAACCGAGTTTTTGATTTTGACCTCTTGGGCTGCTTGGACGGAACCGAAGTTTCATTAAATTCGACCTCTTGGGCCGCCGGACGAACCGAAGTTTTTGATTTCGACCTCTTGGGCCGCTCGGATAAGTTTCGTTAAGTTCGACCTCTTGGGCCGCTCGGACGGAACCGAGTTTTTGAATTACGACCTCTTGGGCCGCTCGGACGGAACCGAGTTTTTGAATTACGACCTCTTGGGCCGCTCGGACGGAACAGAGTTTTTGAATTTGTCGTTGATGAGGGAGTCTTAGAGCATTTCTCAATAGATGCAACGAATGGACGTTTTTATTGATGGGTACGTGTTACACCGCTTAGCCTCTAGGGCCTTCTTGAATTCCTCATGTTACATTAGTCCATAAGCTCCAATAAACCTCTTGCTTGCTCCCTTAGGTCTTTTGACAATTATGCTCGATGCCAGCCTCACAAAGACCGGCGTTGCTAAGAATGAGTCGGGCGCGTTCAAGCCCATCCTAGCCTTTTCCCCGGGAGTGGCGTGACCGGTTGTGTCTGGCAAATGCGGGGCCATGCCATCGTAACAGAATTGGTCAAGATAACCTTCCGCCACTAGTCGCTCGATCTATGCCCTCAAGCTTCAGTCACTCCCGATGTCGTACGGACAAAGAATGGTAATGACAGACCCATTGGTCACCTCCCTCTCGAGTTCTTGCGCCCGGGCCATCGTAGAACTCATTGATCTCGCCTCGGGATCTTTGGTGAAGGAGTCGGTGAAGGCCAATGGGCTGTTTTTCTTTTCAATCACGGTCGTTGGGTCTTCCGTGGGTGCTCGCCCTCTCCTTCCTTCCCCGCGGGCAAGGAGTCTTCCGTTCCTGCGGGCTGAGTTGCTTCGCCGGTCTTGGGTCTAAAGAGTCTTCCAAGCCCCCTCCTTGAAAATCATAGATTTCTTCTCGTTGAGGTAATCCCTCAACTCACCAGAACTCGGGCTGTCTGGTCTTTGGTGGAAGGAATCGTCGCTTCGCAGGTGCTGAAACGAGGTGTCTTCCTGCTGATCGCTCGTATACCCTCTCGCGCAGGGTACGGACGGTTCTTGAAAGGTTATCTACCTTTTGTTCTAACTTTCGCATGCTGGGACCGCCATTCCTCATGTTGCCTGGCGGGAGACACCTGTCGAAGTGCTCGTCCTCTCGGGCGGACATGCTGTTTCGCCTGCTCATCATCCTTTGGGCGTTGGCGGTTGTGTGAGAATCGTTGAGGTGTGGTTTGGTGTTGTCTAGGAGGGTGAGAAGCTGACTTTTAGTCCTCTTCTCACAGACGGCGCCAATATTGCGTACCGGTTTTTGGGGTCCGGAGCAACATAAGTGTTTGAAGTTTGGAGTTAGGGAGAGAGAGATTGCGACCGGATTTTTACGTGGAAAACCTCCCCTTAAAATGAGGAGGAAAAACCACGAGGCTTGGAGCCTAAATGGATCTTCACTATCGTTGGTTTGTTGTGTACAAAATACAAAGTAGGAAGAAAACCCTTTCTTTTCCTTCTTTTATCTCTTTTTCCCTGGCTAGAGTGGAAGATCCCAGAGGATCCTGGATGCTCGAAGAGATGTCCAGAGAAGGTCTTTTCTTGTTGGTTCTAAGTGCGTATTTATAGAGGAGTGTGGTTGTTGAAGTGTCCACGTGGCTGCTGGTGCCTACAGGGAGGCCGTCCACCTACCTACATGACCATCTTTGTGTCGCATGCCAGGAAGCTAGGCTGTCAAACGGCATGGTCATACCTTGTCAGGAAAGTCAGTCTTGAAGTGATAAGGCATGTTCTGGGAATGTTATTGATTATGGTAGTGGCGTGATGCATGGGTTTCGTGTCCCTTGATGGCTGTGAAGTTGAGCTGGCATTCTCAGACATCAGGGAGAGTCCTCGTCCCTTACTGGCCTTATCAGCCTTTGGATGAGTCCGCGTACTATATACCATGTCGCGCTTGTTCTCGAACGGGATGAGAGAGTTCTCGGTCATTGACTGCAACACTGACTTGCTAAAGGCTTTTGGGCCTATTGCAGAATGTCCTCGGGTTGCTTACACCTTACGCGGTCTTGGGCAAACTGACAACTTGGGCTTCTCGGGTCAAACACTCGCCCCCTTGCCCATTCTTTTAGGGACCCCGGGTATTGGAACCCAACAATATTATTCTTCATAATGATTGTTTTCAAGAAGAAAATTATTTATTGATAATTTGAATATCATAGTACTTTTAATTTTTCAGATTAACAGTCAAGTGATTATATTACAAGATATTAATAGATATTGTACTATAAAACCTAGATTCTGATGTTTTATATGTCATTATAAAATATGATGGTTATGTTAAAATAGCTACTATATTAGTAGTTTGTGTAGTTTATATAATATACTACTAAATGTAGTAGTCACATTGAAATTCTAATAAATAAAGATTTTGTAAGAGTTTTTCTTGAAGAAAAATGATATTTTATTTCAATAATCAATATATATTGATAGGTTCGGTAAACCTAACTTAAGAAGAAGGCCCGTAAATGAAGTAAATGTCCAATATAATTGGAAACTCTGAAAATGTACAAGCAGGCCCTAGTTAGCGGTGTTCACTAATTCGGCCCAGCGGCTCAATAATTCTGCCCAGAAAATAAACCCGTACAATTAACTATAATCGGCTTGACAAGTATCTGAAAAATAACTATCGTACGCAACCACCCACTTTCTAGAAGCAATCTACAATAACTGTCTTTATAAATCTTGTTAGTGGGCGGTTAATTCAACCGTCCACTGCCTTTGTAAATACTCCTTTATTTTTTCGAAAAAATAAAGGGAGGTGAAATGGCCAAAAATTGCGAGAGCGGAAGGATACTGAAAAAATGGCTGGAGAAGAGAAAAGAAAGGGAGAAAAAAGAGGCCAGCCTTTCATCTTAGGAAAGTGAGCCCTGTATCTCAGGAGTCCATTCTTTCATTCCAGGAGATTTTATCCTCGTTCAAGAGATCTATCCCTTGTTCAGAAAGCCCATGTCCACCATTTCTTCCAGAAGACATGTCTCCTCTCCAACCAAGAGATCTTCTATTCAAGTGATTGGTCAGAGCACTCTAGTGATCCTTAGACGCCCGTACAATTTATAACAGCTCATCCAAGACACCCACCTACTGGGTGTATGTCTAAGCATTTTCTCCGCTGGACGAATCTTTAAGCCGTCCTTTTGCAGACGTACCTCTAAGCCGTCCATTAGTTGGACGCACCCAAACGCTCAATCCACCACATATGCATCCTCTATGTGTCTTTCTATACTCTTAAAAAAACATCTGAGTTGAGTGTCGAATGATTTACGGTGGAAGTAATTTTCGCCGTAATTTGACATCTTATTTTTTATTGTATTACACAAGGTTCAAGTTTAAAGTTATGGAGATCGGATCCGTATCAGATCGACCCAACGTAGATCCGATTCGGAACCCCAAATTCGTAGGATAATTCGAATTCTTGAAACGTAATATTGGCGCTGTTTGTAGGAAGTGGCTAAAAAGCCATCTTTATCACTAAAAAGCATACAAATAAAACTGATACAAATGCTATTGTCAAGGAGACCTCCACTTCTAGCTGTCTCGCAAATATCCATGAATGAGACCAACAGACGCTCTTTATTAAGACATCCCCTTCGGATTCTTTGCGTATGACATGGTCATCGAAGATTGGGGGCTCTTTCTTCAATCACCCACACCGCAACTTCAAGAAGAAGAAATGAAAAAAGAGCCCGACTTAGAAAATATATAGGCCTAATATCCAAATCCAAGTCTGCTCAATCAATTGGGTTTCATTTGAAATAGAAGGTTAAGGGGCAACATTCTTGCCATACCCAAGATGTCCAGCAACCTCTTTGATCACAAAGAGGTTTATACACCATGAGAAGATAATCTACTATTCTGATATCTACTCGCTTAGCCATCTCGTTAGAGTAATAAGTCTGGCGTGAGGATGCAGGGACTAGTGAGAAGAGGCCACGTTGGGAGCTTCCCCTCCATCATCAGTATCAAATACCTAAAAAAGAAAATTAAATGAAAAGGAGTCTTGATTTGGCCCCATAGTTGGTTTGAATAAGTCAAACCGGTTCAAGCTGCCTCCATTAAAAAAAAAAGAAAATGATGAAAAGCAGCAAAGCAGTCGGGCAGGTCTGTTGTGAAGCAGAAAAGAAGAAAAAGAAAAAAGAAAGAAAAAAGAATGAGAAGAGAGAAGAGCAACGCATAGAACGGCGGCGACTACCAGTGCCGAAGGAGGCGATGCCCAGATTTGACGCCGGTGAAACCTTCTCCATGTTCCGCCCACGTTTTTGTGCCATGGCATGAAGAGAAGGAAGGGAAATTGTGAACCCCAGGCGTGAACGCCACAGTCGCCTCCATCGGAGGAAAATCAGTAAATCGAGGCAGGTAAATCCTTCCTTTCTATTTGAGAATACCAATCTTGTGTTTGCATGTGGCAAATTTGTGGTGATCGACCGAAATTTTATTTGATTTTGAGGCGAGGTGGAGAGAGGAAGAGGGCACCGATGGCACTTGCGTGAGTTGCTGCCGCTGCCATCCCTGTTGCCAGTGATTGTCGCCATAACCAGCGATGCTGCCAAGGCCGGGACCACCCTCCATTGGTGCTCAGCATCATTTTCTCCCGCAACAACCACTCTGATATTTCCTCTCTGCTCTGCACAGTAGCACTCCGGTATTTCCCACTCGCAACTAGCCGGTTGGCATTTCCTTCTCACAATTGCCGGTTGGTATTTTGCTCTCACAACTACCCGGTCAAAATTACAAACCGGCACTTCCTCTAACAAACAACCGATTTGACTAAGTTATAGCCGGTTTGACCAAGTTGCTTCTGGAGCTTCATCTCACAACTAGCCGGCACCCAACTTCACTCCGATATTTTCCCTCTGCTCGCCTGATCACAACTACAAACCGGCACTTTCTCTCATAAATAGCTCATTTGACCAAGTTGTAGCTGATTTGACCAAGTTGCTTCCAAAACTTCCTCTCACAAATAGCCAATTTGACCAAGTTGCTTCCAAAACTTTCTCTCACAAGCAGTTGGCCCAAGTTGCATTTCGGTATTCTTTCTCACAGATTTTCGGAGTGCAAGCACTCTAAGATTTTCATCTCATAGCTGCCCAGCTAAAATCCTCTCTAGATTTATCACTCATAGCTGCCCTGCCAAAATCTACTATGGAATTTTTTCTCACAATTGCCCGGTCACAACCAGCTCTCTGGAAATCTCTCAAAACTTCTCCGGCTTTCTATCTCTCAGCAAGCCGGACGCACGAGCTCTCCAATTTTCCATCTCTCACCCAACCGGACATGACAAGCTCTCCAAAAATTTCTTCATACGCAGCTCAAAAACCTTTCCAGTACTAAGCAGCTCAAAAGATCTCCGGCGCTAAACAGAACAAAAGCTCTCCGAAAATTTTTCCCAGTAGCACGAAAGTTCTCTAGGATCTTTCTTCTCCGGAATTTTTCTTCTCTGGAATTTTCCCTCTCCGGTTAAAGCATTCATGTATTTCCCTCTCGCAAATGCCCACTTCCAGCTTCTAAGCGAAAGTTTCTCTAACAACTACTCTTGCGCTCCATCTCTCACTCATCTAGATTCAGAAGCTCCCTGGCGCTTCAGCTCTCAGAAGCACTCTGGCACCCAAATCCATGCTAGCATGATCCTTGCGGGCGACAACCACCACTGAAGTGGCCTAGATCCATTTCGGTGTTTTATTTTATATAACCCGCCGAGCACTTAGACGCTGACTGCCACTCCAAAAGCGGTGCAAATCTACTCTGGAAGATGCTCACTCCGAAAGTTTGAGCACTCCAGAAGTTTGGACACGGAAGTTTTACTCACCCCGAAGGTTTGAGCACTTAGGAAGTTTGCTTACTCTGAAAGTTTTCTGTTTGAGCACTTCGAAAGTTTTAGCACTCTAGAAATTTTTTTATTCTGAATTCTCATCACTATGAAGCTTAGCCCACCCCGGAGGTTTTGTCACTCCGGAGATCATCTCATTTCGGAAGACAACTCAGCTTGGATTCTCAGTTCACTCAGGAGGTGTTGTCACTCCGAGAGGTTTCATTTACTCCGGAGATTTTATCATTTCTGAAAGCTTTGTCACTTCAAAAATTTTCATCATCTCCAAAAGTTTTGTCACCTCGGAGACTGTTATCCATTTCGGAGACTTTGTCACTTCAAAATTTCATCTCTTTGGATTACTGCAACTCTAAAGGACTCATTCATCTCCGAAATTTCATCACTCCGGATTTTCTACTTAGGCAATTCCTCTCCAGAATTTCATTACTCTAGATTTGCAGCCCGGAAATTCCTATATGGAATTTCATCACTTCGGACACCTGCATCTTCTCCAAAGATCTCATTACTCCGGAGACCTCCATCTTCTCCAAAGATCTCATTACTCCAGAGACTTCTATATTCTCTGGAGATCTCATCACACCGGCGACCTTCTTCTCTGGAAACCTTCATCCTCTCCGGAGATCTTCATCATCTCCGGATACCCATCACTTCGGAGACCTTTATCACTCTGAGGCCTGCATCCTCTCCGGAGATCTCATCACTCCGAGACTCCATATTCTCTGGAGATCTCATCACACCGGTGACCTTCTCCGGAAACCTTCATCCTCTTCGAAAATCTTCATCCTCTCTGGGGACTCATCACTCCGGAGACCTTCATCCTCTCCGGAGACTCATCACTCTGGAGACCTTCATCCTTTCCAAAGACCTTCATCTACTTCGGAGACCCCATCACTCTGGAGACCTTTATCCTCTCCTGAGACCTTCATCCTCTTCGGAGATCTCATCCTTCGAAGACCTTCATCATCTCCGGAGATCTCATCACTCTGTGGACCTTCATCTTCTCTGGAGGCCCTCATTATTCCAGAGACCTTCGTCCTCTCCGGAGATCTCATCACTCTGAGACCTCCATCTTTTCGGAGATCTGATCACTCCAAAGACCTTCATCCTCTTTGGAGATCTCAACCTTTGGAGACCTCCATCTTCTCTGGAGATTGTCACTCTGGAGACCTTTATCATCTCCGGAGATCTCATCACTCCAGAGGCCTTTATCTTATCTGGAGGTTTTGTCACTCCGGAGACCTTCATCCTTCTGAAATTTCATCACTCCAAAAATTTCATTTCAGAATTCTCTTGAGGCCACATGGAGTGACCAAACCCAACATAACGGCCTTTGTTGACTGTCTTCTAACAATTTTAACTGCTTTGATTTACGCCTATCCTAACATGTTATGCTAGGCGCTTCGCCCTCCAACTCCCACGTAATTGAGGCTATCTAGCATCTGTGGAAAAGCCTGTGAACTGATAACCTCGTAGCCCCAGTGGCTACAAGTAATAAGGCCTGACGGCGGCCGAAAAATCGATTCAGTCATTAAGCACTGATGAAAGTCAAGAGGGATATGGTCCACGCCACTCCAAGAACATGGCACATCATCTACTTTGAACACCGATGATAATTCCAAGCAAGATCCAGGTCAGTTTCGTATGCATCACGCTACTTGCTTGAATCATGTTTTATTAATAGTATAATTATTTTATCTGCTCACACGAATACTCGCATAATTGTATATCTTCGAGTGACCTAGGCTACCCCTAAGTCAAATGAATTTTCATTCACCTGTCAACAAACCTTGGTTTCAAACCAAGCTGCCCAAAGACGGTCGAATGTAAAGCTCGATCCCTTATCGAGCGGCCCTTATGAGGTGAAATTTAAACCTTGATCCTATCACAGAGCGGCCCATGCGTGGTCAAACTTAAAACCTTAGGGGGTTTTCCAGCATGAGTATGGTGACCTTCTCCAAAAGAAGTGAGCACCATCAGTCAATGACGGTCAATAACAGACTAGGACCAAATGCATAAATGCCGCGACGTCCTTTAATATGACCAAGCACCGATGGGTACATACGGACGACGGCTTAGACTAGTAAAAGCCCTACGATAATAGCCCGAAAGATTAGTCAGCAACCACCTTTTTGTTAGCGTTATGACTTCCTTCTATTAGGGATGAGTGCGACCAATCAGACGCACTTATAAAAACTCGGCAACAGTAACCGCAAGGTTTAGATAGCAATATTATCCAGACCTACACATAGAGTCCCATCAGAAGCATGTCGGAGGTTGAAAATTTTGAACTGCCCGGCATGTGGGGCTAGTGAAGGGTTTGGTAAATCCGGCCTAAGAAGGACC
The DNA here is from genome assembly GCA_033239525.1 of Nepenthes gracilis. Taxonomy (NCBI): domain Eukaryota; kingdom Viridiplantae; phylum Streptophyta; class Magnoliopsida; order Caryophyllales; family Nepenthaceae; genus Nepenthes; species Nepenthes gracilis. Next base: position 14,320,585 of record BSYO01000023.1, on the reverse strand, counting down.
ACAAATGAATTAAATGTCCAGTATAATTGGAAGCCCTGGAAATGTACAATCAGACCTATTGAGAAGCCCTTACTAATTTGGCCCAACGACTCAATAATTTTGGTCCAGAAAATAAGTTCATACAATTTGCCATAATCGGCTTGACAAATATCTAAAAAATAACCACCGTACGCAACAACCCACTTCCCGGAAGCAACCAACAATAACTGCCTTTATAAATCCTGTTAGTGGGCAGTTAATTTAACCATCAACTACCTTTATAAATACTCCTTTATTTTTCAAAAAAAAGGAGGAGAAATGGCAAAAAATTACGTGAGAGGAAGAATACTGAAAAAATAGCAGGAGAAAAGAAAAGAAAGGGAGAAAAAGAAGGAGGCCAACCCTTCATTTGAAGGAGGCCAGCCTTTCCATATTAGGAAAGTGAGCCCTCCATCCTAAGAGTTCATTATTTTATTCTAGGAGATTTTATTCTCATTCAAGGGATCTATCCCTCGTCCAGAAATCTCATGTCCGCCATTTATTCTAGAAACTATTTCTCCTCTCCCTTCGAGAGATTTTCCATTCAAGTGATTGGCTAGAGCACTCTAATGATCCTTAGACAGCCGTACAATTTATAACAGCTCATCTAAGACGCCCACCTGTTGGGCGCATCTCTAAGCTGTTTCTTTGCTGGACGCATCTTTAAGCCGTTCCTCTGCCGGCGTACCTTTAAGCCCTCCATTAGTTGGATGACCCAAACACTTAATCCACCACACATGCATCCACCATACATCTTTTTATACTCTTAAAAAGATGTCTAATTTGAACATCTGAGGATTTACGGTGGGAGCAATTTTCGCTGTTCTTTGATCTCTTATTTTTGATTGTGCTGCGTAGGGTTCAGGTTTGATATTATGGAGATCGGATCTGCATCAGATCGACCCAACATAAAGATCCGATCCCGAATTCGAAGATAATTCAATTCAGATAATTCACATTATATATATATATATATATATATATATATAGACATATATATATATATATATATATATATGTTGATTTTAGAATCACTAATTGATCTATTGATAAATATAATTGAGTTACTACATTATTATTTTTTAACTATTTTAAAATATTTATTCTAGTATATTTAGTTATTTATATTATGTCCACTAATATGAATAAATAATTAAAATATTAAATTATTTAAAGATATTGAAATAAAGTTTTTAAATATTTTTACTTTGTTTTGTTATTTAATATAAAAGTTTTTGAATTATTTGTGAAATTTATATATTAAGGGAATTTAGATTTATATTAATGAAAAAAATATATTTGTGATATCAAATTCAACTATAAATATCTCGACGTTCGTCTCCGGCCATGGTGACCTCTCGAATTCCTCGTCTGTTTGCAACCGTTCACGGACGTCCTCTGGCAAAGCCAACCAGAGAAGGAGAAACAGAGTGAGAAATGGGAAGAAGAAAGGCAACTAGAAGATCAAGTTTTCCTTCTATGGAAATAGTAATAATCCTCTCTTTTCTCGATCTTTTTGCCCCCTTAGCTGCCGAAATCTTACCAGGCTCAGTACTCTACGCATCAAACCCCAACCAAACATGGTCCTCCTCCAACAACACTTTCTTTCTTCGCTTCATCCCCGCAACCACACCCACCGCCAGAACGACCACCAACTTCTCCTTGGCCATCACCTATGGATCCTCAATTCCCATCTGGAAAGCCGGTGGCGACGCCGCCATCGTCGACGCCTCCGCATCCTTCCATTTCCTCTCTGACGGCAACCTCTGCCTCCTCAACGGCTCCGGTTCTCTACTCTGGCAGTCCAACACCTCTGACCTCGCGGTTTCTTCAGCTATTCTCGATGAAGACGGTAACTTCATCCTCAAAAGGCGATCAATGTCTGTCTGGTCTACTTTTGATCATCCCACCGACACTCTTGTGCCTTCCCAGAATTTCACAACCGATAAGGTTTTAACATCCGGGCTGTACTCATTTCGCCTTTTGAATAACGGGAATTTGACATTGAGATGGAATGATAGCATAATGTATTGGAGTTTCGGATGGAATTATTCGGTCAGTAATACCGATTTGAGAAACCCCGTTTTAGCACTCCAATCGCTCGGCATTTTGTCCCTGGCAGATCCAATGTTGTCAAGTGTCGTGAACATGGCTTATTGCAGTGATTTTGGTGAGGGGGATAATTTCCGGTTCTTGAGGTTAGACAGTGATGGTAACTTGAGGATCTATAGCTTCGTTAATGGAAGTGGGACAGTGTGCTGGACAGGGGTTAGTGACCAATGTGAGGTTTTTGGGTATTGTGGGGACATGGGGATTTGTAGTTACGGTGAAACGGGTCCAATTTGCAGGTGCCCATCTGAAAATTTTGACCCGATCGACCCCAATGATAGCAGAAAGGGGTGTAAGAGGAAAATGGAGCTGAAGAATTGCCCGTTGAATGCAACCATGTTGCAAATGGATCATACCCTTTTCTTGACGTACCCGCCCGAGACTTCTACTGAAGTTTTCATTGTGGGAATTTCTGCTTGTAGATCCAATTGCCTTGAGGGTTATTCTTGCGTTGCTTCCACCGTTTTAGCGGACTCAATAGGACAGTGCTATATGAAGACCTCGAATTTTGTGGGTGGGTATCAATCTCCAGCTATTCCCAGCACTTCTTTTGTGAAGGTTTGTAGCCCAGAATTACCCAATCCACCACCATCCCTGCCAAATGAAGAGGACAAAAAGCGCAAGGGATTGGAGTTGCCGTCATTGATTGTTGTTGCTTTTGCTGTTCTAAGCACGATGATGGTGTTGGTCATCCTCGCCGGCGGCTTATGGTTTTGCTGCTGCAGGAACAACCCCGTGTTTGGAGGTCGATCTTCTCAATATTCTCTCCTCGACTACACGTCCGCTGTCCTTGTGCAATTCTCATACAGGGAACTCCATCGTTCTACAAGAGGGTTTCGACAGAAGCTTGGAGCCGGAGGATTTGGGGCAGTTTATAAAGGGATGCTTGCAAATGGAACGGTCGTTGCTGTGAAGAAACTAGAAGGAATTGCACAGGGAGAGAAACAGTTTAGGATGGAGGTTGCGACTATAAGTAGCACCCACCACTTAAATTTGGTAAGGTTGATTGGCTTTTGCTCCGAGAGGAAGCACAGGCTTCTGGTATACGAGTTCATGAAGAACGGCTCACTCGATCATTTCCTCTTCTCATCGGAAGATGAATCCGAAAAACTGCTAAATTGGGACTCCCGATTTAGAATAGCTCTTGGGACTGCAAGAGGGATTACGTACCTTCACGATGAATGCCAGGATTGCATCATGCATTGCGATATAAAGCCAGAAAACATTCTCTTAGATGAAAACTTCCATGCCAAAGTTTCGGATTTCGGCCTTGCGAAGCTCATAAATCCCAAGGATCACAGATACCATACGCTAACCAGTGTGAGAGGGACGAGAGGATATTTGGCGCCTGAATGGCTCGCCGATCTTCCAATAACATCAAAATCTGATGTCTATAGCTATGGGATGGTTTTGTTGGAGATCGTGAGTGGGAGGAGGAATTTCGACGTCTCAGGAGAAACAAACGGTAAGAAGTTTTCTTTGTGGGCTTATGAAGAATTTTACAACGGAAATGTGAAGGGAATAATAGATAAGAGGCTTTGTGAATATGTCGTTGACATGGAGCAAGCGATGAGGGCAATTCAAGTTAGCTTCTGGTGCATCCAGGAGCAGCCAAACCAGAGGCCGGTGATTGGGAAAGTGGTGCAGATGCTTGAAGGGATAGTGGAGATAGAAAAACCACCTCCCTTGAATGCTGCCGCAGGTGTTTCAGCCGGCGGAGCTAGCCCCATGAACATAGGTAGCAGCATGACTGTTCTTTCTATCTCTGCAGCTTCATGCCCGGCTCGCTCTGCTTCATCATCATTACAAGCCGCAGGAATTGCGTCCTTTGCATCTGGGATGGATGTGGGAAGGCCATCTTCATCCATTCTGCAAAGAGGATCAGAATGAAAAGAATGATATTCACGTGAGGGATATCAACGATTTTTTTTTTCCAATTATCATGATTTTAAAGGTAAATTCTTACGATTCTGCATTCTTTCTTAGCCATAAAATTTTGATGTAATGTTCTTATGAGGGGTATCTGCCGCTGCTATTTTGCTGTTCGTTAATCATCCTCTCTGTGTTGCGTGAATCTTTATGCTTGTGCTGTGCATGCCCAGTAGCACCATTTGAATCCACGCTGTATAAACTCACTACCGATATCAGTACAAGTAAACTACTCTCATCCTAATAAGTTTCACACACTACTACACAACTAAAATGGAGTTCAAACAAAAACATGGTTTGAATACAAAAATAACATCTTATTATTTCCTCTCTCTCTCTCTCTCTCTTTGTTTTCTCAAATAGCAACATGAAGAGAAAACAATATAGAAAATAACGCTTGAGAACGTTAGGGGGGAGCCTTCGTGTACTGCCGGCAGAATATCATGTATTGCTGAGAATTCGATTCATTTTTGTTTGTTTTTGTTGATTAGTTCGGGGATTTCAAAACCTAATGGACAGTATCGTCTCCTTAAAAATGAACCCCGGATGGCAGAAAATTGATAAAGAAGTTCGACCCGGGTAACTTCTACTTAAGTCCTGTGTATTGAAGAGAAGCCGGCGAAGAAACTCAAGCAACTTTTTCGAGTAAATCTCTCCGATGCCAGTTGTAGATCCTTTTTTGATGGGAAATCTATATGTTACCTTGAAGTAAAATAATACAATTATAATACAACACAGTAAACCGTAACAAATTTAAATAAATAACTGGGGATTCAATAAATTATTTGAGAAAACCCATTCAAATCAGAGAAGAAAAGCCATGCGACTATTACGTCCAAACAAAGCTTAATTGTAATCAGTCGTGGCATCATAAACTTACTGCAACTATCCACATAATTACGTAACTCTTGTCTCAATAAGTTTTAAACAACACTATACAATTAAAATCTTGTTAATGGCATCTTATTAGAGCAAAAATGAGAAATCTAAATCAAACGAAGTGAAACACTATACTTTGCACAGTATACCATAGAACGAAGAAAACATCAAAACAAAAATATCATTTGGATGCGAAAATAGTCTTCCATTCTTGTCATTCCTTCTCCTTTCTCCCTCTCAACTCTTCAGGCAACATGAGGAGAGAACAATGAAACAAATAGAGCTTGAGAACTTCAGGGAGGACGGAAGCCTTCGTGTACGGCATGGAGAATTTCATGTATTGTTGAGAACTCGATCATTATTATCTGTAGTCCTGCGTATTGAAGACAAACCAGTGAAGAAGTTCAAATAATTTTTTTTGGTAACCCTCTTCAATGCCAAAGTCAACATGTGCTCGAATGGGGGCAAATGGAACGAAGAGTTACGGGTCTCTATACCCCAACTGTTAGGCTACCGAAATTGGCAGTTGAAGGGTCATCTGCTTATATAGCTCGGTTGGGTGGTGGATGAGTAGCAAGCTAAATCCTTTATTTTTATGTAACCACAACAAAGACGTGTTGGAAGATGTGTCTTTGGAAGAATCATTAAACTTTTTCCTCTGCCATGCTCTTAAAAACTCACTAAATACTTCTTCAAAACTTAAGAATGTGGGAATCCTTTCTTGCGTTAAAAGGACTTTGTATTAATCGGGGTGTTGAGCTTCCTCTCACACGTTAGTGCTGTTGGGAAAGATGGTCGGTTGGTTAGCCAAGAAGCGTGAAGAAAAATGACGGATGACAAGTAGAGAGATAAGAGAAAAATAAGAACATATAATTTTACGTGAAAAATTCTTTTTTAAATAAGATAAAAAAATTACAGGATACTTAGTCCGCAAAAACTCACTATCAAAAATTGTTACAAAAACCCTTTAAAGAATAAAAAGTAAGGGTAAATTTCACTCCTTACGTTTCTGCATTTCTTCACTCATACTTTTCTTTCAGACTCTTATACACTCTCAAAACTTGCACGCTCTCAAAACTTGCACGCATTATTCCATACACACACGTATACATATATACACAAGTTGGCTAGCCACCTACATATCTAGTTGCAATCATCACATTAGGCAGGTTGCATGCACGAGAGGACCTGCTATCGACTTTGCAAGACGCCATCGTATGCTCGCAAAAAAACCTTCCATCTTCCCCAAGATGTCGCTTTTCTGCCTTTTTTTACAATTGACACAGTTAGTTACCAATTCTGATAAGTCAATTGGTTGCTTTTGCAGCAATCAATTTTTCAGACGTCCTCCATTCTCTGCCGATCAACATTCCGTTAATTAGATTTTTCTCTCAACCGGTCAACAGAAAGTTGACCAGCCTTTTTCTTGCTCGACTGGTTAATTTTCACTCTAGCCTTTTCCAAACCTGTATTTTCTACTCCGACATTTTCACTATGACATTTTTTCATACTGGAGTGGTCCCAACAAGTGCAGCCAAATTGGCATGGGATTTAGGACATGGCTATAAATGCCCTCTGTTTCTTGTTGTGCGCCAAGGAAACATCTATCCTTTGGCATTCATGGTTTGCCCTTTCATTAATAGTTAATACTGTATTAGGATAGCGTGCGAACTATTCATATATTAGGTGAGCAACTCTAATTATTGATGTTTGATTGATACTTACGTGTAGCGCCTACCCGCTTGGGCTTATGTAGTAGTCCTATTGTGGCCCCACATTAGCACCTCGGGCTCGATCTCATTGAGCTTCATGGGTGACCCACCTTTGGATCGGGTGTTAGCAAATAGAGCTTGACCAGGTTGCTCGGGACTCGGTCTCATCTGTCGAGATGCTTCTTCTCTTTAATTGCATGTAATTTACTCGGTGTAGCTCTTGACCCCACAAGTTTATGTTAAACTTATATGCTTATTGTTGAAAGCAATAGCATTTAAGTTTATTGAAATTATTTAAAAAACTATAATTTATATATAGTTAGGAATCAAACTAAAATAAGTCATTTCATAAATAACGATTCGTTTAATTAAATTTTGTTGTTATTAGAATCAAACCAAAATAAGTCATTTTGTAAATAATAATTCATTTAATTGAATTTTATTTTCACCAAATCATAGTGAACATAAGAATGTGTTACCGGCTTGATAAACTAGGATGTTAGGCCGTCTGCGGAGCCACCAGCCACATGGAAGAGCACTCAGATCACGCAAGTTCCCCGAAAATTATGAAATTATATCCGGATCTAATAATCGGGTCCGATAATAGAGCACATGGGATTGATTTCTTTTTAATTGTTTATGTTCTGTTTTTAACTACATTCTGTTATCTTGTTGCTCACGTGGCTGTAACTACATTCTATTTTAACACATGGAATTGCCCTTTACTATTATTTAAGCCGGTTGGCAGTAAATGAAAATCATATAATACTTCAGTTGAATTCCTTCTCCTCTCGTTTCTCTCCCTCACTTTCTCTTTCTCCTTCTCGATTCTCTCTTCCCTTCTCTTCTCTTCTCCTCTCTTCTCTCAATCTGCAGAATTGTCGTCATCAGCCTCTACTTGGCCTCCCCTCCCATTTCACTCTGCACCAGAGTCCTCGGCCATTACCGCTCGGACTCATCGTAGCATCACCGCTCGGACGGCACCACCGCTCACGGAGCGTATCAGAATAGACTTGAAAGTTCATTGAGTTGAACTTTAATAATTAATTCATATAAATTGAACTCCATCTAAGTGGAGTTTATAACCAGCTAAATGTAAAGCAAAAAAAAAAAAAAAAAAGGAAATGGAATTATATTGGAGCTCAAATTAGTAACTTAGCTTAACACATATTAAACATATTTTTCTCTTAAAAAAAATCTGTTCTCAACTTTAATTTTTATACCATTTTTTTAGCAGATGAACAAATTTGCTAAATTTGTTATATTTTAGACTATATTAAAAAAACTCTAAAGTGAATATTTATTTTATTTTATTATTCATTTAAGTTCTTCAAGATCATGTATGTTCTTGTATATAACCATAAATCGTTAATTTTGCTTGAAGATTGACATAATATACAACTAATACTGAAAATAAAGATTGGGAGCCCCTGTCTTCTCAGCCATTGAATCTTTAAGATTTAAGAGTCTTTATTTTATAAAACTAAAAAAATATAAAATAAGTTATTTTAAAGAATTTTTTTATAAATTATTAAATTATGAAAACACATATATTGTGAAATAATTCATTTAAGAATATAACTACTAACATATTTTTCATTTTTTTAAAAAAAATTGAAAATATGAATTGCCAATATTTTCATCCACCGTTCCCATGGAAATGGGATTTCAACCCAATGGTATCGGCCCCCTGTTCCAGTTAGATGTGAGGCTCATTTAATTGTGAGTCTTTTGGTGATAGAGGCTCATTTAATCATCCAATTAAGATATTAAGTAATTTGGCATATTAGAGTTTCTTAAGCTATATAAATCATGTAATGTTTATTTTTTAAAATTTTATTTATGATATTATAATTATTATATGTTGGGTTCATATAAAAATTATTATATAATAATTTTTTAAAAAATTAAAATTTAAGAAAATTAATATTAGTGCCTGATAAGCACCTATCTTATACTTGTGTGTATTTTTTATTAAAGTTTTGTATTTGAGAGGCGTTCGTACATATTTTAGGTAGAGGTTCACACTTGAAAGGTGTTTGTAGGATGCTCGTGCATGGATTAAATATAATGTGTCATACCTAGAGTACGTCTGATATAGTATTCATGTGCATATTTATATAAAAATGGCACCTAATATACGCTTATTTAGCGTTTATGTATTGATTCAAGTGTAAAAAAGCCTCGTTGCTTGATTTTCATTATTTGAACAGGGCAAAGGGAGAGAAGATAAAAAGAGAAAAAAGAAGAGAAAAAATAAAAAAATAATAATAAATTTTAGAGTTATTTTACGTTAGATATGCTAAATTTAATGTTTAAAATAAATATATTTAAATATATTCTTTAGTTTATCTTTGAAATTTTTAGATTTTACTTTTCCTACTTATTTATATATACATGCATGTTACCATTTAAACACATTTTTTGAATATTATTATATATGTGTGTATTTTAATAAACATTTTAATATTTTATTAAATTTTATTAAATATTTTGATATTATTTTTTTATCTTCATGGAACATTTAGGCATTTTGATATTATTATATTGAAATATTATAAAAAAAATTATAAAATATTTATGTTTCAGACCTTACATATCATTGTGATGCAAGCTTTTCATGAGAAGTCTACTTTGTGATACAATTTGAGTTTATACCGTTTTCATATGGTGGAAAACTTTTACATATTTATTACTGAGTTTTTGTTTGGTAAATAAAAATAATTATAAGTGAATTGAAAACTTTTATTATAATATATCATAATATATTAAATTCACATGAAAAAAATACTTATTATCCACGAGTAAAAAAAAGTGGCATTTAACTTTATCTATAGAGTAATATAAACGGTCATTCTACGAATCTTTAATAATGGCGTATTGGTTTAAGGTTATCGAGAATATGAATGGTTAGGGATTGGCGAGTAATGTGACTATTTTGAATTCTTTTTAGATTAGCAGGTTATTGATTTTTGTAGGATATGGATTGATGACTGATGAAGATATTTATTTAATTATAATTGTAACATTTAGGATTGTTAAATTTCATATACTATATTGGATTTATGTATTTTAGTTCTGCAATTGTGATTTTAGGCTGGTGAACCAGTTGAATGTTATATGTAGTTTTATATTGTTATATATTTGGTAATTTTTTATGAATATTTTTCTTTACATAGATTTATGGATTGAATATGTATATAATGGCTTTGAGGTCTTATAGAGATTGTTTAGTCAGTCCAGTGATCATTGCACTTTGCATTTTATGGTTTTGGTATGGAGTGTTTGATCTAATTTTAGATTATCAGATTGAAATTATTTATAAATAATTTTTATATCGATACTATTATTATTGTTTGTTTGCATCGATATCATGAGAAGCCCACCTGTAGAAAGTAAAGAACTAAATTTAGAAGAATTATATATAGAGAATTTGGTGGATCATGGAGTTCGAGACTCAATGAGAATATTATCTTTTTCAGCGTTTCTATAATTTGTTTTAGATTAGCTTGGGCTAATTGTGAACCAAGTTTATGATTTATCTTCCATTGTTTGGATAGATTTATTGTTATTATCCCAATGTATTAAACAATTATATTGTATTGTGATATCTTTGTAAGAATTTTTTTTAATGATATCTAAATTTTAGTTCTTAAGTATTTTATTATCATATTCTTACTAAGTTATTTTATAGAAATATAAATTAACATAATTAGATCCATGAATATAAGATATTCAGTTTGCCTAACATGTAAAATCAATCCATAGATTTGTTCATTTCTCAAAAAATCCAAAATCGATCTCTTTTCCTCTAAACTTTATCTCTCTTCTTTCATAAGAATTTATAAAATTTTATATGTAAAGTTTCAACACTCTTTAATTTTTTGGAGGATTGTCTTTGAGTAACATGTATGGGAAGTTGGGAATTTCAACTACTTCAAATTCATTAAAAACCACTAAGCATTATCTAAAAAATTGTCTTATACTTATCCACAATTTATGATGATTTATTCAGTCATTTATATGATAAAAAGATGATTAATTTTTTAATTATGTAAATATTATTTTTTTTTCAAAAAATTGAGCATAATAAAGAAAATAATCTTTCTAATAAAATAATCTTTCAAAATATTTAATAAGTAATTTTCTTTGGAATATATGCTTAAAATTTATCAAAAAAATTATTTTTTAGCGCGGAAAAATTCTGAAAAATATTTTTTGGACTTTATTTTTATGTTAGAGAGTGTTGTAGTACAATAACAATATTTGAGTACTCCAATATTATAAGTTTTTCTTGGTGATGATTAAAATTATTTAATCTATATTTTCAGAGTTTTATTTGAATATTCATAATATATATATAAAAAATGTAATTTCAGTTTTATAATATTTTTTATTTTATGCTCCATATCCTCACGTATATTATTTGCACATTCATATTGAAGATACAATTATACTATTTGAGTCTCTGCTTACTCGTTAGGACACGATTATGTTGCATATTTGGAACCTTAATGAAGCGATTATTTATGATAAAAATGGATATATTAAAGACATATTGGTATGAATATATCTTGGCAAGAATATAAATTGTATTCTAATTATAGTCATATTAATTATATCCTTAGTTCTATGGAGTTGTGAAGAAGAAAATATATTATGTTTTGGACGATAATATTCCATAATCTAATTTTTGAAAGAGAATCTGACTATAACTTGATCCTTTATCTGTTATAAATACAATATATTTGTATATGTTATGCCGATAGCTATTTTATAGCTTATTATCAATCGGATCAAGATATTGCATTATGATATGAATACGTATTTTATGTGTTTATCTATGTTCTGCTGGGAATTCGACGCTCGGATACACCTGACCTAGTGCAACAAAACGAACCCGAACCTCCTGTCAACTATCAGTCATCAAGTTTGTGAGCACAAGAAATAAAATAATGCACAACGATTTTTAACGTAGAAAATCCCTTTTAACTAAAAAAAAAAAACATGACTAATTCCAAACAAATCTATTATAAATAGTGCCGGTTACAAGAACCCATTTCAAAATCTCTTCATTCCAAACTTGAATAAAAAATGGTTGAATACAATCATTTCTCAACGTACCTGATAACCCACAAGAAAAATATAACGAGAAAAAGAGTAACCAAATGAAAATACGTTTCTAAAATTACCTCCAGAACGACGTACCCAACTTTGACGAAGAATGAAAGTAAAATCGGATATTGATCGGATGTCAAACCTCTTCTTTTTCTCTCTTCTTATCTCCTTTCTTTATGTGTGGCACCCCTTGTGGACAAATATTACAGAATCATAACCCTAAAATGTGTAAGTTGCGTTTTATACTGCGTATCGGCGCTCGAGCACTCGGGGAGCGTGAATCGAGCTCACCGGATTCTGGATTCCGCACTCAAGCTCTCGTTGAGTACGGAGCAAGCACACCAAGTTTAGAATTCGCGCCTCTTCACTGCTCGAGTGTTACGCCCCGGCTTCCTGGTCCACCGATTCTCCCTGCAATTCACTCAACATACATGCAAGAACAAGCCAAATCTCTCTGGCTGCAGGAATCAAAATTAGGGAAAAGGGAAAGAAACAGATGAAGATGAGAAAGGGAGGGAGTTCGAGGGAGAAAGAGAAGAAGTGCAGAAGAAAAGCAATTTTCATAAATGCTGCAGAGCCAAGTGGCCTACTCTATATCCCTATTGCCTGCTAACAGACTTCCACCACGGATTGCAACGACAGATGGCATAAATCAACGGTGGAAATGAAGATATACGTATATATATGTCCTACGTATAAATGTAATTGGGGAATACGTACGGGGTATGTATAACTATACGTATATGTATAAATGTGTGTGTAATTGTGTGTATTAGATTGTATCGTATTTCTGTCCTAAACCGTAAAGTCTTGGAAACGTCTCGGGGGTCTGGTGGATCGTGAGCTTTTTCGCAATTCCGTCGGCCGATTTGTATCTTCTGAAATTAAACCCGTAACATCGAGTATGAGGCGAGCGTCAATAATCTTCCATCAATTTGGAAGTGAGCGCTTCTCAAATGTTCCACTTGATCTAGCCTCCTAGCCCTTCGGCGCACGCCGATTATCACACAAGTTTTATATAAACCTATGACAACTTTTTATTTGTTGAGTTCTGACAAAAAAAAGTGATCAAAAAACACAACATGTCAGATACTTACTGTAATATTGTATGATTTACAAAACTATGGCAGCAAACTGAGGCTTTGACTTCCTATTACTGATGTCTACTACCTCCAAGCAGACACTTGCATTGATCGTGGTTGGTCGGTGCAAGGACACAGATTGGCATGCTTGTCTTGTGGTTTATTCTCATCAATTTGATTTGTTTGTAATTGTAAAATAAATTGTCGTGTTTAGCATTTATGATTTAGTTAAACATCTCTATGAAATATTGGCCACGGGTTTATAGAACTATACAGTGAACTTGATACGGGGTGATGTATTTAATGCTGTGAAGAGTTAGTGCTTTGGCACCTCTTTGATATGTTATGTTCATGCGTAACATAAAACATTTTGATATATCATGTTTCATTTTATTCATTCTGTAGAATAACTTTTTCTGAATGAACTGTTTAATATTTTAAATATTTTTAGATTAATTATTTTATAAATATGATTTATGTGATAATTATTTGATTATTTTTAAAAGTAATTAAGTTAAAAAAATTAATTGAACAAATAATTATATTGAGCCTAATAATCCTGAAAATTAGAACTTAAGTTTAGAATCTTAACTTAACTATTTATTAGACATCTCATATATTCTTAACGATATTAATAGATGATCTTATGAAGAATGTTAAGTAACTCACCAAACAAAAATTAGAGGATTCATACTTACTAAAATTGATACTTACTTAAATGACTCGGTGTAATTAGACCAATTCATTTTATGCAAGCATGTAAATTGAATGAATATTAAAATAAAAATAAAATGTCAAATAGAAACTTAACACCTGGGGTTCGACTGTATTGGAACTTATGGTGGGGGGAGGGGGGAATAATAATAATAACAATGATTGGTGGCAATAATTTTGAAGGAGGACAAAAGGGAAGATTGCTGGCGACAAAAGGAGGAAGAAATTGGTGCAAAATCCGAAAACAACGACCATAGAGATGACCCCTACTCTATTTTGTATCAGTTCAACGCACGTGCATCCTTATGTGTGTTGAATGACACATTAAAGGGGTGTGGGATCCATGTTGGGTTATGAGTCATTCTCGTATGGGCTCATACCCATTGATGTGGCGGATGGAGACAAATATTCTCACCGTATGAAGAAAGCTCGAGTTGCACCTGTTTGGCGCTTGAGCACGTTTTCCAGTAAGCTCCCGCTCGCTTCTTGCCTGAATTGCGCTCGAGCGTGTTTTCCAATAAACCCCCGCTCGCTTCTCGCCCGAATGCCGCTCGAACCCAAATTCCAGTAGCATGGCGCTCAATATGCGCCCGAATGACACTTGAGCGCGGGCCTGCGCCTGATGCGTGCTCGAGTACGGGCCTGCGCCTGATGCACGCTCGAGCACGCACCTGTTTTCATAAAACGTGCATTTTGCATTTTAGGGTATGTTAATCAGTTTTGAGCGCCATTTCAGAGAGAAAAAGAAGACAAAGAGAGAGGAGAAGGAGAAGAGAAAAATTTGAGCCTCCAATTGGATTTTGAATTAAGTTCCAATCTCTACTAATCACACACACAAAATTCTTGTTGTTGAGAAGAACATCTGTCGAATTTTATCTCTAATCTTACTCTTTATATTTCTTGTACAGGCTGTGTGACGCAAGGGGTTGTGACCATTGAGATTTGTGGTTTGTGTAACCAATCAATTGTTGCTAGTGGAAAAGTTCGAATTCCATGTCCCGTGATTTTTCTCCCTCGTTTCAAGGGAGTTTTTCACGTAAAAATTGTGTCTTTATTACTTATGATTGATTATTGTGTACTTGTCATCGTTTATTTCGTATTTTCTCGTGGTTTAAATACGTAGTCTATTTCTAACAAGTGGTATCAGAGAAAGGTTCGTTTGAATCGATAGAGGCCAAAAATAAAATGATTTGTTTTAATGGCACGAATTATGGTATTTGGCGTAGCAAGATGGAGGACTTGTTGTTTGTGAAATCGTTACACCATCCAGTATTTGCTATGCAAAAATTGGAATCGAAATCCGAGGAGGAATGGGCATTTGAGTATGAACAAATTTGTGTTTATATTCGACAATTTGTGGATGACAATGTATATAACCACATCCGGAATGAGACACATGTAAGAACCTTGTGGAAAAACTTGAAACACTTTATGCTTCGAAAACTGGTAACAATAAATTGTTTCACTTGATAAAATTAATGCAAGTGAGGTACAAGGAGGGCTCGTCTGTCATCAATTACTTAAATGAATTTTAAGGATGTGTTGATCAATTGAGTGGCATGAGTATAAAATTTGATGATGAACTATTGGGTTTGTGGCTTCTAACTAACTTACAGGACTCCTGGGAGGGGATAAGGATTACTATCGCCAATACAATTTCGAACAGCGTGATAACCCTTGAGATAAAAAAGGGAGCGGTGTTGAATGAAGAGATGAGACGCCTATCACAGGGATCTTCTATGCAATCCGAAGTATTAGTCTCCGAGTCATGGGGAAGAAATAAGGGGCGTGGCCTTAAACCTGCAGAAAAGGGTCGAAGCAAATCTAGATCGAGGTATCAAAACTTCGAGTACCATCATTGTGGAAAGAATGGACATATCAGGAAGTATTGCTATAAGTGAAAACGAGAAAATACAGAGAGTAATGAAAAGAAGGCAAACAAGACTCGAGATGAAGAAAGAGCTGTTGTTGTTACCGGGAGTGATCATTGGTTGGTGTGTTAGGAGGATGAGATGATCAATCTGGCTGATCTTGAGACAAACTGGGTGGTGGATAGTGGTGTTTCACTTCATGTCATGTCACGAGGAAGTTCTTCACGTCATACACTCCTGGCGATTTTGGAGTGTTAAAAATGGGCAATGAAGGTACATCCCGAATTGTTTGTTGTGGTGATGTGTGCCTCACCACGAATAATGGAACTAAGTTGCTGTTGATGGATGTTAGACACGTCCCGGATATTCGGCTGAATTTGATCTCGGCGGGAAAGCTTGATGATAAGGGCTCTTGTAGCACATTCTGCGAAGGAGTATAGAAGTTGATTAGAGGGTTTCTAGTTATAGCTCGGAGTAGAAAAGTTTTCAACTTGTATGTATTGCAAGCCTCGATTGTAGCGGGAGATGTGCATGTTGCTAGAGATGAGGAGTTTTCAGATTTGTGACACCGGCAGTTGAGTCACATGGGTTAGAAGGGCTTGAACTGTTTAGCTAGGAAGAATTGTCTTCAGGGTATAAAAGTAGCCCAGTTGAAGACTTGTCCCCATGGCATGGCGGAAAAGCAACGACGAGTTTCATTCAATGGTAACTCATCCATATGGAACACTGATCTTCTTGAATTAGTCCACACCAATATATGTGGCCCATTCAAGGTGAAGACTCTTGGAGGTGCTTTTTATTTCATCACATTCATTGATGACTGTTCTCGAAAATTGTGGGTGTATCTGCTGAAATCGAAGGATCAAGCTCTTACATTCTTCAAACATTTTCATACCTTGGTTGAGAGGCAAACGGAGAAGAAACTAAAATGCATTCATAGTGATAATGGTGGGGACTACATCGGAGCATTTGATGAGTATTTTCGATCTCATGAAATTTGCCATCAGAAGACTCCTCCGAAGACACCGCAACTAAATGGGGTGGCCGAACGGATGAATGAGATTTTGATGGAGAGGGTTCGATGTGTGCTTTCAGAGGCGAAGCTCTCCAGTTCGTTTTGGGGGGAAGCCTTGAGGGCCGTGGCTCATGTCGTCAATTTGTCACTGTATGGTACCTTGAAAGGAGAAGTGCCTGAAAAGATATGGTCTAGAAAGGAAGTGTCCTACGATCACTTGTGGGTGTTTAGATGTAAGGTCTTTGTTCACATTCCTAAAGATGAAAAGACCAGGCTGGAGTTAAAGACCAGACAGTGCATATTTCTTGGTTACGGGAAAGATGAGTTTGGATATCGACTGTATGATCCGATTGAGAAGAAGTTGGTTCGATCTAGGGTTGTTGTGTTTGTCGAGAATGAGACCACAGAGGATATTGGCAAAGATGCAAAGACTGTCTCCAACAATGATGACAGTCGGGCATGTGATTCTAATCTTACGCCGGTACCTGTCCGTCATTAGAGTGAAAATCAAGACAATGCTGAAGAGGAAGAAGAACATGAGACTCCAATGCCCGATAGAGATGAGGATGAGGCTGTTACTCTTGATACTGCTGAGTCTATCGAGTCTATTCCACTCCAACGATCCACGAGAGATCGAAGACCTTCTATTTGTCTATCGGTCAAGGAGTATGTGTTACTTACCGACGGAGGAGAGCCTGAATGTTTTGAGGAAGCAATGGAGGATGAACATGAGGTGAAGTGGATGGAAGTTGTGCGAGATGAGATGGCGTCGCTACATGAAAATCACACGTTTGAGTTGACAAGGTTGCCAAAGGGAAGATGAGCGTTGAAGAACAAGTGGGTCTTCGGGTTAAAGACAATGAAAACAACTCACAACCTAGGTACAAAGCGAGATTGGTTGTGAAGGGTTTCAATCAACGAAAGGGTATTGATTTTGATGAGATCTTTACTCCAGTGGTAAAGATGTCTTCTATTCAAGTGGTGGTCGGGTTGGCTGCTGTTTTTGACTTGGAAGTAGAACGGATGATGTGCGGACGACATTTCTTCACAGTGATCTTGAGGAGGAGATCTACATGGAACAACCTGAGAGATTTCTGGTCAAGGGGAAGGAACACTTAGTGTGCCATCTCAAGAAAAGTCTGTATGGATTGAAATAAGTATCAATGCAATGGTACAAGAAGCTTAAGTCTATCATGATGGGTCAGGGCTATTAAAAGACGACTTCGGATCATTGTGTCTTTGTTTAGACATTTTTTGAGGATGACTTTGTTGGTCTCTTACTTTATGTGGATGATATGCTGATAGTTGGACGTAATGCCTCCCGGATCACGGAGTTAAAGCGACAACTTGGGAAGTCCTTTGCTATGAAAGATTTGGGATCAGCGAAGCAAATTTTAAAAATTCAAATTTTTCGGACCGCAAAACAAGAAAGTTATGGGTATCATAAGAGAGCTATGTGGAGAAAGTGCTTCAATATTTTAACATAAAAAAGTCAAAATCGGTGAGCGCCCCGTTGGCCAATCACTTCAAGTTGAGCAATCAGCAATGTCCTACAGAAGATGAAAAATCATACATAAAAGGTATACCCTATTCTTCAACCGTGGGGAGCCTAATCTATGTCATGATGTGTGCGATGACAGATATAGCTTATACTGTTGGGAACGTTAGTCGATTCTTGTCAAATCCTTGTAAGGAGCATTGGTCCGCGGTAAAATGAATTCTAAAGTATTTCCGAGGAACTTCTAAACTGTGTTTATACTTTGGAAGCAACATGCTATTTCTGGTTGGGTATACTAATACAGAGATGGTAGGTGATGTCGATTCACGGAAGTCTGCCTCGGGTTATTTAGTCATGTTCACGGGAGGAGGCGTTTTCTGACAATCAAAATTACAGAGGTGTGTTGCTCTTTCCACTACTGAAGCGGAGTTCATTACTATAACGGAGGCAAGCAAATAGATGCTATGGATGAAGAAATTTATTCAGGAACTTGGTCTCAAGTAGAAACGATATGTGTTGCTTTGTGATAATCAAAGTGCGATTCACCTTTACAAGAACTTGTTATTTCATTCCAAATCAAAACATATCGATGTGAGGTATCACTGAGTGCGGAATGTGATTGACACGAGGTTGTTGGTGCTGAAAAAGGTCAGGATTGAGGAGAATAGATCGGATATGATGACAAAAGCATTGCAAAAGGGGAAGCTTAAAACTTGCTATTCTATTGCCAGGATGACGATGAATGGCTCCACACGATAATGAGGAGAAGTTTATTGTATTATGGGTCATTTTCGTGTGGGCCCATACCCACTTGATGTGGCGGATGGAGGCAAATATCCTCACCGTATGAGGAAGGCTCGAGTTGCGCCTGTTGGGCGCTCGATCACGTTTTCTAGTAAGCTCCCGCTCGCTTCTCGCCTGAATTGCGCTCAGCACATTTTCCAGCAAGCTCCCACTCGTTTCATGCCTGAATTGCGCTCGAGTGCGTTTTCCAGTAAGCCTTCGCTCGCTTCTCGCCTGAATGCCCTCGAGCCCAAATTCCAGTAGCATGGCACTGGATATGCGCCCGAATGGCGCTCGAGCGTGTGCTTGTGCCTGATGCGTGCTCGAGCGCACACCTGTTTTTATAAAACACGCACTTTGCATTTTAGGGTATGTTGATCAAATTTGAGCGTCGTTTAGGAGAGAAAAAGAAGAGAAAAAGAGAGGAGAAGAAGAAGAGAAGATTTGAGCATCCGGTTGGGTTTTGAATCAAGTTCCAATCTCCACCAATCACACGCATGAAATTCTTACTGCTGAAAGGAACATCTGTCGGGTTTTATCTCTACTCTTGCTCTTTATATTTCTTGTACCGGTTGTGTGACGCAAGGGGATTATGACCCTTGAGATTTATGTAACCAATCAATTGTTGCTAGTGAAAAAGTTCGGACTCCGTGTCCCGTGGTTTTTCTCTCTCGTTTCATAGGGAGTTTTCCACGTAAAAATCATGCCTTTATTACTAGTGATTGATTGCTATGTGCTTGTCATCGTTTATTTCATATTTCCTCGTTGTTCAAATACATAGTTTATTTCTAACAATCCATACGAAAGTTATTCATAACCAAACATATTCATATTAAAAAAATCATTGTTTTGCAAGTTAGAAGGTGAAAGCTAGGATTTTCATTAATTATTTGTAAGAATCAGGAGAGAAGGAAAAAAACAGAGCATTCGATGCTCTGTTTGGACCATGCTAGTAGTGAAAAACTCTATATATGTTGGTAGAATAAAGCTAGAAAATTTCATGAGAAGGTAATCAACCGATTATGGCGACAGTCCCAACGCTGTCCGTGGCCGCCAAAGGCGAACCAGGGAGAAGACGACACTGTTCACCCAAGGTGGAGCTCGTTATGTGGGTAGCTAGTGAAATTGGATTATCGGTATTTTGCCTTACAAAGTTAACAAATTTTATGGTAGCTCAGTGAAATGGAAGCATCTATGAAGTGCTCATGAGGTGAATGGCCATGAAAACGTGAAGATGCTACGAGGCCATTCAATTGTCAAACATTGACAAGAAAAGAACTTTTAGAACCACGGCTAATCGATATACTGCTCATACTACTTGATTTCCATATTAGAGTATGTTATGTGTGTGTGTGTATATATTTATATGTTGATTTAAAGATAAAACTAATAGTATTTTATTATCTTGATTAGACCTCATGGAATTAGTCAAGATAGTTGAATAAGATTAGTAGTTGTGTGCTTTGTTCGATAGTGACAAAATAAGAGGTATTTTTATAGCATTCGAAATGAAATTAATACATCAAAATGGCCGATAAAAATCGATTATAATATTAAGGGGTTAATCAAATATTCAATATATTTTTAGATTTTCTTATTCTCATGGTAATTGATTTATTGGCTCAACTTAGATTATGTATATATACTTTATTCGTATTCTATGAATAAGAAAAAAAGAGTATTTAAGACTCTAAGGTACTGGAGAAATGGAATGTCGATAAGACTTTAGAATAGTCTACACTTTTTAAATAAATATTTCAGCTTAGAAGTTACGGTTGTTGATAATGAGGAGGGATGCCTATATCCTGGTGATCATTATAGGGAGTGGTATCTGATATATCACAAAGGAGGGATTTTATAGATAGTGTGAGTATACTGCAGCTGAAGATTTCAGAAGGATTGTAGGGATGGTAAGGATGCCACAAATGTCAGGGAGTATGTAGAACTTATCTAACCGATTGGGATATAAATGTATGACCTTTGGTTCAATATAGTAGAATAAGATCCACGAAAATTCTCGTTATCTCATACAGAAGTGACTTGGTGTTAAATTGATATTTAGATTCGGTAGAAGCTTTATTATAATTTTGATATCCATTTATCCTTATAACTCTCGGGTCATGGTTATGACATAGTGATGAGTCTCGGATAGTTGGTTTATTGTATGCTATTATTAATTTTATATATATTTGATGTTATCCTCTAAGATACTTGTATTTTTGTATTATTGATTTTAATTACTTGGTATGCATTGGGCTCATCTATAGATTTTTTTACTCTAAATTAAAGAGATATCATAGTGCTAGTTGAAGTTCATGTAATTGTTGTTAAGAACTCGGAAGAGATAATCCTAAAATTTAGCAGTTTTATGAGTGATGGTAAAAATATTTTTTTATTTCTCTTTTAGAGAGTAATTCGATATTTATTATTGAGTCTGTATCTTTTAAATTTGTAGATGTATTAGATATTTTATTTCTCTTAATATTTTTAAGCACTTAAAATTTATTGACATTTTAATTATGAACATCTTTAAGATGATGAGTGATATGATTTGAAAGTCAACATGATAGTTTGGGCTGCGTCGGGGGATTCAGGTCCTGTTGACAACAAATTGTCTATAGTGATTAGAGTTGTAGGTAGTTGGACTTTTGATATAAGCAATAATATTAAATATTTGAAGCATATGTAAGCCTCAATCTTTACAAAAGGCTTTAGATTTTTATTGTGGTTGATTTCTTGTAGAATTAAAGGATGAGAGGCTTAGTGGTGACTATATTTCTAGGACAAGTTTCCCTTATAGTTTAATCCATTTTTATAAGGGTTTATATCTCTAAATGCAAGAGAAACTACAAAATGAACTAAAAGATAAAAGAAGATGTTTATAAATATAAGAAAAATAAACCTAACCTTAAGTATTGCAAATGGTTAAATAGAAGAAAGACAAAGCAATTTTGAAATATTATTGTGCGTTTGGTTGAGTTATTTTACTTGTAAGTGTTCAACGTAAAATTAATAGTGATATTAATTTTCCTTTTGTGAATTCTATGTTTAGTAGTAATAAACTATACAGCTAGAGAAATAGAAGCACATGTTGGATATCATTGGATCCTAATTGGATAATATGGATTTTTACTGGTTATAACTATAGATTGTTGTGAAAGGATTGTAAAATATATATCCTAAAAGATAATTTTAATGATGATTAATTTAATTATTTTGATGAATATTTTAGGTTTATTTATGTTCCAAAATTAAAAAAAAATTAAATTTCTGATCGGAATGAGTTAAATTGAGTTGTACCTAATTTGCGCTTGATCCACATATAATCGCATTTCAAATAGAATGTTTATTTGAGGTGCAGTCCAAAGGTACACGTGTGTATTTGGGATCGAATATTAGCGCTTGAAGAGTGCTTGTACAATGTGAAATTATGCCTTAACGTCCGATTTGTGCATAATTAATACTCATGCATCAATTTTCTATAACTAGACGCCTGCATCAATTTTAACTTATTTTTGCTAAATTTTTTAGAGAAGAGAGAAAGAAAAGAGGAAAATAGAGAGAACAAAAGAGAGAAAGAATAAGAAAAAGAAGTTAAGGTAAAATTAAGAAATATTTTAGTAAAATTAAGTGAATGTAAGTATATCTAAATCGTTTATTTCTTTATTATTATTTATTTCTAAATTCTTTGAGAATGTCTTTGTCACGCCCCTGTATCGAACCCAAATAGTTAACAGAATTGATCCATTTCAAATTAAACGACGTTATTAATCTTCTTCTTTATTATATTAACAGATTTAAAATAAGATTGACAAATTTTTTTATTTTAAAATTTAATATATCAGATGTGACTCTAAAATTATATATCAACAAGCACATCATGAGACCCAAAAATATTACATTGTCAAGTGGCTAAAATGCTAACCTTACCATGATGTCGTGATATACGTAAGGAGTCATACGTATACCAAGATTAGAGTAAATAAAAACCCAAATAAGAAAATTTGAGTCCAATTACATCACTTATAGGAGCATTCAAAACCGTTATCCAATACAAACACATCCAATCGAAATATAAATAAATATTTTAAGACCATTGTTTTGAATAAAATACAATATCAAATATCCAAATATTTAATTTTACATCCTTTGACCGTTTTCTTAATGATATCCTCAATTTATCAGTGTTCGAACCGCTAATCTTGAGGGATTTATAAAAAATGAAAGTAAGAATGAGTTAAAAATTTAATAAGATATATAATTATACAATCAAGCATACAATTTACCTCAAATTGTTGGAAAAAATATGATTGAACTCGAATGTAAAATCAGAGTTTTCCGTAACAATCATGCATAATTTCAGACTTATAACTCAACTTTTTATTCAAAATAGTATACTGTGGAAACATGTTTAATTCATGCTAATTTCTTATGGATTAAGGGCCGGTAGGGTCATACCGACAAATGAACGAATAATCAAAACCTGGGGTATATTTATTTTCACACAATCAAAAATTTTATGCTATTATTTAAGACCCATAGGTGAGCCTTCATACATATAACCTTATACACGAGGCTAAACGTTGCTTTCATCCGCTTTGAACGTCGATTACTACTTTGATATACTAAAACATGTTATAATATACTACTACTACTTTTTTTACAATGGTCCGATATATAAATCGATAAAAATTCTACACAATTACAAATAATCCGTATATTTTCTCATCTCGAAGAAAAAAAATATTCTTAATTCTTTCGCAAATCATAGAGTTTTTCTTCAATTTCTTATCATACAGTGTATAAAATTTCTATAAAAAGCTTAATTGTGATATTTTAAAGCATATAAGAGTGATATTAGAAAATTTTAGACATACAATGGTTGACTTTTTACAAAAAATTATAGGAATCATGTGTAATAAGTAAAATTTTAGCACTTTTTTTCAATTCTAAGACATGCAGGGATAATTTATAACAAATTTAAGATAGGCAAAGTATGTATTTAAGGATTTAGAATATATTGAAACATTATAGACAAAAATCAAAGTATATAAAAGTATTTAACTGATAATTCAAAATATGCTTGAGTATTAGTGTAAGAACTAGTTGAGAAACATCATATATGTATATTAAGAGCATAAATTTCATAAAATTTACAGAGAAAGGTGTTGTGAACTCATGCATGTGAAGTATCAACACTTTACATATGAAATTATAACATGCATGGGTATTAAAACAAAGTTTAAAGATATACATGTTCAATATTACAAAAGTCAGCTAAACATTACAATGTACATGAGTTTTAAACGTGGATTTCATATAATATTACAGAAAAATGAGAATAATAGTGCATACATGTGATGAATAAACATTTTAAGTATGAAAATATAGTATCTATGAGTATTTAAAATAATAAATACTCAAAAAAGCAGAAGGAATTCAACAACAAAGGAAATTAGGCTTAGGATGCACTTATTTTGATTTCAAATTCACCAAAATCTTACTTGGATTTACTTCAAAGGCCTTTTTCTAACTTTTTTTCTCTTTCTTTTTTCTTCTCTTCTCCTTCTCTCTCATCTCTCAAAATCTGGTGGAAAACAACTGAAAAGTAGTTTGACATAATTTATAAAACAGATTGGCACATATGCACTCGTCAGGCATGTATCGAGCACGACGGCCAAACACTATGGCGTACAAGCATCACATCAGGCAGCATCAAATGTTAGTATTCTGCCACAATGCGTTCGAGTATCCATCGATTGTGTATCGAGCGTGAATATATTGTAAAATGCACTCGAGTTCCGATCAAGTGCGACCTTTTTACCTAGAACACAATGTGACCTGTCACCTATTTGTAAAACGTGTCAGTTAAATGTCTTTTAACTCGATGTGACCTGATTTAAAATTAATTTTGATATAATTTTATTCCTTTAACATCAAGTTCACTTATCTCAACTTAATTAACCATAAATAAAATTTAAAAATTTGGAACCATACCTTACATTCTTCTTTCAAATGTTCATGCAAGTGTTATTTTAGTACTTAAAGTGATTATACTTTACATGTATTTGATATTACTCTTATTTTATAAATTTTTATAAAATACATATTTTAAATCCATACATATCATGTTTAAGTATTGAACTTTCATAATAATATTCTTATATATCTTTAAATTCTACTTAATATTAATATAGGTCTTGAATCTTAAATATATATGCTTCTGTATGTTTTGAATTATCACATATTTGTTCATAAATAATATTTGTTCATAAATATTTATAATTGAGAGAAACCATATAAAGTATGTTCATTTTATAAAATTTTAGCTCTAATATTTCTGTATATTTCCCATTTGTAAGAAAATATTTAGTGTAAATTATATTAATTTCTACAATTTTTGCAATACAGCTTTGCCATGTCTTTAAATAATGCATTAAAATTTCTGTATGATTCTAAATTACACATGAAAATTCTTATATATTTATAATTTTTATTGCATGTTATATATTTATATAAAACGTAAAGGAATTTTTTTATAAATTTTGACGAAGAAAGTATATTATTTGATATGAGAAAAACAAATAAATATTTATATTTAAATAGAATTTTTATCTATCAAGTACGAACCATTGTAGAAGATTAACATATTATATTTGAATATATTCTAATGTATTAATATTAAATTAAAAGTCGAACCTATCATCTGCAGGTGAGAAAAATATCGTTGGATATAACTATAGCAATTATATATAGTTGGCCCACCATCGGGTCATAAGTAGTGGCGTATGGTTTTTAATTATATGAAAACAATCATAACTCGAATTTTGATAGTCGCTATTTGTTAGTAAAATTATTATCGATCATTGGCTCTTTTATATATTTGTATAATTTTAGCATGATTTGTATACTTGCGCATTCTTGACATGTTTAATGATAGGTACATAGATTTTCACATGTTTTATATATTTGTACTGATTTTGGCATGATTTATGTGTATGCACAGATTTCTGTATATATCATCATTAGTATCAGCTTTTTAAAATTTTGATCATACATAATTCTAGCATATTTTGTTCAGTATCTATCCATATATTAAAATATATATGTCTTATTACCTCTATTTTTACTAATCTTTCAAATTAAAGGGCTTGATAAACTTAAAAGAGATTGGTATCAGGAGAAGACTGCTTGGGATTTGATGTTAGGGTACTAGAACAATTAAATATTTTAAATTGAACTGTAATATTTTAGGTTAGCCTTTAACATTTTCTTTTATTTCAGTTAATATTTGTTTTTGGCTTCCAAAAGATAGTGCTCTTATGACGGTAATGTTTAAGTTCGATTACAAATTTTAGAAGTTTGATTTTAATACTTTAATTTTTAGGTGAAATGTTTTTTCTTACATATAATTCGAGATTATTTAGTTGCCAATGTTCACCCACTTTTGAGTGTGGCTTTTAGTCCTGTGATTGAATGATTGTTATCTTATTATTTGAGTTGTTTATTAGTATTTGATATATATTTGCATCTCAGTGTCGGTTTAGATTTTAATTAGTGTAATATAAAATGAATTTTTAAATTTAAATCTAAAATTAGATTATGATAATTAAGAACTAAGAAATAATATAATTTGACTCTAGGCTGAGGATGTGATAAGGATCTACACATAATTTTTATGGTGTCGATCTTTTACTTGAATGAGCTTTATATTCTTTAGAAAATCATAAGAACTTGATCTCGCCATTGTTCTTCTTATTCAGATTTCGGCTGAAATTCAGATTTCAGATTTATACGATCAATTTGATATGCTCTATAATGAATAATATAAATCAGATAGTTAATCATTCTTAGATCTTTTTGACAATTTGGTGCAACGGAATGCAGTAATGAAATCCCTTTTGAATAAGTTAAGTTTGTGATGGCTCAATTTTATCAATATACCTTTTTGAGGGGAGATTATATTAATTGATACTTAGATACTTAACTTAATCATCTATATCAGTAAACTTTTATAATAAATGACTTCTAAATAGGTAGAGAATATGGTCTAAGATATTCATGACTTTGGTGGTCTATTATAAATATTCACTAATGAAGATTAAGATAGAAGTATTATTGGTATAGAATCGCAATTTGTGATAATTTTGGAGAATGATTTTTCCTTAGAGGGGTAAAATATATTAGGATACATCCTCACAAATATATTTTTGGATTCTTATGGTGATAATTCTTGGCATTTAAAAATTAACAAAAATTGTTTGTAAAGAGGGTGTAAATGGCTATTACATGAGGACACTTTACTAGAATCTTTAATGTGAAGAATTGTTTGATAGCATTCATTGTTAGTGTATAATCAAAATTAAAATTTTATTATGACAGTTATGGTAAAGAACTAAAATGATAGAAAATGCAATGGAATAAGAAATGAAGCCTATAAATCTAGGCAAGTATGAAAATATTTGATATTATACTTGAGTGGGAAGTAATTAATAACAAATGAGTTTGTAATATTAAGGGCAAGGCTAATGATCCATTTATTATGTTTTTTATAAGTGATTTTTTTTCTCATTTATTATGTTTGCATTGATTTGGTTGGAAATGATTTAAAATTTCTCATGACAACTGAGAAATGATTATCCTTTAATTTTAAATTAAGAAATATGGCTAAGTGAATTTTACTCTTAGAGTTAAAATTTGTAGGTATTGGTCAACAACATTTTTTAGTTTTGTTTGCAAAAAGATATACATATTCTTAAATGATTTAGTAATAAGGAATGCAAACCGAAATAATATCATACTTCTTTTATAAAAAAAGTGATATGTGTTGGGTATGAGCCGACCATTTTGATGAACTGAGAAAGAAGACGAGCTGCAATGATAACAATGCACAGCAAATAGACAATAATCATAAAATTAAAGTGATAAGATACAAATAATTTTATGTAAAAAGTCCTCTTATAAATAAGAAAAAAAAATTACGGGACAATGTTCAAAAAAATTTTTACTATACAAAATCGGTTACACAAATTTCAATTACAAGAACAAGGACTTTACGCCTTGTATTATACAAACCCGAGTAACAGTGAAGGCGATATGGATTGACATCTACTCGCTTTTCGTCTCTATCTCTCTTTCTCTTATTGATGGTGCTAGTAGTCTATTTTACAAAGTGGTATTTTTCACTCTCTGTCTCTCGTCACAAACCCTAAAGCGCTTTGCACGCTTTATAATGATGTTGGGTCGTGCTTAGGCACTTCTAGACTTAACGCTTAGGAGCCCTTCGGCACTATCGCCCAGTCGCTCTTCAGACTCGGTACCTAGTCTCTCATCATACTCGACACCTAGTTGCCCCTCAAACTCGACACCCAGTTGCCCCTTGGACTCGACATCGGGTTACCCCTTAACTCTACACCCGATTGTCCCTCGGACTTGGCACCTACTTGCCCCTCGGACTAGACACTCTGATTGCTTCTTAGACTCGGCACCCCGGTCGCCCCTCGGATTCAGCACTCAGTTAGCCCTCGGACTTAGAATCCGTTGCCCCTTGATGCTTGAGCATGAAAGCCCTCGGTCACTCATCACGCACACAAAGCGCGCACGAATACTCTGACCCACACATAAGCCTCGTGCGACCTTTTAATGACCATTCGTTTATTGCGACACCGGTAAAGGAATGACCAAAACCCAATAATATGTTAAACCATGATGAGTCCAATAACTCAAGATAATAAAGAGGATATGTCATAGGTTCCACATTTTACGCTAGTGAGAGTTTGAAGTATGTTTTAATAAATACTTGCTCCGATATTAATTTTTCTATGGGACTGATAATTTGTTATCAAATTAAATCCAGTAGTGATATATTGTATATCAATTAAGATAATTATTAATGTATGAGTTGTGACGCCCAAACCCTAGTCAACCGACCCGTCTTGAAACGGCCACATGAAAACCCAAAATCATAAACAATCTCATAAATGTATAACTAAATAAAATATAATAATTATAATTTTTATAATAAATTTTTTAAAAATAATAAATATCTACAATATTATAATCTTGAAAACACAAATCTGATAACATAATTAAATAAAATCTCGATCAATAGAACTAATTCTAGAGATTCCTAACACAAGATTTTAATCCCAAGATCGTCTCTATCCCGAAGTTCTTCAACAACAGTACGATCCCTTCTAACCTGTCATAAACTTTTACTATGGAGTCAACAAAATACAATGGTGTGTCAAATACCAAACAAATAAATAAATTAATAAAATAATATAATGTAATAAAACGTCTCAGATAATAATAACATAATAATTACATAAGATAAATCAACAATTATCTGAGATTCAACAGCCTATCATATTCACAATTCAAAGATCAAATGATAACAAAACTCAGGGATGCAAATTAAATTTCATCGAATCTGAGTATCAACAACGGTATAGGTTCCATCGAACCCATTACAAAAAAGGTCCAAATTATATGAGATATCATAAAAGTCTCCTCGAATTTTATATATCACTATGAACCAACAATCTGCACGCCTGCCCCCAACGGCTGGGTAATTCATGAGGTACTAGTCATCGTAAGTTTGACAAACGACCCTATAGTCTCCTGATACTTGCCAGCCGTATGTACAAGTACCGCATCCAATCCATACAAACAATATTTTCGTCATCCCATCGGGTAACCTGTACATATTATGTGATCCTCTGATCTGCGTTTGTTGGGAAACAGAATATTTATATAATCAACAAGTCAAACCTAACACCACCTCGGTACGGTATCCATTGATATCCCACTTAATATGCTCACAGGATTATAATTATCCCCCCAAATGACCTCAATCTCCGAAATATGGATTTAGTATTAGAAAATAGTAGACCACACTAAGATGTCATAGCCTTCCATTTAATCAGAAATCTTAATATTTTCATACGCTACAATCAACTTAACCATAGAGTGCCAATAAAATATACATACGCAATAAAATTAATGTAAATAACAGATTCCCATAATATGCAAAAAAAACATAAGAATAAAGACTAAACTAACCAAACCGCTATTATTATTTAAAGCATGCCAAACCCACATGCATAGATTTATTATAAACATAAACACATTCTGCCATTCTGTTTTATATATATATATATATATATATATATATATATATGCCAACACACACACACTGCCACACGGCAGTTCACACATCTGCACACAAATACTACTTTCAGTCTACGGTATATTAGTATAAATACCATCTACTATGCCAAATTTTTGCAAGGATACGCAAACAATATTTATACACTAGCGGTACCCGTACGCTCTCTGCCGAACTTGCTTCTACCCCCATTTGTGGCACCCAAATAGAGCAGGAAGCTCTGCGCCATATCAAGCCTCCGAATTATCACAGTAAAATAAAAAATTTCAAACTTTTGTTTTTCTCCACGAACGACGATACAGATATAATTATATACCCCAAAATTTACCTTACAAATTAACGAGGAACCCTCTAAATTTCCGGCTAACCGTAACGAGACCCGTGCCTCTATTTCCCCCAAGTTTACGATTTCACAAAGCTGAGTATTGATTTCCCAAAATCAAGACATGCAACCGAGAATCGACAACAACAAATAAAAGGGAAGGATTTTCTTATAGAAATTAGGAATTTACTTGCAAAGATAAGCAGATTACTTGCAGAAATTAGGATTGTTACTTGCCTGATGAAAATGAAGCGACGGTTATGGTTTAACGGCGGCGGCTTTGACACCGTCGGCGATTTTTGACTGCGGCGGGCGGCGGGCGGCGACGGATTTGGCAACGGCGGCTAGGGTTTGGGGCGGCGGCGGCACAAACTGACAAAGGCAACAGCAACGGCAACTAACGGCCAACGTCGGCAGCACACCTCTGGACCCAGAATGGCGACCGCGACCACGACTCCAGACGACGGCAACTTTGACTGCAAAGCCTCGGATAACCCTCACCACTACCGCACGCCTCTATTTATAACCCTAGCAATCGGCCAACCGATTAAATGAGAGGGAAATAAAGCGGTAGAGAAAGAGAAACGGAAGAGGAAGAAGAGTAGAAGGGAAACGGAAGGGAAAAGAGAGAGACGGAGAGAGAGAAAAAAGATCTGGTGACGAGAGAGTGAGTGAGAGACCGAGAGATGGAGACGAAAGGGGAAAGGAAGAATCGAGAAGAAGAGATGAGGGGATTAACAGGTTTTATTATTATTAATTATTATCAAACTTTATTACTATTTATTATTATATTAATTATTTATATGTTTTATTAATTATTATTATTATTATTATATTGTACAGTTTATTATTTATTAATATATTATTAATATTTATTTATTTAATAATTAATATAATTATTTCTTATTAATAATTAATTATTTAATACCTATTATTATTAACAATATTTATTAATATCAAAATATAATATTATTTATTATTATATTAAATTAATAATTAAATAACTCGAGCCGAAACACTCAAACGTTACATGAGTAGTAGTGTGGATTAATCAATCTATAAACCAAGAAACAAAATTGAGATTGAAATGATTTACAGGGATTATTTGGAGTAAATTTTAATGATTGAAAATCATTTTTTGTTATGTATTCTTGCATAATATTGGCATAATATCTTAGAATAGCAAGAAATAAATATATATTGATTTGTAATCATTAATAGCTGAATTTGCAGCATGTTCAAATGCAGTATGGAATATTGTTTGGTTAAGGAGATTTCTTTTAACTATAGGAATTTTGGGTGATAATATGAAATGACAATCAATAATGCTTTTATTGGAATATAAGGCTAGTGTAGCCTCTTGTATAGATCCTTAAATGTCACTATTAAGCTAAACATAGGAAGACTAATTATAATTTTGTAAAAATTATTATAAAAAAATAGATATTTATGTGATGTCTATGCATTAGATCATAATTAATTCTTTTATGATGGATATCAAGTTAGACAAGTATTTTTGGACATGTCAATTCTTGTGAAACATAGAAAATAAATAGAAGCATGTGTAATGAACAAAGGCTATGTATATTTATAGTTTATTTGTATAAATTATGTTATGCTCATCAAGTTGATATATAATATATGTGGTGATATGAGTATGCCCACCTTATTAAATTATATTGAACACATATATCACAAAAATATATGTATGAAAAGTTTAAGATTGATAATCTCGTAAGGGCAATTGCCTCTGATATTTAAAAGTGTGGAGATATGATACATTTTAAAATATGGGATGATCTTAAAATGATTATAAG
The DNA here is from genome assembly GCA_033239525.1 of Nepenthes gracilis. NCBI lineage: Eukaryota > Viridiplantae > Streptophyta > Magnoliopsida > Caryophyllales > Nepenthaceae > Nepenthes > Nepenthes gracilis. The sequence goes on along the minus strand of BSYO01000023.1, from coordinate 14,288,548 downwards.
ATCAATTTAAAGCCAATGATACCTTGATAGATAATCAAGACTAGGTCACTATATTTCTGATTTTTTTTTTATTATAATTGAGATGGATTTTCCCACCATTCATCATATTTGTTTGAAAGAGAGTTGGGTCCATGGTCAATTTTAAGATAAATGTGGATGCAAGGAGCTCAAGTTAAATACTAGATATATTTGAACTAAAATCTATATAATGTCATTTTTTATGAAAAGACATACATTTTATAAGTGAATAGTTTAACATTGTGGTACGTGTTTCATATCATGTGTGCTAAATAACCTATAAGAAAATGTTCGCAAATGGTTCCCTATTTCCTGACAGTGTGATGCCCTTGAGTTTAATTAATAACCTCTATTAGTACCATTCATAACTTTCAAATGTTTCTCAAAGTTTTAATTTAATGTTTGCTACTTTAGCATGTCACCAATAACTACGAGAGATTCATTTTTGCGAAGCATGTCTAGGAAAGCTATTGTATTAACAATAAAATATTTAATTTGAAAAAAAAGATAATATATTTGTTTTAGCTTCATATTTGTATTTATCAGCGAGACAATTATGTTATAATTTATAAGAGATTAATGACATAATTATGGATATAAATAAGTGAAATTAGGTTAAGTATGTTCTTTTACATGAAATGAATTTACGAAGGATTAGAGTTGCTTCAACTTGATGTAACAAAATATACCTAGGACACTATGATATATATATATGTATGTATGTATATATGTGTGTATGTACATGTATACTTTTATTTTAGGGTTAAACTGCTATGTATTCCTAACAGATGTGTAGCATTGAGCCCTGACAAAGTAGATATCCTCGCTCATTACACGACTCATCTATAATATGAATGGCTTTTGAAAGTTTTTGAATAATTCTATTTTTCTACTATTCCAAATAAAAACATTACAATTACCTCTATTTATAAAAGATGGTTGTGTAATCTAAACCATGCATGTCAACTGGTTTCAGCTATTCTATTTAACAAACTAATTTGTGTTAGTTTAATGAGTGTAAAAATGAAAATGAAGTAAGCAATCCGTGGCATATCATTTTGGACCAATCGTCTGATGTAATTCAGCATAATGAGGCTTTGGATGTATCAATATAATTGTTGTTGTTGATGTAATCTACCGATTGATGATTAAATATGTAAAGCAGTTGAATCAGTTGATATGAGAATAACCGTGAGCTGCAAGATAAGTAGATACACCTGTGTATCAGTGGATGTGTGAGAGATCTTGCACTTGTAAAGAAAAATCCAATATAATTGTAACCGTCTGCTGATATAAAACAGAGAAAAAACAGGGCACTTTAGTAGCTGCAACATCAGCATAAGCTCTTGTTTATGTGCTGTAGTATCACCATATAAGATAAACAGATGTATGTTTTAATAGTGTTATGTACCCAGTATCGGCAGCCGCGGTACCCCCTCCCCGACCATCTTCAAACAGGGATATCCGACCTCCGGCAGACGTAGAAGCTTTGGGATATTCCGGTTGACTCCTAAATATAGGAATTATGTTTAGTTACTACGTTCGGTGGCAGATATGCCTTTTTCCCGTTGTTCATGATCATATCCTTCTGTTATTTTATTTTGTTAATTGTTATTTTGTTAGTTTGTTAGGAATTGTGTTAGTTTGTTACTTTCTTCGGTTGGGGTATATAACCCGTTACAGTGCCTAATGAAAAAGGAGAAAAATATTTGCCCAACTCTCTCTCTATATCTCTCCCTATTCTCTCCTCTCTGCGTCTCCCTCGGGTTCCCCTTTTTCCCTCTCCCTATTTCCCTCTTTTCCCTCTTTTCCCTCCTTCCCCAGCACAATCTCCCGTCTCCCTCCTCTGCAGATCTCCGCTCCTGTCGCAATAGCCTCATCCTCGCCGGCGACTTTATGGAGACCGTATCAAATGGTGCTTTCATTGAGAGAAATGCAGAGGAGATCGAAGCACAAGCTCTCGAAACGCTCGAGAGGTCTGTTGCCGCACTGTCCAACGAGATGAAGGCTCTCCGACGAGCTACCGACCGATTTGGTGCCCGCATGTCCACCGCGGTTTCGCAAGCCGAACAAATCTGGTCGACCTGCACCAAACTCCGCTCATCCATGGTGGAACTCAGCAACTCCATCCACAGCTTCGAGCAAGATACTAGACGGTCAGTAAACTCTTCGCTTCCTGTAGCTTCCTCTGCAATGGCTTCCCATCGTCCCGTTTCTCTTCCTGTCATCTCTTCCATCACTGGTTCCGTACCACCACCTCCCGTTCCTCAAACACTGTTTCTGCTCTCATTTTAGACCAAATTAGGTCCTCTTGCCCCGACCGCCTCGACCGACTACCGTCGTCAACCACAAATTTCTCGTCGTTTTCAACTTCATCACCGATTTCGGCTTCCATTTTTACAAAATTTCCTCACACTGTCCTTACTTCGAGCACGGCGTCCGTACCATCACCTGCTGCTCGAATCGTTTCCTCCGTCGCTACTATCACACAAATTCGGCACTCCTGTATCGACCGCTTACCACTGTCGACCGCTAATTCCTCTTTATCTTTAGACTCACCATCAGTTGGGTTCTCCACCACTAAACTGCTTCAAACCTCCGTCACTGAGCATTTGCCGACTCTCCCTCGAATTGAGGAACCCCATCCACAGGTGTCACCTGATTTCCAATTCGAAAAGCTACCTCCACCACTGTTTCGGAAATCACGACTGCAAACCCCATACCATGCCTCACTCGACAGGTTCCTCTCGTTTAAGACTCACATCTTAACCCGGATATCACACACATCGACAGATCCCAACTCGGCTAAGCCACCTTTCACCACAATTATGCAAAATTTCCTTACTCCGCATAGCCTTTTGCCAGAATTACCGAAGCAGAACTCAAATACTGCACTAATGGCTTCACACAAAGCACACGAGTTATGTTCTAACTGTGATACGTTACACCAAACTTTTCAAGGTTCCCTCCAGAATCTCGTTCCATATACAGAGGCCGCCTCCAGTGACAATGAAATTCCAACGGAACCGTTTTCCAAACCCGTTCACCAACATATCTCTGGCCAATTTGTTTCCAGAATCTGGTTAGGGGTTCCTCCAACCATATCTCTTCATGCCTTGGAGGGTCCTCTTATCTCGTCCACTCTGCGGTTGCAAGGAGTCATTTATGGCCATCCTGTTGTTGTATCGGTGGATGGGCCTGATGAAGGATTGGCACGATAATCGCGGATAATTGGGTACTTCATGCGGTGAGGTCACCATGGTGGTTGGAGATTAAGGATAGAGAAGCTCACATGCACTTTGGTGAAGTTGAGTGAAAATAATGCTATGGCAAATACGCCGAAGAGTAATGAGAGTCTTAGGAGGTTTCAGGCCTCACAATTTGATATAGTGAAGGCTGGCCTGAAGGGTGAAGGAGATGTTGTTTCCATTAACAAAGTGGTTCTGAAAACTGACGCCCCTTTTTCCACCACTAATTTCGTCATGAAATTGCAATTTTTTGAAGCTGGAGCAAGTTTTGATAGTTGGGTCCGAGTAGCACTCAACATGGCAATTGAGTTTAAGCACAAGGTTTCCGTGTGTGCTAAATGGGCAAACTCTAGCCGTGCACTTAGTAGGTCAATCAACTCTCATCTGCATATTGCAGGTCCTCAAATTCGTGCAAGTTCTGAGACAGGGCATGCATTTGATGATACCTCTTGGGAAATTTTAGGTGTTGTGGGCAATGCGTTGGGTAATGTAAATGCCAGATTCTTTAACATCGATCACAAACAAAGAGTTTACAAACAATTAGCTCTCACTGGCTCACTCCTCATTGCCATAGAGGTAGGTGCTGGTGTGGGAATATATACCTGCCCTCCTCAAACCTGGGCTGGTGAAGAGTGTTACAACATGGGGATCACGAGCTTAACGGTCGATTGCGGGTGTGGATGCTCTCTTCATCCAAATAAAAGAAATTTGCTATCAATTGCTAATCGATGCTTGGAATCATTGACCATTCCGGAGGGGCCATGTAAACTAGTCTTAGCCGGCAAAAATACCCGTGTTATCTCCATGGTGGGAGCAAATTACCAACACGATGGGTCATTGTACTGCTTTGCTTTACATCATTTCTGTGGTGCCACTTGGATCGTGCGAACAGGAGCATTGCAAGACTTCCAAAGTCACAAGAGTTCAATGGGAAGAGTGCAATTGTGGGTCTGATTCAATTTTTTCCCTTCTGGGACTACCTTCTCACTCAAATAGGTGGCAGCTCAGGGGCAGATAAAATTGGTGGAAAGCTTGTCTTGGGTTTTGGGGTGATTGGGTGGTCAGTGGCTATAGTTTTAACACCTAGTCTTTGCAAGGCTTAATCGCCTTGTTTGCCTATACTTGGGTGTCGTTATGGGGATGGGTGAGGGTGTTGCCATGCCTATGAACAACATCATTTCTATCCTGGGAGGCAAACTCAACGGGACTGTCATTGTATCAAGAGCACCAGTCCGGGCACTGAAAATCGGCCACTTCTGCCATACTTGGGGAACAATTATCATTCGGATATGGGTGCCTACATATTACAATCAGGTGTTGAAATTCCATCTCATGGAATTTGGTTTAGTCGCTGTTCTACCATGGCTGACTGTGGCACCTTTGTTTGCATATGTAGGAGGTTGGACGGCAGACACACTTGTGGCCAGAGGCTTTGCGATAACATCAGTCCGGAAGATCATGCAATCAATGGAGGGTCTGGGCCCCGTTTTTCTTCTTTCGCTGTTGAGACAAATGAAGCCACTGGTTTTAGCAGTGTTAAGCATGCCATTCCTTCAGGGATTAGATGCATTCTCACAATCTGGGCTCTATTCCAATCACCAAGACATTGGGCCGCGTTATCTTTCAAGCAAGAGCAGCGTTGTCGCGCCGGGTGCGGGACATTTGTGCATAAGCCGTTTGACCTTGAGGACAATGTCATTTTTTATGGGAACGGCAATGTTACGTACCCAGTATCGGCAGCCGCGGTACCCCTTCCCCGACCATCTTCGAACAGGGATATCCGACCTCCGTCAGACGTAGAAGCTTTAGGATATTTCGGTTGACTCCTAAATATAGGAATTATGTTTAGTTACTACGTTCGTTGGCGAGATATGCCTTTTTCCGTTGTTCATGATCATGTCCTTCTTATTTTTTTATTTTGTTAATTGTTATTTTGTTAGTTTGTTAGGAATTATGTTAGTTTGTTACTTTCTTCGGTTGGGGTATATAACCCGTTACAGTGCCTAATGAAAAAGGAGGAAAATATTTGCCCAACTCTCTCTCTCTATCTCTCCCTATTCTCTCCTCTCTGCGTCTCCCTCGGGTTCCCCTTTTTCCCTCTCCCTATTTCCCTCTTTTCCCTCCTTCCCCAGCACAATCTCCCGTCTCCCTCCTCTGCAGATCTCCGCTCCCGTCGCAATAGCCTCATCCTCACCGGCAACTTTATGGAGACCGTATCAAATAGTCTCCCTCAAGATAGAGAGTAAATGTCATGAACTCCCATCTTGGAAAGAAGAAATAATAGTTGAGAAGACAATGATTTCGTACAAACATCAACAATTTGCAAGTGAGAAGAAGTAAAACGAATGACAATAACTCATTCCTGAATTTTGTCTCAAATAAGATAACAATTAATCTCTATATATTTCATGTGTTCGTAAAAAATCGGATTAGCATCAATGTACAATGCAGCTTGATTATAACAAGAAAGAGGAGTAGGCTATGGATGAGAAAGCTGTAAATCATGCAATAAATATTTAATCCAAACCAATACACAACAAATGGAAGACAGAGAACGATATTTTGCCTCTGCAGAATTATATAAAGCAGTGAAATGCTTCTTTGTCTTCTAAGAAATTAAAGAATCTCCAAGAAAAAAACGCAAAATCTACTAGTAGATCATCGTGTATCCAAACAAAACATCCAATCAGGGTCATAAAAAGCATGAAGTTGAAGTAAGGAACTAGAAGAAAATTATAGTCCTTAACCTAGAGCATTCTTCAAATATCGAAAAACTTTGTAGGCAGCTTGCATACGAGGAACACAAGGAGTAGCCATGAATTAACTAAGAAGAGTAACTACAAAATAAATATCCAGTCTAGTAGAAATGAGATATAGAAGACGGCCAATCAAGCATCTATAAACAGAAGCATCAGCTAGCAAATCACCATCATCTTTAGAAAGTTTAAAGTTTTGTTCCAAAGGTACTTGGTTTACAACCAAGTAAACCAGCATCAATGCCAAGGGTGTAATTATGTTGACAAATATGAATGCTAGAAGCATTATGTGCCATTTTAATACCAAGAAAATCTTTCAACAATCCTAGGTCTTTGATTTGAAAACGAGATTGAATATAACATTTGAAATCAGATATCGAGGTGATATCATGAGAAGCAACTAGTATATCATCAACATATACAAGTAAAGCAATGAAAGAAGAAATCCCCTTTGTAAAGAGGCTATAAACAGCTTAGAATTGCAAAAAATGTAGCCGGTGAGAGAAGAAGAAAATTTATCATACCATTATTGTGAAACTTGTTTCAAGCCATATAATCTTTTCTTTAATTTACACACTTGTTTAGGAGAAATAATAGGATATCCAGGGGATAGTTTCATATACACCTCTTCACGAAGATCACCAAACAAAAGGGCATTATTAATATCCAAATGATACAATGTCCATCCTTTTATGGTAGCCACAGTAAGAAGTGTTTTAACAGTAACAATCTTGGCAGTATGAGAAAAGGTTTCATTATAGTCAATACCTTTTTGCTGGTTATAGCTCTTAGCAATAAGTTGAGCTTTTTACCTATTAGTAGAATCATCTGACTCCTTTCTATTTTATATACCCATTTGGAACTAGAGGATTTCTTAGTAGTTGGTGAATTAACAATGTCCTAAGTGTTATTAATTTCTAAATTATTTATTTCAAATTCCTTTACTTTAAACCAATCGAGAGAAAGAGAAGCTTGTATATATGTAGTACGCTAAGAACCAAATAATAAAGAGGAAGAATATGCAAAATTCATAGGAGATAAATTTGAGCAAAACATATGCAAAGAAAGAGCATAAAGAGTAAAAGGAGGAGAAATACATTGTCTAACAAGACCCAATTATTCACAGGATTTATCAGTGACTTAATGACAGTGAGTATTGTGAAAAAGTTCTGATTTTCTTTTGATTCTAGTGGATCTTTTTAAAATAGGCGTATTAATGGGGAATGGAATAATAGAATCATGAAGTTGTCGATCAGCTAACTGATCTTGCTGATGATCAATGAAGGTTACTGGAGGGTTAGATAGAGTGACATTTGATGCTAGATCAAATGTGGAGGGACCAAAAATAAGGCAATCAAAATGACAGTTAGGAAAGAAGGGGACCTGATCTTTAATATCTGAGTTAGCAAGAGCTGTAAGGAAATATTATCTCATGAAAGGTTACATCTTTTGATGTAAAAAATGTTTGAACAGTTAAATCAAGAAATTTGTATCCTTTTGTATGAAGAGGATATCCCAATAAAATGCATTTTCATGCTCTTAGATCAAATTTATGCCTCCCTTTTGTAAGTGTGGAAGCAAAGCATAGGGAACCAAAGACTTTGATAATTAGGTAATCAGAAATTTGATTGTATAAGAGTTGAAAAGAAGATTGATTCACTGTGTTTGGCGAAGGAGTTCGATTGATAAGAAAAACAACACTTAAGATAGCATCAATCTACTATGTTTGAGTTATGCCACTTTGAAAGACCAGAGCAATGGCAACATTACAAATGTGTTGATATTTTCTTTCAACCATACTATTTTATTGAGGAATTTCAACACAAATTGTTTGACGAATAACACCACATTTAGAATAGAAATTAATCATGAGTAATTCTAATTCATTATCTGATCTATCATGTTTAATGGAACTGTGAAACTATGTTTGAACAAAAGAGAAGAAATTTTCTATGTGACGTCACTTTACTCTTATGTTTCATTAATAAAGCCAAGTATATATTGTGAAATTGTCAACAATGGTCAAAAAATATCGAGACACTTCATAATCAATGATTTGAAAAGGTCCCCAAATATCATAATGAATGATGTCAAAAGGAATATTTGATCTATTATTTCTAGTAGGAAAAGATAATCATTGATATTTAACTAAGGGACAAATGTCGCAAATGTGATCATTATGTAAAATATTTAACTCGTCAATAAAAGGTTTGAGCAAAGCTAAACAGGATAATGAAGGATGTTCAAGTCTATAATGTCAAAGACTTTGATTAGCAACTTTCTTATCGATAAGATAATTTTGTATTTGAGGATAGCTACTAAAAGAAAAGGAATTAAAAGATACATGAGAATCAAAGTTTAATAATACATCAATTGTCTTCAAGTGATTTGGGCCACTGTGAACATCACTCTTTCCAATCATGCTCCATGTAAAAAGGTCCTGTGTAAGACAATTGTTTGATGTGAAAACAGGACAACAATTCCAATCAGTGCACAATTTTCATATATAAATTAGATTAAAGGCAAAGGAATGTGTACAAAGAAGATCTTTTAACAAAACCTTATCACATAGATCAACATTTCCGTTATGAGTAGCTTTTGCTAAACATCCATTACGAAGCTTAACTTGACATATAATCTGTTCAGGTTTAGAGTCAAAGAATGATGTGGAACACGCCATTTGATCTGTTGCTCTTATATCAAGAATCCATGACATATGCTTATTTTAATTAAAAGAATTGATGGGAATGAAACAAGAGGTTATACACGTAATATTATTTGCACTGTGTTTGGTTTCAATAGATGTGTTTGAAAATGTCATTTTCTGAATTTGTAGTAAAGCAATGATTTGTTACAAATGCTCTGGAAAAATATGTTGTGTTCATTCGATGGGATCATTGGACTTATAAATCTGCCCATCAACAATATTGATAGAACTAGATGACTTACGCTTGTAAGAAGACTTGTACCCTTGAGGAAAACCGTGTAGCTTATTGCATTTATCAACTGTACGTTCTGGTATTTTACAATGTGCACACAAGTACTTGAAAACAATAGTAGGAGTAGTTTTGAAACAATTTTCAATAGAATGGCTAGTCATTTTGCGATGGGTATAATATGGCTTCTTAGAGTTGCTGTGACAATCAAAGCATTTGGTAGCCATAATGAAAGAAGTATTGTTATTTACAGATATTTGCTTTCTTTTCTCCTCCTATTGCACTATTGAATAAGCCTCATTATATCAGAAAAGGGCTTAATTAATAGATTATGTGTTTTAATATTTATGAAATCAGAATTCAGTCTCATGAGAAACTTCATCACCCTATCCTTCTATTGATTAGAATGTAAAATTTACACTCCTTTGCACGTACAGTTTAAAATAGATTCATAGTTTTATAGTTCATTAAAAGTCTCTTTAATTTGGAGTAGTATATACCAATACTGTCCTCACCTTGATTCATGTCAAGTGTCATTTGTTTTATTTCATATAAACATATGCCATTATTTTGGGCATGACGTTGTTCCAACTCCTTCCATAGTTGACAAGTGCAATCAATGTAGATAATACTACCATAAATTTCAGGGAATATGGCATTTTGCAACTATGTGACAAATATATCATTACATTCTATCCATGAATTATATAAAGGATCATTAGTATTACTTGATTGCGATAAACTTCCAGGTTTTTATTTGCTAGAAAACCAAATTTTTCATTTGACATAAAATGTCCGGGTAACTACTTTTGCCCAGGAATGGTAATTCTCGACATTAAGGATGGTGCTTGAAAGAATTGTACCTGGCCCACCGTTTGGATTGATGAAGAATGGGCTGTTTGGATCCATAAGATTAAGTTTTACCTGGTTTCTTGATCCACTTGATGCTTCTTGTGATAGATTTGTTCTTGTGTCTTCCATGGCGATCACATATTCTTTAATACCATGAGAATTTTTGAATAATTCTAATTTTCTGTTATTCCAAATGAAAACATTACAATTGCCTCTATTTGTACAAGATGGTTGTGTAATCTAAGCCATACATGTCAAATGATCTCAGCCATTCTATTTAACAAACTAATTTGTGTTAGTTTGCTGAGAGTAAAATGAAAATGAAGGAAGCATCCCGTGGCATATCATTTTGGACCAAACATCTGATGTAGTTCAGCATAATGAGGCTTCGGACGTATCAATGTAATGGTTGTTGCTGATGTAACCTGCCAAGTTCCAAATTGATGCTTGAATTTGTGAAAGAGTTGAATCAGTTTATATAAGAATAACCATGAGCTGCAAGATAAGTAGACACACGTGTATAAGTGGATGTGTAAGAGATCCTGCATGTGTGAAGTGAAATCCAATATAACAGTAACCGTGTGCCGATATAAAATTGAGGAAAAAGAGGGCACTGAAGCAGCTGCAACATCAGCATAAGCCCATGTATATATGCTGCAGCTTCCGCATATCAGTTAAACAGATGTATCTTTTAATAGTTTTGAATGGAATGTATTAGAAATTGATTTTGATATCATGTTAGAATTTGGAGATATTCCAAATATAATAATAATGTGTGAAAGCATGAGGAAAAGAAGGTAATCTAAAATGAATGAAGTTCCTGTCGTGAACATCCATATCATGTTGCATGTAATAATCTGAAATATCAGATTTGTGTTACCAGATAGTAGATTCTGTTAGAACATAATCAGCTTGATTTTCTCATGCATGATGTTAAACTTAGCATATAACATGATACTCTTGATAATTGATGTGGCAGAACATATGCACAAATGAAGAACAAATGAAATATGTGCCCGCAACAATGCACAAACAGCAGAACAGAAACAGAGAATACAATGAGCAACATGTCAATAATGTTTGTGTAATTTTATCAAATCAAGAACTTGGTTTACAATTTGAAGGATCAACTACTTTTATAGCAATTACCCAAGTAATTACAACCATTAGATAAAATATTAGGTAAACTGATCCTAGCCATACATAGAAAACACAAAGTTATCTCAAAAATAAAGTGAAGTTTGTTCATGAAGCTGAGACAATAAAAACGCAAACTGTGTTTCTTCTAAAAACTGATCCGTGGTTTCACTTGAGTATCAAATCAACTGTAATTGATCTGAGACATAACAAATTCAACCAATCATCTGTTATTCTGTAGCATCACTTGCATTGTTGATGACATGGGTTGAAGTTCTCGGACAAAGTGAGGAATTGGTTGGGTTGCTGTTGCTGTGATGAGAAAATATATGGCAGCAACAGTAGCAGTAGAATGCTGTGTAATTCTTGCTCCTTGCTCTGCAGTTGCTTTTAATCCTTGCTTTGACAAGATTTCATATGACAGTTAAGCTGTTAAGCTGCCCTTTGTCTGGCTGGGATGCTGATGTTTTGTTATGCAGGGATGAAGCACATGTTCTGCTGATGCTGAAGCAACAAGAACTGATGCATTATACATTTGCTGATCTGCTGCTTCGATTTCTCTGCTGAATTCGATTGAACCGGCGCTGGGACACACGGATGCATCAGTCACTGATACTTCTGCTTCATCATACCAACAGACCAGCAGTGAGGCTGCTGCATCAGCAACATATATTTTGACAGAATGAAAGAAAAACATTTGTACCCCAGTGGGGCTCACGTTTAAGCCCTTCATGTACCAGCGATAGATATTAGATTTTTTAGATAGATTTGATCTGCCCATGATAGAAAACCCGACTCGACCCGTAATTTATTTACCCTAGTTAAAAATTAATTAGTTTGACTATTGGTCAAACTGTCTCAGTTAGTTTGAATTTTGATCAAATCTACTCCCCACGGCTTTCCCTATAACTTCTCACGTTCTCCCACTTCATTGTCCACTCTCCTATTAATTTCTCCGCTTGGTGAAGTAACAGGTAGAGGAGCGAAGGAGTAACCAATTTTATTAAGAGAGTTCATTTAATCCCTTTTAATTATCATCATTTAATTAATACTAAATAATTGATATTTATTTTTTTAAAGATTTAAGTATTCTTTTCTTTTATAAAAAAATAATACAATCGTTCGATCAATATTAAACGATTATGGTTAAAAAGGATCGAATTAACCGCCCTTTTAAACGAATAAGATCCATGAATTAAACGAGTAACGTCTTCCCTTGGCTGGAGATGAAAATAAGAATGGTAAAATCAAAATGAGACAAAAAGAAAATCTTGTGTGAGCTTTATGTTCTCTTTATTATTAAAGAATACGGTATATTCAGATAGAAAAAATATATATATTTTTGTATATGTAATTATATCTCAAACCTATAACGGTGATTCAGTTGATCTTGATTTTTTTACTATTATTTGAGTAATAAGTAGACAAGTCTAATTTTTATTTTTTATTGTATTGATAGTTTATATTTATTTTCACCTATCATGTATAAAATATTAAACAAAAATCTACGAAGGTTTGGATTCCCTAAATTAAAAAAAAAATACCCAAAGTTCTCGACCAAAGGAACATTGGTAACATTTTAGAATAAGTAATCCTACTTGAGTTATTATCTGCCGTTGGATTCCCTAAATATCTGCCGTTGATTTCACTGAAATTATGAGAAAGCAAACATCATCAACCAGAATGTGACAACCACTTAAACATAATTTTTATCTCGAAACATTATCAAAAGGGAAGATCTAAAAGTTTTATATATATATATATATATATATATAGATAAAGAATAAATAAAAATAAGTTTAATAGCTAGCTAAAATTTTTACAAAATAAAAATAAATTAATTATATTTTGAATCTTATATTAATATACACGTTATGTAAAGTTTATTTTACACATTATGAAAAGTTTAGTTTTATTGCATAAATGTGTTAAAATTTTTATATAAGAAATTAGATATTTTCATATTCAATAAAATAAATAACTTAATAAAAATTACTAATAGAATTTTAAGATAAACATCTAAAATAATTAATGAAAAAGTGTAAATATTGTATACAATTTTTTAAATACATTTGAGCCATTTTCTTATTTTTAAATAATATATGATATTCATAAGTTTTTTTGGTTTTAATGATGGATAGCGAAGGATCAAAAGGTGACCCTGCTATAAAAGTGACATCGAATATTCTCTAGAAACCCAATATTGTAGGGCGGTTGGTGAAGTGGGCTATCGAGTTAGGCGAGTTCGATATCGAATTTCGACCCAAACCTGGTATAAAAGCACAGGCTTTGGCCGACTTCATTGTTGAGATCACGACCTTAGTTCCCAAAGAACAACCCGCAGAAAGCACGGTACAATTTGACGGAGTTTCAAAATGGGTACTCCATGTAGACGGATAGTCTACGAACACCGGCAGTGGCGCTGGAGTGGTTCTCACGACCCCAGATGGGTTTGAGGTGAAGTATTTCCTCGGACTCGATTTCCCTGCAACCAATAACGTTACTGAATACAAAACCCTATTAGCCATATCATGATTAGCAAAATAGTGCTTTGCCAAGAGGTTGACAGTTTACAGCGACTCCGAACTGATCGTTAACCAGGTTAACGGAGATTTCGAGGTAAGCAACCCTCACCTGGCCAAGTACTTGGCAAAGGCGAGGAAGGCCACCCAGGGTTTCAACAAACTAACCCTAATTCATGTTCCCAAAACTGAAAACTGAAAGGCAGACCAGCTGGCTAAAGCCGCTACAGCTGAAAATCTGAAGCAGTACTCGAAGGATATGATGGAGATTCTGAACGCTCCAAACATAGAGAAGCAGGAAGCGATGCAGATTTTCAAAACGGAAAACTGAATGACGCCCTATCTTAGCTATCTGGCTGACGAATGGTTGCCAGAAGAAGTAGAGAAAGCTAAACGAATCAAAAAGAGAACCGGCTGGTATACTGTCGTTGATGGGCGACTATATCGCCATGATTACTCAACACCATACCTCCAATGCCTAACTCTCGAAGAGCCTGACTATGCTTTGGGAGAAGTGCACCTCGGGATTTGCGAAGCATATATTGGTGGAAAAAACTTAGCCTTCAAAATCATGCGGCATGGCTACTACCGGCCCTCAATGAAAAAGGATGTGCTTGTATTTGTGAAGAACTGTGAAAGCTGACAGCTTCACAGTAACCTTCACCATCAACCGTCCGCTGACCTGAAATCGCTTCAGGCCTCTTAGCCCTTCGTGCAATGGGAGCTCGATATTCTCGGTCCATTTTTCATTGCCACGGGGCAAAGGAAATTTATTATTACAATCATCGACTACTTTACCAAGTGAGTCAAAGCCATCCTACTGGCAAAAATAACAGAGCACAACGCTCTTGAATTCCTTCGTCAGAACATTATTTGCAGATTTAGCATCCCAGTGATCGTCGTGACCGACAATGGGACCAAATTCTTGGGGAAACACTTCACCAAGTATTGGGCCAGCCTTGGTATCAAGTTGATCCACACTTCGGTGGTATACCGCCAAGCGAATGGACATGTGGAGGTCACGAACCGAACACTACTCCACGGGTTAAAGACCAAGCTAGAAGATGCATGGGGCTCCTGGGTAGACGAGTTCTCCTCGGTTCTCTAGTCTTACCGGACAACCCCAAAAGAACCAACGTGCGAGACACCGTTCAATCTCTGCTACGGGACTAAAACGGTAATCCCGGTCGAAATCGGGCTCCTAAGTCTTAGGGTGGAATCGTTTGACCCACGAGGTAACTCCCAGAAAATCAGGGAACACCTAGACATGTTGGAGGAAGCTCGCGACGCCGTCAGAATACGGATAGCGGCCTACCAACATCGAATTGCTCGATACTATAACAAAAAGGTAAAAACGCGACAATTCGATATTAGGGACTTGGTCTTACGAGACGCCGAGGCCACAGGCAAACTGGCCGGCCGCAACAAGCTCTCCCCTAATTGGAAAGGGCCTTTCCTAGTTTCCACTTTCCTGCGAAACAGAGAGTAAAAACTCCGAAACCATGATGAAAAGTTGGTCCCACGAATGTAGAACGCAATCCACCTCAAACGCTATTTCCAATAAGGGACCCAGGTATGTACTTACATTATTATGGGTACGCATTCGCCTGCTTGTTTTAATTTGTCAAAGTAAGTGTTTCCTTAGCATATTGTCTTTTCTTTTCTATGTGCATATATATATATGTGTGTTTGCATTGCAGGTTGACCCGACCTAGACTGCTCTTAAGTCGAAAGGGTCTTCACCCTCTCGTTACTAAACCCTGGTCATCCAAGCGGCCCATAAGTAGTCGAATATGAACCTCGATCATCCTAGCGGCGCATTAGCGGTTGTACTTAAACCCTGATCATCCAGGTGGCCCATAAGCGGTCTAGTATGAACCTCGGTCATCCGAGCGGTCCATTAGCGGTCGTATTAAATCCTGGTCATTCAGGCGGCCCATAGGTGATCGAATCTAAACCTTGGTCAATCAAGTGGCCCGTTAGTGGTCAAAATATTAGGGGGTTAGCGCAGCACACGCAACGACCTCCTTCACGAAGAGATTGCGTGATCAGTCAACGATGATCGAAGGAAGAAAAATTCTTCTCCAAGACTGGCCGCCTAAGTCAACACTTGGGTAGCACCACCAGGTTTTACTCACAAGCCACTACCACTAGGCCGGCTGTAATATTCCAGATCTCATTTGGATTGTTTTAATATTAATTATAATTTTTGCGTATTTCGGACATAGTGAAAATAAATTAAAATATTGTAAAATTTTTGGGAATGATCGGAGGTGCGGAGTGGGGCCCGGAGTGTGTCCGTAATGTTGTCCGGAGGTCGAGTTAGATTTAAAAATAAAATAAAGTTATATATATATATATAATAAAAGTAATAATAATAATAATAATAATAATAATAATATAAGTAAAGGAAAAAGAAAATGGAAAATCAGGAAAAAAGAAAGAGAAATGAATCGGGGAGAGAGAAAGTGAGGGGGAAAAATGGGGGCTAGGGTTTGCACGAGGAAGAAGGAGGAGGAGGAAGAGGAGAAGGGAGAGGAAGGCGGCGGCGGTGTCGGCGTTGCAGGTGAATCGGCGGTCGATGGTGGTTGTGGGTGTGGCCGCGATTGTTGCGGCAATTGCGGATTGAGGCGACGGCGGCGATAGGTGAGTAATCGGTGCCGGAAGAGTCGACGGCGGCCATTCGAGGTGTTAGCGGCGACATTGGTGGTCGCAGTGGTGTGCGGTGGTGATCGGAGGCTGCGGTGTGCGGTGGCAATGCGAGCGGTGCGAGGGGAGAGAGAGGACGGCGAATTCGTTCGATGGAAGAGAGGAGGCGGCAGCGGCTTCGGCGTCGGTGTCGGCTCCGGCTGAGTGGTGCCGAGGAGGTCGGCGACGGCCACGTGAGGAGGTGCGGTGGTCGATCGGCGGCAGTGGAGCGGCCGGCAGAGGCCGTGCGCGGAGGAGAAGAAGGGGCGCGCGGAGGAGAGAGAGAGGCACGCGGTGGCAGGAGAGAGAAAGGCCTGATTGGAGTGTTTCGGGACATCTTTTCTTCAGATCTGCAGAGTATGATGTTAAGGCAAGTATCCTCTAGCTCTATTCTTAGTCTGATTTAATTTTCGATGCATTTTGACTACTGTGAAAAATTTTACTAACATGCATGTATTTTTATATTCCCCTAATTTATCAATTGTGTACATGCATGTATATTTTTTCGGTTGTACGGTGGTTTTGTACTGATATTTATGATTTGAAGAGATTTTGGACACCCGGACGATACATATATGTATGTTTGTGTATCCGTATATTGTGGAACCATGAACCAGGCCTTGCACTAACTATGCATGCTACCGGGGGTGGAATCACTACGGGACCATGGTGGTTCGAGACCCTAGGGGTCGATTTGTGATCCGAGGCATTGGCTATTTGTGGCGCCGCTCCCAACGGGGAGGCTGTCCCGACGGGGACGTATTTGATAGGCTACTTCCGCCGAAAGGAAGGTTGAGGCTACTTCCGCCGTAAGGAAGATATTTGTAGCTGACCTGCCCTACTGTGTATTTAATTGAGAACCATCGTAAGGAATTGACGGAAAACTAATATATTCGGACGTCCTAATATATAACTAAAACTTGAAATTGCACCCAAATCCGTGGGTAGTAAAACATAGTGAGCAAGTTCCTAATCTATGGGAGACAGAGTACATGGATGGCCTTGAGCTACTGGCCTAATTCGTAGCCGATATAGCCGTGGTTACCAGACGAGGATAACCCTTCAAGTTGGTATCATTTATCTTTGGTTCTCCGATTTCGTGCATGCTTTGTATTTCTGCACGTATTTGGGTGTACTGCGATTTGAGATACGTGGTTTGGCCCACGGATGGACGATAGGAATGTCTCGTACGTGCTGATGTGATAAACCCGGAACGTGTTTTGATTTCTGCATTATGAGTTTTAGATCCGGACGACGGTATGTGTCCCACGCGGATGTGGTGACGGTTGCGATTATGTAATGTGACCTCGGATCATATGATATGATATCGTCTACGAGATTTTATCGGATCGTGATTTATATGATTTTTGTCCCAGAGGGACGAGTTAATGCGAACGACGATTTAGTATTTAGACATCTCCTCGATTTTCGTGGATTTCCTAACGGTGTTTTGTTTTACGTAATTGCTATGCGATATCCCCATTTCGATTTATGTGTACCTTTATACGATTCTTGATACTTGGCGACTCTGTGGCTCACGTTTTCATATTTTATCCCTTGGACTAGTGGCGTACGGATACGCTTGCACTCGGACATGATTGGGCTTGATATTCCTTTTTTAGTGGAGATGTTATATTTGGTATATTTCGATCCGGAGAATGTGTTATGGTTATTATTTATGGTTGGATGATGGCCTTGATCATTGTATGTAAAATATTGAAGTTATGGATGAGTTGTAAATTGGATACCTTCCTTGCAATCATGGTTAGCAGTCAGCGATTATGTTTGTCCGGATTCTTATCCGATGAGATCTTGTGCGGATTTTATTTATATTGGGTCTTATATGTGTATGATTGTCACACCCGGGTTGGGTTATTATGGTTGATGAAAATATTATTATTTGACCTGCGTACGTTGTGTTCCCGTGCCGTGACACCGGCTAACACGTACACTGCCGCCTATAAAGTAACCTAAGGACACCACACCTAGGTAATGCTATAAACTCGCTTAGCGAGGCAATAGCTAACCCACTTGGTCACCAAGTATAACTACAAACATGAATTAAAAGCAGTAAAAAGAAGTAGACACACAAAGTGGCAGAACGCTCCTTTTATTGCTTTCAAGTATAATTTGTACATTATACAATAAGGAACATAAAATCGAGCGCGGCGGCCAGCATGGCCCCTCACGAGACCGATTTCCTTGCACTGACAAGATTTCATATGACAGTTAAGCTGTTAAGCTGCCCTTTGTCTGGCTGGGATGCTGATGTTTTGTTATGCAGGGATGAAGCACATGTTCTGCTGATGCTGAAGCAACAGGAACTGATGCATTATACATTTGCTGATCTGCTGCTTCTATTTCTCTGCTGAATTCGATTGAACCGGCGCTGGGACACACGGATGCATCAGTCACTGATACTTCTGCTTCATCATACCAACAGACCAGCAGTGAGGCTGCTGCATCAGCAACATATATTTTGACAGAATGTAAGAAAAACATTTGTACCCCAGTGGGGCTCACGTTTAAGCCCTTCATGTACCAGCGATAGATATTAGATTTTTTAGATAGATTTGATCTGCCCATGATAGAAAACCCGACTCGACCCGTAATTTATTTACCCTAGTTAAAAATTAATCAGTTTGACTATTGGTCAAACTGTCTCATTTAGTTTGAATTTTGGTCAAATCTACTCCCCACGGCTTTCCCTATAACTTCTCACGTTCTCCTACTTCATTGTCCACTCTTCCATTAATTTCTCCACTTGGTGAAGTAACAGGTAGAGGGGAGAAGGAGTAACCAATTTCGGGGTCTCAACCTTTTTTTTTAAAGAGTTCATTTAATCCCTTTTAATTATCATCATTTAATCAATACTAAATAATTGATATTTATTTTTTTAAAGATTTAAGTATTCTTTTCTTTTATAAAAAAATAATACAATCATTCGATCAATATTAAACGATTGTGGTTAAAAAGGATTGAATTAACCACCTTTTTAATGGAATAAGATCCATAAATTAAAGGAGTAACCTCTTCCCTTGGCCGGAGATGAAAATAAGAATGGTAAAATCAAAATGAGACGAAAAGAAAATCTTGTGTGAGCTTTATGTTCTCTTTATTATTAAAGAATACAGTATATTCAGATAGAAAAAAAATATATATTTTTATATATGTAATTATATCTTAAACCTATAATGATAATTCAGTTGATCTTGATTTTTTTACTGTTATTTGAGTAATAAGTAGACAAGTCTAATTTTTATTTTTTATTGTATTGATAGTTTATATTTATTTTCACCTATCATATATAAAATATTAAACAAAAATCTATGAAGGTTTGGATTCCTTTAATTAAAAAAAAATACCCAAAGTTCTCGACCAAAGGAACATTGGTAACATTTTAGAATAAGTAATCCTACTTGAGTTATTATCTGCCGTTGGATTCCCTAAATATCTGCCGTTGATTTCGCTGTAATTATGAGAAAGCAAACATCATCAACCAGAAGGTGACAGCCACTTAAACATAATTTTTATCTCGAAACATTATCAAAAGGGAAGATCTAGAAGTGTTTTTTTTTTTTTTATAGATAAAGAATAAATAAAAATAAGTTTAATAGCTAGCTAAAATTTTTACAAAATAAGAATAAATTAATTATATTTTGAATCTTATATTAATATACACGTTATGTAAAGTTTATTTTACACATTATGTAAAGTTTAGTTTTATTACATAAATGTGTTAAAATTTTTATATAAGAAATTAGATATTTTTATATTCAATAAAATAAATAACTTAATAAAAATTACTAATAGAATTTTAAGATAAACAGCTAAAATAATTAATGAAAAAGTATAAATATTGTATACAATTTTTTAAATACATTTGAGCCATTTTCTTATTTTTAAACAATATATGATATTCATAATTTTTTTTGGTTTTAACGATGGATAGCGAAGGATCAGAAGGTGATCCTGCTGTAAAAGCGGCATCGAATATTCTTCAGAAACCCGACATTGTAGGGCGGCTGGTAAAGTGGGCTATCGAGTTGTGCGAGTTCGACATCGAATTCCGACCCAAACCTGCTATAAAAGCGCAGGTTCTGGCCGACTTCATTGTTGAGACCACGACCTCAGTTCTCAAAGAATAGCCCGTAGAAAGCACGGTACAACTTGACGGAGTTCTAAAATGGGTACTCCACGTAGACGAATAGTCTACAGACACCGGCAGTGGCGCTAGAGCGATCCTCACGACCCCAGATGGGTTTGAGGTGAAGTATTCCTTCGACTTCGGTTTCCCGACAACCAATAACGTTGCTGAATACGAAACCATGTTAGCCGGATTATGATTAGTAAATGAGTGCTCTGCCAAGAGGTTAGCGGTCTACAGCGACTCCGAACTAATCATTAACTAGGTTAACGGAGACTTCGAGTTAAGCAACCCTCACCTGGCCAAGTACTTAGCAAAGGCAAGGGAGGTCACCCAGGGTTTCGACAAACTAACCTTAGTTCATGTTCCCAACCGAAAATTGGAAGACAGAGACCCGGGCTAGAGTCCGACCAAAAATCCTAAATAGTATTCGAGGACATGAGGATATTCGAATGCTCCAAATATAGAGAAGCAGGGGCGATATAGATTTCCCAAACGAAAATCGAATAACGCCTACCATAGCTATCTGGGTGAGATGGTTGCCGAAGACGCAGAAGGCCAAGCAAATAAAAAGACAACCGGTTGGTATATTTTTGTGGTGATGGGCGGATATATGCCATGGTTACTCAACCCCATACCTCCGATGTCTAACTCCCAAAGAGACTGACTGCGCTTTGGAAGAAGTGCACATCAGGATTTGCGGAGCACATGTTGGTGGAAAAAACTTAACCTTCAAGATCATGCGGCATGGCTACTACTGGCCCTCAATGAAAAATGATGCGCTCGAATTTGTGAAGAAGTGTGAAAGCTGCCAGCTTCACAGTAACCTTCACCATCAACCGTTCGTTGACCTGAAGTCACTTCAGGCCCCTTAGCCTTTCGCGCAATGGGAGCTCGATATTCTCAACCCATTTTCATTGCCACGGGTCAAAGAAAGTTCATCATTATAATCATCGACTATTTCACAAAGTGGGTCGAAGTCATCCCACTGGCAAAAATAACAGAGCACAACGCTCTTGAATTCCTTCGCCAGAATATTATTTGCAAATTTGGCATCCCAGAGGTCGTCGTGATCAACAACGGGACCCAGTTCTCGGGAAAACGCTTCACCAAAAATTGCGCCAGCCTTAGTATCAAGTTAGTCCACACTTCGGTGGCATACCCCCAAGCGAATGGACAGGTGGAGGTCACGAACCGAACGCTACTCCATGAATTAAAGATCAAGCTAGAAGACGCAGGGGGATCCTGGGTAGACGAGTTCCCCTCAATTCTCTGGTCTTACCGGACAACCCCAAAAGAACCAACGCACGAGACACCCTTCAATATCTACTACGGGACTGAAACGGTAATTTCGGTCGAAATCGGGCTTCTAAGTCTTAGGGTGGAATCGTTTAACCCATGAGGTAACTCCCAAAAAATTAGGGAATACCTAAACTTGTTCAAGGAAGCCGCGACGCCACCAGAATACGGATAGTGCCCTACCAACATCGAATTGCTCGATATTACAACAAAAAGGTAAAAGTGCGACAATTCGATGTTGGGGACTTGGTCCTACGAGGCGTCGAGGTCACAGGCAAACTGGCTAGCCGCAACAAGCTCTCCCCTAATTAGAAAGGGCCTTTCCTAGTCTCCGCCGTCTGCAAATGGAGAGAGTAAAAACTCCGAAACTAGGACAAAAAGTTGGTCCCACGAACATGGAATGCGATCCACCTCAAACGCTACTTCCAATAAGCGACCCAAGTATGTACTTGCATTATTATGGGTACGCATTCGCCTGCTTGTTTTAATTTGTCAAAATAAGTGTTTCCCTAGCATATTGTCTTCTCTTTTCTGTGTGCATATATATATATGTGTTTGCCTTGCAGGTTGACCCGACCTAGACTGCTCTTAAGTCAAAAGGATCTTCACCCTCTTATTACTAAACCTTGGTCATCCAGGCGGCCCATAAGTAGTCGAATATGAACCTCGATCATCCGAGCGGTCCATTGGCGGTTGTACTTAAACCCTGGTCATCCAAGTGGTCCATAAGCGGTCTAGTATGAACCTTGATCATCCGAGTGGCCCATTAATGGTCGTATTAAATCTTGGTCATCCAGGCGGCCCATAGGTGGTCGAATCTAAATGTTGGTCAATCAAGTGGCCCGTTAGTGGTCAAAATCTTAGGGGGCTAGCGCAGCACATGCAACGACCTCCTTCACAAGGAGATAGTGTGATCAGTCAACGATGGTCGAAGGGAGAAAAATTCTTCTCCAAGGCTGGCCGCCTAAGTCAACACTTGGGCAGCGCCACCAGGTTTTACTCACAAGCCACTACCACTAGGCCGACTAACATGTACACTGCCACCTACAAAGTAACCTAAAGACACCACACCTACAGTAATGCTATAAACTCAGTTGGTTGGCAGCCAGCCAACTCAATTGGCAGGCAGCCGGCCAACCCAGTTGGCCGCCCAAGTACAACTACAAACATGAATTAAAAGCAGAAAAAAGAAGTAGACACACAAAGTGGAAGAACACCCCTTTTATTGCTTTCAAGTATATTTACATTGTACATTATACAAGAAGGGAACATCAAAAATCAAGGAGGTGGCAGCAGCGGCCCCTAACCATCCCGTGGCTCCCTCACGAGACTCTCACGGTTCTGGGCGGACCTGTTTGACGTGTTAAGCAGGTCCACCGGGAAGTTAGGGTCAATAATCCTCACGATACGCCGATATATATTGACCCCCTCCCACAACCGCGACAGCATCATCTGCTCAACCTTGTGAGGGCGTATCCGAATACTCAACTAGTTCTCCAAGGTTGACGTATGCTTGGCGAGATGGTTGAGGCGTTTATTGACCCGCTCATTCTCCTCTCTTAGGCGGGCGTTCTTCTCCTTTAGGCTTGTGTTCTCGGCCTCTATGTCGGCCAGAACTGTCTGCAATGCGGCAACATCCAGCCGGTGCTCCGCCCCCGACGCCGCCAGCTTTGCGTCAAGCCAGGCAATCTCCGCCTCTCTGTTGGAGATCATATGGTCCCTCTGATTGATCACCCTTGCCACAACAGAAAAAGGAGAAGTTAGGCAGAAAGTATCACAGAAAATTATACCTACCAGATCCTCCATGCGAGCCTATCTGGCCTGGCCTCCAAGTCCTGCCGTGGGCCGGTGAGAAGAGGTAGAACCCTCGTGAGCAGGGCTAGCGGTGGCCTCATCTAGGATGTCATCCAGAGCCCTTCATCGATATCATCCATGGCGGCGGTGGCGGCTCCTTTGGATCAAAGGGATGTTCCGATCAATCACCGATGGGTCCAACTACCGCCGCATAACCGAGAGCCAACCGATGGCTCTTCGACCTGGCGGGCCGCTCGATAGATGCAGTGATATCTTCTCCTACTGATCGAGGAACCACCCGTAGCGCAGCCGCGCTGGTATAACGATAATGCCTCGCCTGCTGCCATGTCCTAGAACGCCTTCTCCATCCTGGTGGTGCTGTTAGGACCGCTGCAAATCCCGGCAACGATGTAGTTTGGCCCCAAAGAAGATGATGAGGGCGTCTCCACAGTCATCCTCTTGGGCATAGGGCCGATGAAGTCATTCATCGGGCCTGGGGATGGATGATCGTACCCGGAGTCCTCCTCCCGCATCATGACCGACCGCTGGGCAAAGCCCTGGCTTCTGAACAAAGGAAGGCGGTCCTCAGTTCACCTCCTTGGTCTCTGCCCTAGAGACCAAGAAATCTCTCTTGAAGTCAGAGAGATGGGCTTTGACCAGTTTGGTCAGCCACTCCAAGGACGCCGTCTCCGCCACAGACGGCATCCCCGTATAAACATTTGGCACTTGACCCCAATTCTTTGCCAGGGGCCAGGTCTCAGTCACACTCACGAAGAAGAACCGGTTCTTCCAATTCTTCAGTGAGTCGTAGATGGCCGTGTTGACCTTTAGGCCACTACGTGGAACCAGGAAAATCCACTTTCCTCCCTGATTTATCTTAAACAGCCCCTTCACCATCGACATCGTTAGCCTCCAAGAATGCTTACAGAGAAAGATATAGAAAGTACAAATATACCGTACAGTATTGGCGTGGAGTTGGGCGATGGGAACGCGCAGAGCCTGGAGGATCGACTGTAAGTCGTCTAGAAGAGGAAGACGGAGGCCGCTCCTCAGGTGGGCCTCATACACCGTCACGTGTCCTGCCGGTGGAGAAAAGGCCCTGTTGTCTTTATTCGGAACCCTCCACGCGATGTCTTTTTGGATGTTAAATTCAATGCACAGCTTTTTGATGTCGTTCTCTCTAAGAACAGAAGAAATATCTGCAATGGAGGTCAGAGCCATATTTACAGAGGGATTAGGGTTTTTTCTCTCTGAAATGGAAACAGGAAGACGAAGAAGTAGAGCAGAAGGCATGAAAAATTCTAAGATAAGGAGGAAAACTTAAATGGCAAAGTGTGAAACGCCTTAAACCTCCTCAAGAAGGCATGCCATCATGTTGTCACGTGTCGCTTCCCAACGGGCTCCTTTTTGAAACAAATCTTTTGACACATTAATGGCTGAGATCATGATTTCATCGGGTGAAGACACGTGTTTACTTTTAGCCTCACAGGCCAGCTAATAGCCACGCGTCATTTAGGGCTCATACAAAGTTCTTCACATCCGACCAAAGACGATCAACAGATCCGATCAACTTTCTTCTCCGGATCTAACCAAAGACGGTCTACAGATCCAGTTAACTTTTCTTTCCCAGAATATGACCAGGTTGGTCATCAGATCCGGTCAACGCCTTACCCTTTTGTGGAGTTCTCCGAAATTTCCAAGCGACAAAGGACAGTAGGAACATCCCATCATGAACATGCCAAAGGCGAGAATTCTGGCCACCAACATGGCGGGCTAGTAATGGGTATACTGTACTTGGGCCCGCCCAATAGTCAAAGAAGGCCCAGATGGCTTGTTAGATGGCCAATTCCAACGTTGGCCCAATAGGAGGTGAAGGCCAAAATCCTGAAAGGCCTAAACGCGCGCTCGACTGTCAACGTCAGTATTGATCGACTAAGGCATAGGCGGGCGGCCAACTCACGCTCAGGACGGTCAACTCAAGAGTTGACCGGAATCAATGTAGCAGCAGACCCAAAAATAAGAAGGCTTCTATGGGCCTGGCTCACTTGGGCCCACGATCCAGCAGGAGGTTAACAACGGCTCTTTCCCTGACTTGAGTCTTCCATAAACTCAACCAACACCCAAAAAGGATATGACCAAAATCAGCGCCCTTTCCCATAAGGAAGGCTCCAAATTTTTTTAATTTTCTGCCAACTAGAGCTTTCCAACGGTAAAGTGCATGAAAGAAAGGTGGGCAATTTGGAAAGCCACTAACCGTCAGAAAAGGAAGCAATTTCAACAAGTTAGGCAATTTGCACCTTCCCAGAAGAAAGACCGCCCAAAATGACACAGAGATCATGCATTCCAATCAGGGAAGATCACATTGCCGCTATTAAAATAAGCCATCAGGTTTTCATTCCAGGGCATACTTTTTGATAGGCTTACATTTTGACGCTTTCATTGAGACAGATTGCGACGCTTCCAACCTCTCTCTCCTATAGACCTAACGCTCTTTGATACCCAGGCACTCTTTGCTGACACTCAGATATCCAAAGGCATACAAATGTGCTCTCTACAACCGTTTACTGCCTTCCCACCGTCTCAAGTTCAAGAGACAGCCAAGCCTCTCATTCATCTGAACATCCAAACACTCCCTTCCCACACGTTCTCTCTTTCCCTCTCAATTTTAGTTCTCAGTACCTTTCCAAATTTTGAAGGCTTTCTTACTGACTTGAGTGTTGGAGTGTTTTCGGTGGGATAATTTTTTGCTGACACACCGACATCCTGTTTGTTCAGTGGTATGCAAGATCTCAACTCGGTGAACGGAACCGAAACCAATCAAGTAGATCAACCCGAATATGTTCGAAATTCGAATCTAAGGACTCATCAAATAATAATAATAATAATAATAATAATAATACTACGTGAAAATTATTATTTTCACATATGTAAAAATAATAATTCTCATATAAATGATAAAAATAATAATTTTTATTTTATTACTAATTAAATAAATAAAATTTTATTTTTATAAAAATAAAAAATTTATTTTTTTTTAATTTCTATAATCAAAGGTAACGTAAAGATAGAGTTAATCAGACTAAACCCTTCACTGTCTTTCTGTCTAAAGCCCGTTCCTTGCTTTACAAAACAGAAAACGCAATAAACCCCATCGTTTCAATCCTCTGCGATCCACAGGTCGTTCCTCCTACCCCGTCTCCGTCCCTTCCCCTCCCACTCCCTCTCTCTCTCTCTCTCTCTCGCGTCTTTTCCCTTCTGTCATCTCCATCTTCATCAGCAATAAATAGTCCACTAAAGAACTGGAGGTCAGTTACAGTCGTCAGTTTTCTGCCCACCCTTTCCTTTTTAAACCATGAAGGAAAGAGACTCTGTTCCCATCCCAAACAATTGATAAAAAAAATGCAAAATTTCAAAACTGTTTCCCACGCCAACCCAATATATTTTTTAATCTTTCCCACTTGTTTCTGTTACAGACTTACAGTATTTACTTCATCTGTATTTAATGTTCTCTGTCCGCTTCCTCTACTTTAGAAAACAGAGTGGGAGAGAACACGACTACGCGTTAGTGAGGAAGACGACCACACCTAGGAACTTTAGGTTCCATTTTTTTGTTCTTTACAGATTAAAGCCCGTCGGAAGGCACTCTTCAACCCAATAATGACGGAAAAGGACCCAGATTTTTCCTCTTACAGGAACCCTTCTCTATCTCAGGTAATAATCCAGAAAAACAGGTCCTTTTCTCATTCTCCCCATTTCTGTAACTCTCTCCCCTTGTAGTGTTTTCTCTCGTGTTTCTACTTCTATGGAGTAGTTTTCTTCTTACCAACACCTTTCTCCAACTCACGTACTGTTTGGAGAAGAAACGGGGAACTTCTTCGGCTTTCTGTTTTGCGTTCCTCAATAATTTTCTTCTTGCAAACAACCTTGTCAACCTCAGGCACTATTGCCAAAAAAACACGCATTTCCCCCATTTCCTTGGACTGTTTTACTTGTTTTCTCCTATGGGCTTCTTCTCGATCCCAGATTTTAAAAAAGGATAAAAAACAGGGCATCCTTTTCTATTTTCTTTCACCAATCGTCATGTTTTATCACTTGGGTCTCTTTCTTCTTCCCTTTCATATTCTAAATAAACCTTCTATATCCCAAAAAATAGAATTTTCTCATTTTTACTCATTGAAATTTCCCATTTGGCTTCTCTACTTCAATAGACCTTTTTTTTTTTCAAATACAAACTCCCTTCTATTCAGGGGATGAAATAACAGGGCTCTCTTGTTTCCTCATTTTGGTTTCTTTCTTACCGTGTGCTTCTTTCCAACAGGTGGTAGAAGAATTTAAAGAGCTGTGGGCTATGGTTTTACCAATAACAACAATGAACTGCTTGGTGTACATCAGAGCAGTCGTCTCAGTCCTATTTTTGGGAAGACTCGGAAGCTTAGAGCTAGCTGGCGGAGCCCTCTCAATCGGCTTCACCAATATCACTGGCTACTCTGTTCTTGTAGGCCTAGCCTCAGGGCTTGAACCCGTCTGCAGCCAAGCCTACGGCAACAAAAACTGGGAACTCCTCTCTCTCTCTCTCCACCGGATGATCTTTATCCTCTTGATCGCCATCATACCCATCAGCATCTTGTGGGTCAATCTAGAAAACATCATGATCTTCTTAGGCCAAGACAGGGAGGTCACAGCGATGGCAGCGACGTACTGTATCTACTGCTTACCTGACCTACTGACAAACACGTTGTTGCAGCCACTGAGGGTTTATCTAAGGTCACAGCGGGTTACGAAGCCGATGATGTACTGCTCGCTCATAGCCGTGGCCTTCCATGTGCCCTTGAATTATGTGCTGGTGGTGGCGATGGGGTTGGGAGTGCCTGGGGTGGCGGTGGCGTCGGTGGTGACAAACATCAACATGGTGGTCTTGATGGCGGGTTACGTGTATGTGAGCGGGCGGTGCAACATGAGGTGGACCGTGGTGGTCGGTGGCGGTGATGGTGGTGCGGTGATGGAGTTGCTGAAGCTGGCGGTGCCGAGCTGTCTAGGGATATGTTTAGAGTGGTGGTGGTACGAGATAGTGACGGTGCTGGCCGGGTACCTACCGAACCCAACGCTATGTGTGGCAGCGACGGGGATTCTGATTCAGACCACCAGCCTCATGTACACCGTCCCCATGGCTTTGGCTGGCTGCGTTTCTGCGAAGGTAAGCCGCCCTCCGCCGTTTTGAAAATTAAATTGAATTAATTATATTTTAAGTAATTGATTGATGAACATGTAATACTTTAAATAAATGTTAATTTCAGAATTTTCATATTATCTTAGCTGAATTTTTTTTTTTTTTATTTTTGAATTTTGATCAATATTTTCTTTTTGAACACTATAGATGAACCTACGTGGCAGTCCAGGAGGCGAAAGCATCTTATCAGAATTTTATTGATTTTTTTTATTTTCGGTGATTATCATTATGAGTGGGATTTCAGGTAGGCTGCTGGTGGTTTGCGTGATTGAGAGACTTTATGAGGTTTGTCTGAAGCGTATGAATGTAAAATTTATAGGACCTCATTATACGTGTTTTATATTAAAAAATTTGAGATAAAATTTTTAATTTTAAGTTTGGGACTCTTTTTCCATAAGATACTTTTTGGAATGGATTTTTTTTATATTTGTACATGCATCAATGGTGTTTTTATTTAAATCGACCCCGATCTGAAAAAGATTACTTACAGAGGGTTTTGATCAGAAAAAGTTATCGGAGAAGACTACTTGCGGAGAGACTGACATGCTGCCAATACGCCTGAACGGAGTGAAACGTTGCAGAGTGAAAGTTGTCGAGTGCAGCCGCCGAGGTCTGCGATTGTTGAAAGGGGAGGAATGATCTGTCTCCCCATGAAAAATTTGAGGCAAAACTTTCAACTAATAATTTTGGGGAACTCTCCCCTCACAGGACGTCCTTTTGGAGTGGATTCTCCTCTTGAACTTGTGCACGCATTAATACTCGATACGTGTTTTATGGTCGCACAATAAATATCGTCAGTGAAGTGTGGTGAGAACTGAGGAAAGGGGAGTTCTGGAAGAGAAGAAACGGGAGAACAGAGAGAAGAGAGCGCAGAGGGGGAGAGAAAAAAAAGAAAATGAGTCTGAGAGAAAGGGCAGAGAAAAATCAGAAAAGAGGAAGTCAGAGAAAATTGAGAAGCGTAGTATATTGGTGTCCATTTACCTTGAATGGTACTTGCTTTATACAGTAATAGGCCGAGTGGATTGAACGACAAAATAGAAGCAATAACAAAAATAGTAATAGAACATGTGTTAGTGAATGGGTATAACAGAATGTGAATGTGGAGAACAAAAATAAGTTGTAAATAAATGTGCTAGCTGGTCCTTGTAGCAGCCGTTTGAGGTGGAAGTTTGAGGATGAAGTTCCATCTCCTGAGATGGATTGTTAATCTGTACATTCGGTGAGTAAATTTCGTGTATTCCAATGAATGCAGTCGAGATACTTTTAAAATTTCACATAGAAAATTTCAATAATTTTATTTACTATTATTTATAATTCCCTTGTTTTTATTAGACTGATTATTCTTTTTTTATCGTTTTTTATTTTCTTATTTCAAATTTGTAAGCATTGATTTTAATAAACTTGCTTATGTACTGGGTAATCAGAGTCATGACCACGAGGCTAGTAACAAGTGACCAATTTTATGCAGGTGGGGAATGAGCTCGGAGCCGGAAAGCCGTACAAAGCAAGGCTAGCAGCAATGGTCGCGTTGAGCTGTGCGTTCTTAGTCGGGATCGTGAATGTGGCGTGGACCGTGATCTTCCGAGAGAGGTGGGGAGGGCTCTTCACCACCGATCACATGCTCAGGTCGTTGGTGTCCTCCGTTATGCCGATCATGGGCCTGTGTGAGCTCGGCAACTGTCCGCAAACCACCGGCTGTGGCATCCTCCGTGGCACGGCCAGGCCTGCCGTCGGGGCCCGCATCAACCTGGGCTCGTTTTACCTGGTGGGCACGCCGGTGGCGGTTGGCTTGGCATTCGGGCGCAAGGTCGGGTTCAGCGGGCTGTGGTACGGTCTGCTGTCTGCCCAGGTCGCATGTGCATTTTGGATTTTGTATGTTGTGTTGGTGAGGACCGATTGGGAGGCCGAAGCCTCGAGGGCAAAGGGGCTTTCCGGGCTTGAGATGGCTACTCGTAATGCGAGAAGAGAGGTCGGCGGCGGCGGCGACGGCGACGAGGAGGGAAAAAGGTTGTTGCTGTGTGACAGAGAGAGATAATATGGGTAATGTATTATTGTGGAGTGGAATTTATAGTTGCTTCCGTACGATTGGACCTCACAGTTGCACTGTGACCCAGCTAAACCATGCTTGTTGTACGCTCACGGTCTACGTCAGGGGTGGAACAGAGAGATTTAAGAGTGCTTGGTAATACGTTTACTGTACGAGGCTTTTCGCACAATAGAATCTGATGGCGTCATATATATTCTTTGTGCATCGTGGTGTCATGTCTCACATAATGATTGTGTTCCTTCATTTTGGACTCAACATAAGATAATTGATTTCTTCCGTAAAATATATTTAGATAGGTAAGTCTAGACCCATAATTGTAGAAATTGAACTAATCTAATTTATTATAAGTATCTATCTATATGAAAAGGTTGTGTTGGATTTTAATACCTTAGGGTCTATAAAGTATGGTCCAAAAGGACAGACATAAGGCCCAAGAGGTAATGAGGGCCTATAAAGTATGGTCCAAAAGGACAGACACAAGGCCCAAGAGGTAATGAGGGCTTAACTGATCGAGACCTTATTTTAGCATAAAAAGCCTGAGGACTACAGACGTTCTTATGGGCCTGAATTAACCCTAGATGTCAGTGTTTGACATAGCAACCCAAGGACTCTCCACAATGAACCATAGATCCTTCAAAGATCAAGAAGAGCAGTTGACATCCGAGAACTATCTCCCGCAATGATTTCGCGTACTCATGAGAAGACAAGATACGCAGTTTAAAGATGATGACTATTTCATAAACGACCGAGAGCGTCAACTCAGCAAGTTTACTATTACCAATGAGCACGCAACCTCTGTAGCACGCCGCCTTCATAGTGCATAATAACGCTCAGGGCATGCCCAGTCACTTCAAGACTGACATCAAGGGCTGCACGCCTGACACAGTAAGGCCCAATCAACGCCACCAACGGTTTGCCTCCCTGCACACATTAGCGTGCCTGACACCACATAACCCAATCAACAGAGTAGGTGGATAGCCTCCCAGCCTGGCCCAATCAGCAGAGTAGGTGGACAACCTCCCAACATGCGCCGACAGTTACGTGGATTTCTCTTAAGGAAAAAACTTTCATCTATAAATACCCAACCAAAATACTAAAAAAGGAAAGGGGGAAAGGATTCAAAGGGAAGACTAGGAGAGAGGCTAAAAGAGAAATCTCATAACTTGTACTTGTAGCTCTACCACCTATAGTGAAGCATTTTTCAGGTATTGAGCCTCGGGATTTTTCCTTCTCATTCAAGGGGAGGCTTTCCACGTAAATTTTGGTATTTTTTCTCTCCATCTCTTCATCTTTCCACTCTCAAATACTTGTGTTGCACCGGAGACCGAAATCTGAAACGCAACAAGTTGATTTATTGTTAAGTTAAATTTGGATTCTAATATATATTTTTGATATTTAAATGGTCAGTTTGAGTAATGGATGTTAAAGTTTTAAATTTTTTAATTCAAATCATGTATATTATAATAACTAACAAAAAAATTAAAAATATATAATTTATTTTTTGATTTATTTTTTTAAATTTAGGTAAGTAATTTTTTTATGGGGGTGAAAGATTATTAGAGAATTGAGGATGAGAGAATGTGAAAGAATATTAGAATTGAGATATTTGATTCCATAATTGTTAAAAGATGTAAGTGTATCAATATTGATGCTCTATAGTTATATTTTTTTCCTTCTAGATTCAAGATTTCTTTGATTAAGGAAATAATGTGTATTTATAATTTTCACTGTCAATCAGTGTGTTTTTATAAAATTGATTTGATTGAATATTAATTTTGATATTACGTTGTAATCGTCAAAAGTTTAGTACATATTATTTAGTAGATGTAGTTGTATATTTAATATGACTATTCATTTCTTGATTCGGGTATCTTGATCTTTTATTTTTTTAATCTTTTGTATTTTTAACAATTAGATTATTTAGATATTTAACAAGACAAGTGTCTAGATAAATTTTTAATTTTCTTTCATTTTAGGTCTAATAATTTAATTATTTTATATTTTTTTATAAGCCTACAATCCCAAAATATTGTATTTTATCATATCGATTCAATCTTATTTTAGATTTAAGTTTAACGAATCTCAATTTATACAAATCATTTCTTTATTGTTCTTTTTTCTAATTTCTTCCTAACTTTTAGGTTTGTTTGCTTTTATCTCACATTTTCATTTACTACAATTTTTTTTTTTTTGGTTAAAATTGATCAAATTTTAACTTGTGTAAGTATTAGCACACATGGGATGCTTAAGCTCTTTAACAATGTGAACAATTTTTTTTTTTTTTAAAAAAAAGAAGTCCATTTAAAACCTTTTTATGCTATTACACATCATTAATAACAAAATATGATAAATTTGGTAGAGTTTTGTTGAATTATTGTGAATTGATGTTGATCGGTTCGAGATTAAAACTGTTGATCAAACTCTAATAAATACTCAAACCCAAATGTCAATCAATTTGGGCTTTTAAAGGAGTAGATTATCAAAAGATAATGATATTAGAAGATATATGTAACGGGATCAGAATGGTCTCTATTCATATCCCTCCATCTCACGAGGGGGATATTTTCTTTCATCTTGAACTTGTTTCAATTTAATAGATAGTTATAATTTAATTATTTTTTAAAAAAATTTTAAAAAATAATTATTAAATTATAATTATTTATTTAAAAATCGATTACCACAGGAAATTTGTTGAAAACTCTATTCACCTATTTAAATCTAGAAAAATGAATCCATTCATCCATCTATAAAAGGTACTAATCAAATAACCTGGTGTAAGCAGGAGTTCGAATGTAATATCCTAATATTTTAATTTAAATTTATTAGGCTCTTGATTCGATAAATTTAAATAAGAATAATTATT
Source organism: Nepenthes gracilis (assembly GCA_033239525.1). Classification (NCBI taxonomy): domain Eukaryota; kingdom Viridiplantae; phylum Streptophyta; class Magnoliopsida; order Caryophyllales; family Nepenthaceae; genus Nepenthes; species Nepenthes gracilis. The sequence continues at coordinate 14,255,014 of BSYO01000023.1, read as the reverse complement.
TAGTTATTAATTATAGACAAATTTAATTAATTTAACTAATAAAAATAAACCCAAAAAAATAAAAACACAATATGATTATCAAAAAGAATATATTGTTGATTTTTTTTTATAGAAATTATTTTTAATATCTTAAAATAATAATTAAAATTTTTGGTGACATTAATGTGTATCTATGTGAATAATTAATAAAATAAAAAAATAATTAAAATAATTTATTAAATATTAATAATAAGTTTTTAATTTAAACAATGGATCCTCCATTCATATCCCTCCATCACACGCATGACCGATCGTCGTCTTCTTTCATCGTTGACTCGTTTCACTTCTTCCCTCGTTAAACAAAGCCGTCCCTCTTTCTTCCCTTTCTCTTCCTCTTTTTTAAGTAAGTAATGATCTTCCTTTATTTTCCATTTCTTCCATTCGATTACCGACAGGGAGACTTCCTTTAAATCTATAAAAAGAAGAATCGATAATATATCATAAATAATAATAATCATAAATAATAAGACATATAAAATTTTATGTGAAAAACTCTTAAAAAAAGGAATAAAAAAATCATTATATTATAAATTTAAATAATATTCACTAAGTGGTGAATTTTAGTTATAAAAATTTTAACAAATATTAATGATATAATAACTAATAATAATAAACCCAAATAATAAAAAACACAATATAAAAAAAAAGTCCAATAAAATATCATTTATAAGGATAAAGAGCAAATGTTCTTATATAATTCTCTTGGCTTGAAGTACAATTGCCAGTAGATTGGATATTTCTCATGCTGATGAGGAGCAAATTCGAGGCTAGTGTGTCCTGTCGTGGAACAGTTAAGTAAATTTTAGGTTAAAATTGTAGCTCATCTAATTGAGATTTATTACATAATGTTGTAGTTTATCGTGGAGGAAATGTGTCATAAGAACTTCCTTTGGTTATAAAGCATGAACAGCAGAAGCATGGAAATCCTTGCAGCAGCGTTCAGCCACGAGCTCGTCAGGGAACTGCAAGTATATAATGTTATTTCAGTTTACCTTAGCCTTATTTATTTAAGATGCAAAGTATATGCTGAGGTAAAAGCCTTTTATTGGATTATATTGTTGAAATATAAGTCACTCCCGTATAGGATCATATTCGATTAGCAGACCGATAGATTTGGCTAAATACGCATGAGTGTAATATTGAGGCGAATTATTGCGCGTACGGCGATGTGGTCTGATGACGAAGTACTGGCCAGATTGGTGATACTTGGCCAAAGTAAAGTATTGGCCAGAGTGATGTTGTTGGGCCAGAGTAATGAGACCAATTCGATTCATACTAATGCAAAGGCCGGCCAAGAGCGTTAATGCAAAGACCAAAGGCAGACTAATGCCGGGTTAAGGCTAAGGACCATCAAATGAGCTAAGGGCGCGATGTCTGTCTCTTGAAAGAGTGTACCTCGGTAAGTCCAATGAAGAAAAAGAGAGTTAACTTTTTAAAAGACAAAGAAAAGAATTTATAGAATATGTCAATTGTAAAGTTAAAGGAGGTTTTTCTCTACTTTGGTGTGTGGTGGATACCTTATAAGGCACGTTTGGCCAACTTGTAGAGCAGCGTATAGTGGATTTGAAGACATATATATATATATATCGCGTTTGAGAAGGGTTTAAATGATATTCAATGAGCCGTATTTTATTATTGTGCTCCGTTTTTCGAAGGTTCCTCTTTCCCTTCAGTTTTTGTAACTAAAATTTTATATAGTAAAATTTATGGAGTAAGTGTCCAGTGATTTTCTCCCTATTATTCAGAAGAAAATTTTCATATAAATATTGTGTGTCTTATTTCTCTCTCTCCCAATTTTGTGTAATTATTGTCATTATTTTTATTCTTGATTCCACTGTCTTGCCGGCATCCATTTCCCAACATATGTTTGTACATATTTTATTTTTCTTGAGCTAAAAAAAATTCAACATTTGAGTGACACTAGATCGGCGTTCGAACACCGGGTTAGTTTAAATAGTTTATTCACGGAATTTTGTTATCTTCATGATGATTATTTCTTTACGTTATCTTAGATATCACATGTGATGTTTCTTGATACCCATGGTTGGATAAAGAAGATTGTATAAAAATAATATTGTTTTAAGGAATATGAAATCTATGAAACCATATTGTTGTTTACAATTATCTAATATCTAACTTATCATTCAATGGATTGAGCTTTATATTATGGAAGGATGTTTATAGTCTTATGAATAACACGTGATGGGATATTGAGCGATACCATATCAAAAGATGTTGGATTTGACATGTAACTTGAAATAGAGTATTTTGCATTCCATTTGGGTGTGACTCTTGATTAGATCGCAAAAATACGAGCATAGTATATTCTGGACTTATTTTGAGAGGGTAATGAGAAGATTGATCGTATGATTTGAATTCCATATTTAAGCATCAATAGTGGCAAGTTATCATAAAATCATAAAATTTGTTACTTATCAAACTTACAAGCATCAATTACTCATGGATATTGCCTATTCATTATTGATAGGTACGTAATCTTTAGTTTATAATGATATAATAAGATTTGATAAAATTATTATGGTATTTCATATAATTGTAACATATGTTGAAATAAGTTCATAAAATCCATAACCTTATTGATATTCAAATTCAATAAAATTTTGGTTCCATTTTTTATGTTTGATTTTTTATGAAAATCCGTGATAATTGTTCTTATAGGTTTGAAGTTATAGTTACAATGTTATGTTGAATGTTGAATAGTTGTTGACTAGTTGCATATTGTTATTACCCTTGGCTATTTAATATTATTATTCAAGATTTTATTAATTATTGATATTATTATATTACTTGTTAGGTTTTTTATTCATTCTCGCGCTTTCTTGACTTTAAAGTAGAACAAGTTGATAGTAAAAATCATACTATTTGCTATAGAAATTTAGGTAGAGGCAACTTCAAAGTCTAGCAAGCTTTATTTTGACAAATAACGAGGTTTTTTTCTATTTTCTTAAATGTTAGATATTTTATCGGGATTATATTTTCATGAATTTATTTTATTATAAATATTTATATTATCTTTTATTTTGACGAGTTAAATATTTTTTTACAAGTATTTTATTTATGATAGATTTATAATAAATATTTATGGCCGGTGCTTTTTTACATTGTCGGTTCAAATTTTATCGAATAATTTAGGTTCAAGTCTACATATGGGAGTTGTCAAAGATGGATCGTTAGAATAACATCTTTAGAGGACGAACTCTTTGAATATATTGTCAGGTCCATTTTGTAGAGACGAATTGTCAAAATCGGCCTTGTTAGTAGAAGGATTGTCAATACAAACCAAATGTCAAAGGCACTCAATTCATTGAACATATTATATGGGAGCTCATTGGCTAGCATGTCATCTCGACAACAGTTAAAAGTCATTCTTAGAAAAAAAAAAAAAACAAAGCCCACTGCAAATTGTTAGATTAACCCATTCAAAAGTGAACTTGGATTGGTTTAAAGGGAAAGTCCCAATGGTCAAATTAATGTTAACAATTTGCCTAGTGGACGCTCGTGACATTCTAAAGAGATCAATCAAGCCTAACACAAGGTCGATTAATTAAGGCATAAAAATAGGCCACATCTTATTAAAGATGAATTATCTTTAAGTCTAATAATCTCAACAGAAGTAATTATATCACCTGAGTAATAACTTAGTATAGAAAGTTATTTAATCATCTTCAAAACAGGTTTTATATTTATAAATATAAGGCTTATTAACATAAAAAAATTATATTCAACTTAGGCTAAAAAATCATAAACTTGTTCAAATACAAATCTCACATCATTTTAGCTTTCACATTCTACCATCTATAGCGTGTATCCTTAAGTATGTTCTCCTCACAAAAAAAAAAAAAAAATCTAAAGATAAGGTAGTCAGTCATCCCAGAAGGCTTCTCACCCTTATTTTTAAATTTTTTAGTTTGATTAAAGTTTCATTAATTTAAATATTAAAAGATGAAATTAAAAAATTTTCTCTTCAATGTGACATCTTATTTTTCATTATAGTATATAATAGTTGGATGGATGGCTCTGAGCTTATTTATAAGATTTCAAATCAAATCTTCCATCGGATAAAAAGTTTCAAATTAAATGCTTTAGCAATATTGCATGAGTGATGATATCGTAACTTATATATTATCGATATTTATTTAAAATAAAGTTTAAAAATATTTTTAAAAATGAGAAAAAAAAAATGATAATAAGATTTAAAACTAAGAAAACTATCATGGACAAAATGGAAAGTTACAAGTACGATTAAAGGGTAAAGTGGGGTTCTTGTTTATTTTAATATAATAATATATAAATGATATATTAGGGTAAAATAATATTAGTAAATTAATATACAAATGACTGTATTTTTTATAATATTAATATTTTAATAGTTAAAATAATAATAATAAATAACTATTTATATGTATTTTTTTTCAGATCATCAATTTAATTCAAATTTAAAAAAAAAAAAAACAGATAGTGTTTATTTTTTGGATTTAATGGCTAAATTTTAAATAATTATAAAATTAGTGTTTATTTTTTTTAAAAAAATATATAATAAGAAGTCAAAATTCTGGTATTATTTACAAATTTAAAAACTCTATTATCATGTATATTTTTAAATGGTTTTTAGGAGTTTAAATTACTGAGCTTTAAATACATAATCCATTGGAGGGATGGTGACACCCCGCATTGATGTGTCGGAGCCCTGTTGGGCATTTTAATTTGGTCTTACTCAGAAATTGATGCAGACATGCCATGATCTAATGCTCAGCAACACCATTGACGGGGCGTAAAAGGAAGGTATCCGCTCAAACATGCCAATTATATTCCATTGGCCTTCTTATTTGATGCCCTTAGTTGACATTTAAATAGTGAAAAAAATAGCATCAGAATATATATTACAATTTAGTCCTTGTAAAAAATTAGGTATTATTTTCAAAAATAAGTTTTTAATGTAAGTATGACGACTAATAATAAAATAATTGAAATTATTTAGAGGAATCAGACAATTTGCTGTTGATAGCTATTGACAGACTGTGGCTAGAGGGATGAGAGGTCGCGGGTGGGGGAAGTAGGGCGTTGTGACGTGGGTTTCGTACGGCAGCTATTAGATTCTCATCCAATACTGATCATCTTTTTATTATTAAAAAATAATAATAATATATATTTTTAAAATAAAAGGGTTAACAAACATTGGAAGAAGATTCGACGGCTACCATACGGTATCAAACATACACTGTACGGAGCCCACGTTATACCGACCCTGTAATAAGGGGTGGGGGTAGTGGGGCAGGTAGAGATGATGATTTATATTCTCATTCTATACAATGACAATTAAACATGTATTTTTTATAGTATTAATTATTCTTATTTTGAGCTATTTGAATGGGAATCTAGAATACCTACAAAGATTAAGGCCTAATGAATGGTTAAAAAGCAAAGGAATATTTGGTCTATTAGGGCTCCACCCTAAAGTAGGAGAAAAGAGCAAGGCCTATACCTTGGAAGCATAAGTAGCCAAATCCAATTCAAAGTAACATGATTAATTATGTAAAATTCTCTAAGAAGAAAAAATAATCTCACTGATTTAAATAGTTTGAGCTTGGGGATTAAAACCCTAGCAAACCATGCTTTGATACGTTCCAAGTTTCTCTTGGCACCATGATATTATTAAAGATCAAACTGAAATCAGTGAGTTAGGTTTTTTCTTCTTCAAAAAAAATAAGAAATTAAAATGCATATAAAATGAATTTTTTTTTAAAGATCACATATTATGTTTACCTAATCATGGATAATTATAAAAATTTGATATTATCTGATATATTATTATTATTAGGATGATATCTGATGGGTGCAACAAATAATGGGCCGAAGAGAAGGTCAACTGAGCCAAGAGGCTAAATAATATTTTTGGCGGCCCGATAAGAAGACGGGCCTGAAGTTGGAAAAGTCCAAGACGGTCCAACTTTAACGCTGACCGCCTTAGTGGCTAACTTACTCACAAACGGCCAACTCAACGTTGACCAGGTTTGGTCAATTTTTGAGGCTTTGAATGTTCTGTGATGATGGGCCTATCATGTTATGGCCCACAGCCCACCAGTTGATCGTCAGTCGCTCTCTCTTCCTTCTCCACGAAGGCGGCCAACACACCGACGATCAACTCAGATGTTGACCATCTGCTCCATATACGTTGGGCTCAAATAAGGCTCTTCTACAGTAATGGGCCTGACTCACTCAGGCCCATAGCCCATCTGGAGGCTGACGACGGATACCTTCCATAAAGGCGGCCGGCACGCAAGCAGACGGTAAACCCGAGCGTTGACCGTCCGAGCTTTGCGCATTGGGCCCCAAGAAGCCTCTCCAACAATAACGGGTCTAACCGTTTAGGCCCGCCATTCATAAAAAGGCCAACCGCGATCCTCCAAGGATATTCCACGATCTCAAAAGAAATATCAACAAGATTGACGCCCTTCAAATAAGGAAGGCGCCAGATCTTCCCAACTCATTGCCAGCCAAGGAACCCCAACAAGAAACATCTCGGGAAGGAAAGAAACCAACTTGAAAAGTGGATGGCCGCCTCAGAAGGAAACAATCCTCCACAATTGGGCAACAAGCATCAGCCTCCAAAAGGAATGCCAGCAGCAAGTCAGAGGAACGATCACTCCTTCCAAAGGAGGATGATCGCCATCTTTGCCATAAAAGAGGCCCTGGATTCACCATCCAGGGCACGCTTTCATTGAGACTGAAAAAAAACCATAAGTGCTCTGAGAAACGGACTCTGGTTCCTGGCAGCCAAAACTCTCAAACACAATCAAACTCCAAGGCAACGAACGAGTCTTTACAGCCGTTCTCTGCTTTCCCACCATCCAGATACGAGGAAGGTCTTGCGCCTCTCTGACATCTGGAACAAAGCACTCTCTTCCCCTCTCCCATTACTCTCTCTACTTTCGATTCCTTCCATCAAGGTCGCTTTACCGACTTTCTTGAAACTTAGCGTCGGAAAGATTTTCTATGGGATTACTTCCCGCCATTAACGCTGACCTCTTGTTCGTTTTAATGGTGTGCAGGATTCGTACTCGGTGAACGGAGCCAGTTCGCATCATCCAGAAGAATCCGAATCTGTTCGAAGTCGGATCCAGATATGCATCAGTATCTAATATTAAAGATAATTAATATTTTGATTAAATATTTAAAAATTTTGACTATTTTATTCTAAAACTTAACCCAAATAGCTATCTAGTTCAACCACTACACCCATCATCGACCACATAATTGGTTGATGGGCATTGTGGCATGTTGCTGCTCTTCTCTCATCAAATGGAAGTAGGAGATCGATAATGACATTTAAATTTTAAAAAATAACCATCTTAACATTTTTTTAATAATTTTTTATATTTAAAATTTATATTTAATTAATATTAATATTTTTTAAAAAATTTTAAAATAACCACTTTGATAGTATTCCAATGATAAAATACTCACCATTAAATAAAAATACATTAATGGAGAAGGGACTTGAGCATCTTGGCGTACCTGCCACCACCCACGTAGCACCCGCCACCCACCACCCACCACCGGTCATCTGCAGCTCCCTTGAAGTCTGTACAAATCTCTAATCCACCACCTTAAGTCCTTGTTATGTTTGATGACAAAGAGACTTTGGCATATTACAAGAGAGGATACAGCCTCCAAACTCATCGTGACCAACCTCCTCGAAAAAATATATATATATATAAAGACTATTATTTATTACTTATATTTTTGTAATATTAATTAATTATTTTAAGATATATAATTATCATATTTTTTATTGATTAATAAAATTTAATTATATTTTTAATCAAGCATACGTGGGTTAATAAATTGTAATGCTGCAAAAACATAGTTACCAATTGGTATAATAAAATAATGTAATATAAAATAACATTATTTTTAATATAACAAAAGGTACTTTTAATATATTATATAAAATTTCCACAACGGCTAAAAGAAATCTAATAATTATGACAGGTATTCCCAAGCCTAACCCACCTTGATACATCAAATTCAAGGCACTTTGCTTTATGTGGTTTTGTAAAGTTGATGTGATAACTTAAAAAAAAAAAAAGAGCATATTTTATATTTTTGGTACACGATTTTCGTAAGTTTTTTTTTTTCTCAAATTAAAGATATATTTATTTAATTTAACAAATTTATAATAATATTTTACAAGATAAAGTAAATAATAGATCTTTGCCTTCTTTTTAATATGTAAATATTTTATGATATTTGATTTTTTTATTTTTAAGGTAAAAATATTTTAAAATATATAATAATACAGTTAACGCTTATTTTTTACGGATTTTATTCTTGATACTGGCTTTAATACTACTTATTTTATTCGATAATTATTTAGTCTTCTAAATTAAATATCTATACGTTATTTTCTAAGTTTGTCTTTTATAAATTTATTCCAAAATTTTTCAATGGAACTAAAATGTGTTTAACTTAAAAAAAAATTTATATATGCAATGATTGTATAGAAAACGTGTAACAATTTGAGAGAAATAAAGAATAAGGAGGAATGTACTAATGTCTAGCAAAAGGCTTAATGTCTAATTTATTATAATTAATATGATAAAATTTTTACCATATGATGGTTAATTTCTAACTAATGATTACTAATTCGGAAATGATAATGCCATGATTTAGAACTTAATTAAGCTTAATAGTAAACACTAAGAGAGAGAGAGAGAGAAGGGTAGCTTAAAAAAAGTAATATAATTTATAGTTTCTTTGGTAAGTACAAAATTCTTAGTTGCTACAACTAACCAACTATTTATATTAGTGTGTATTTTAATTATGATTTTAATTTGAAACAAAAATGACTCAATAAGGGTCTCAATCCAAGTAACCTATACCTTAGTCATGGCACCATTAATCAAAAAAAAAAAAAAAAAGGTAAAGAGATTTGAGTTGTAGCTTTTTAAAAAAATTACTCTGATAGCTAGTTTAGTATATATTTAAATTAGGAAAATAAAAAAAAAAAGTTATCGGCTTATTAGACCTGAACGATAGGATTATAGATGAAAACATAGATAAATTGAGCTTTTGTGTAAAGAGATTAGTTGAGAAACAGAGTTGGTAGAATATTAATTCTTTTATACCGAATACTAAGCTAGGTTCAATACCAACATAGAAAAAGGGGTATGGAGTCTCATACTACAAGAAAACTCCTCACCTTCAGTACTCTATTTGAAAAAAAAATACAATGACACTTCCGAAATAAATCGCTTAATTTAAAAGATAATAAAATTTTTTAAGTGGAAAGAGATAAATAATTTTTTTAAAGTAAAGATATATTTACTGGAAAAATTTTTTGGGTTCCTTTATATGTAAGTAATGCATCCTTGGATTTGACTTGTTTTACGGATTGAAAAGTTGTTTGATCTTTTACATCGAGTCGAATTAGAGTTGATCTAATCTCTATCTTTTCGAATCTCAATCCAGTGCAACACAATTAAAAATAAGAAGTTAGAGGATTAGCAAGACTCACTCCCCAATATATCCTACAACGCTTAAATCAGATATCTTTCCAAAAAAATAGAAAGATATAAGGACGTGAGAAGATGCATTGATGTATATAGTGGGGAATTAAGTATATGTTTGCATCCGATTGAAAGACAGCTTATAAATGCATCCAGATGAGGGACGGCTTAGAAGTGGAAGGTAGGAGTAAGGCTCCCAGATGGGAGGCAAGTCGCTTGAATAGATGACCTCTTAGATAAATAGCAAGCCTCTTGAATGAAGGATGGCTATTGCGTGGAGGAAGCTCCTAGCTTTAGGAGCTTTAAGATGGAGGGCTCCTCACTTCCGAATGGAGGGTTGGCTCCTAGTCAGAGGGTTAGACTCCTCAGACGGCACCTCCTAGATAGATTGGCAGGCCTTCTCCTAGGAGGACTAGTGAGTAGGACTCCTGGATGGACCGGGTAAGCCTTTTCCTGAGAAGATTGGTAAACAAGACTCTTGGATAGATTGGATAGGTCTCCTCCTGGGAGGACTGGTGAGTAGGACTCCCAAACAGAGGGCATCCCCTGAATAAAGGGTGGCTCCTAGACGAAGGGTATCTTTTTGACTGAAGGCGACTCTTGGACGAAGGTATGGTCTACTGGACAAAGGGTTGGAACAGTGCTTCTTAAATGAAAAGTAAGGAATTCTGGACAAAGGTTTGGACTCCTCGGACGGCACTTCCTAGATAAAAAGCAAGGCATTTTGGATGGAGGGTTGGACTCCTCCATTTTCTATTTGCATCTTAGAACTCTCTTTTTTGGATTCAGTATTCTACATTTACTTGTGAGAGTAAATGAGTATTTATATTGCTTATACGATTGGGTGGCAAGGTTGGCAGAAGGCTGTTCACGCGGATTTGACTGGCTATCATGGGGATCGTGGGTGTCGATTATGGTAACCGTTATCAATCAAGAGGATTTTTTCATTCTTTGACGTAATCATAAAAGGCGTCTGATATAGCAGTTGTCCACTTTAGAAGAGATTGTGCAAATCGTGGGTGAATATTTTCGGAATATCTGTTAGGCTTACATTGATTAGTTATGGTAAGTTTCATCAACGCATGAAAAAAGAATTGTGGGCCATTCTAAAGAGGCCATTCATTGCGGGTTGTTGGGTCGGCCCATGCCTTGACGGGCAATCATAAACTACATGATTTCAGACTTTGGATTGCGGTGGCCTTTTTCTAAGTTGTGATTTTCAGATAGCCTTTTTATTATGGGTCTTGATATCTAGATTGGTTTATGAGTATTGAACTCATCAATAAGAGTAAGGTCTGTATTTATAAGAGAGGCTTGAAATTTTTTTGTGTCACACAAGCTTTGCCTGATTGGAAGCTTATCATGGGATTAGAGAGATAATATAATCGTATTGTGATCATCATTGGATGCTACAGGAATGCCTAATTGGCCGCCGCCCAGAGGGCATATATTCAAGGTGATAGGGCCGCTTTTTGGCATGGTAGCAATATATTTTGCTTGCTAGACACACCTATTGGTTTTTGTTCATCAATTAGCTGATATTTACTCCATCTGTTATGAGCTTCATTAAATAAGTTAATTTAACTAAGAATAATAAAATTAAACTTATTTATTTTTTGGGTATGGTTTGGTAACGGCGGTAATGGTGTCTATAATTATAGCAACTATAATAGTGCCTGTGTAAGTGACGATGGTGATTGGTGGTGGTAGTGGCATGATAGCAGCAACCTCTATAGTGATAGTAATTAAAATAATGGCGACGGTGCTAATGATAATTCTATCAGTGGTGGGAGGAGGTAGAGGCGATGGCGGCCTTTTTTTTCTGTAAAAATGAATATTTATATGTTAACTTTGATAATGATAATTATTATTAACTTACACTTTGTCATCTCGAATCTTGTATTTTATAGCAACCAAAATTAATAATTTGGGGAGAACTGAATAGTTTGCCAGAGAGACTTCAGCAGCTTTTCTCTGTGCTCTTCTTCGAAGAAAAAGAAAATAAAACGGGGAACTTCACGTCAAGGTATCGCAGCCGGAGGCAGAAAATGTCCGCCGGAAAACCCATTACCGTTTCTTCTTCCTCCCATATTTCTTCTCCAAATGCCTTTGATTTGGCGGTAGAATCTCCCCCTAAAGTCTCCCTCTCATCCGACCAAGTCCAACACTGCTCTCGCGCTCTTAAGTTCTTCAAAGATAAACTCCAGAATCCCGATATCATTAGCCGTGAGTTCAGATCCCTCCAGGTAGAACACTTATAGAATTGGCTGGGTAATGGGTTGGATTATCCCTAATTTGTTTAATTGCTTTTAGGGTCGTCGTGATTTTCCTTGTCATGTTTTGAAAATGGATTGAATTGTTTGTGTTTTCTGGTAGTAAACTTCCCGAACCGAAGTGACAAAGTACAATAATTGCTCCCGTGTTCTTTTATGAAGTACTCAAATTTGTTTGGTGGCAGATAAAAGTGCGTGGGACGGTCTGGATACCGCTGACTAAATTGGATAATTTGTGGGCTGTAGTGTTTTCCCCTGATTATGTTGTTTGTGGATTGCATAGTTTGTGTTAGTATCTGCTACTTAGCAAGGTCTATTTAGGTTGGATTGAATAACATTTTTGTGCAAAACATCTTTGAGAAGCTGCTAATAGTTTTTCATGAGGGACCTAATTTTGTGATTTTTTCTTTCACCCACCAAGGTCTCATAATATGAAATTTGGTTTTCGATGGAATACCTGTGTGCCAATGTGAAAAGAAGAGATTGTATGGTGAGTTTCAGGCATTACTGAAGGTAGATCGAGTATGCCTCTGAGAAAAAGAGTATTATGAGGTTTATATATATTAATGTGTAGTTTTTTCGCCTTTGCAAAGGTGATGGCTGGATTATAAATTATTGAAAACGTAGAGCAGTATTTTCTTTCTTTCCTGTTATGTGATTATCAGTATTTTGTACAGTTTATTTACTGTAATCTGATAATCCTTTACTTTCAAAGTGGTGGTTATGAATTTCAAATGCAAGAATAGAAGGTAACAAGATTCCTAAGCATCTGTTTCTGTGCCGCTTTTGTTGCTAATACACAATAATTAAAGACAATTGCAGTTTTGAAGCAATATATTAGACAATTTCAGTTATAAAATAGGTGAGAGAAAGGGAGGAAGGAGTTTGTCAACAGTCTTGGATATGAGTTGAGCTTTGGACTTGGATATATCCAGATATAAGTTCGTAAATGTAGGGAAAATCTATTGAGGTGAACACTGAACGACCTGAATATGTTTGGCAACCTATATGTTCAAGATTACTAAAATAAAATCTATCAACTACCTTGTGTTATCTATGGTGGTGTTTCGAGATTTGTCTAGTTCTTAGAGGATTTGTAGCCTTGTATCTAAATAGAGCTCTTCCCAGCAAAACAATCTTAGTAAACCATTTTGTTTCATATTAATGTGATCCTGATTTAGCAAAACTTCTTACCGTGTTAAAGTATATGAGGTTCAAGTAAAAATTCCAGTATTTCTTCAAATTGATCTAATTTGTGCAATTTTTTGAGAAGATGATCTGTCAATAATTTCTGCATATTTGGTTTGTGAGTGCAGCTAGATTGATCACGCTGAGTTAAGGCAGTATATTTCTTGTCAGTGGAAATATAACTTAGCTTTCAACAGCACACCCTTCGGACTATTGATATGACTGTATGGGTATGAATAATTATAATTCATAAAAATTAAAATCCTAAAATAATACAACAAATCCCAACCCGAGCGTAACAAACAAATGAACCACATAATCATAGGCCCACACCCGGCTAAACTCAATATTCAAAATAAATCTGATACAATCTAGTCCAAAAACGAAACTAAACTATCCAAAATAGACGAATGATAATTGGATCACGTCCAAGTTCCTGCAATATATCCAAGCCCACTAATCTGAAGAGATAAAAAGTAAAAATATGAACCTAAAGTTTAGCAAGTATCTATATTATATAATAAACAATAATGCTCTAAATCAAAGGGAGGGTCCATAAACACATTTAACCTCGTAAAAGGCTCAAATCCGAAAATCTAATATCAAAAGTTTGATGGTAATCTTGTATTCAAATCATAGTCCATATCAAAATATAGTCCCATTAGGACGTACTCTGATCAAAATGTTATTCAAAGCAAAATCACATAATCCAAATCATATTATAATCTATATAGAAAATATGCTGAACGAAACAAAGTTCGGATTGAAATCGCGTACGAACGAAACAAAGTTCGGAACGAAATCACATAAAAACAAAATATATTCTGGAATGAAATCGCATATCAAATTGTACGAGATTGACCAAATCTCATCTATGAGCAAACCTGCGAATCTCAAACTCTAAATACAAATTAATGTAGAAATACAAAGTATGCACGAAATCAGAGAATCAAAGATCAAAAGACTACATTGACGAAGGATTAGACATACTTCCAGTAATATTAAACCATATCAAATACTATTTAGACCCATGGGCAGGGCCATCCATATACGCTTTCCTATAGATAAGGAATATTCTCATTATGTTTTACCACCTGAATATATTAGTTCCGTTCAATTTGCTTACGATGATTCTCATTAAAACGCAAACAGGGTAGGTCATTTATAGAACAAAGTATTTTTCTGCTGTTGGAAAAGGGATTTACAAAGCTTTCTCTGTTGGGAAACAAAGCTCTCCCCGTCGGGAAAGGGTCACCTATCACATATCGAATCATATCACAAAAGTAGAGATCTCGATCCCCAGGCAGTGATACATGTATAGCAATGTGTGGCCCATGTATGTTTCATGACGTTTTTCATGCAAATATACAAATATACAAATATATTATTTCAAATCGTTACCTATTTTTTCATAAAATACACAAAACCCTAAAATACTTACAAGACCCGAACAAAACTCCCAAATGATTAGTAAAAATAACATGCATGCACAAAGGAAATAAATAGACTAAATAAAAATAGTATGCATGAATATTAAATCTCCAAAACGTAAGCAAATTTTATCAGATACGAAAGCAGATTAATGATAGGGCGTAAGGATACTTGTCTTAACGTCCTACCAAGCAAATCTAACAAAAGGATGTTTCGATCTACCATTTTTTTTTTTCCTCTCTCCTCTTTATCCTCCTTTCTTTCTCTCTTCTTTTCCTTCTCCCGCACGAAATGACGAACAGTATATTGCCTTGCCTTAAATAGGCCACTCGGTGCTTAAGCGCTGCCTCGAGCGCCTCTAAAGCTCCACCAATCTAGATTTAGTGCTCGGGCGCTTGGCGGGCGCACCTCAAGTGCCAACTTTTCCTGAAATCCTTCAAAATTTTACAATATATAATTATTTTGATACATCCAATACACCCAAAATAATAAATGATATCAAATTGTATCAAATGGGAACCGGGTATTACAATTTTTGTATTCCAAATCTGAATAAAAGCAATTTAAATTGAATGATTACACAATTTTATGCATCAGTTATGTTAAGCATATTGTCTGTTAGCATAATCCTTGACCATGTCTGGTTGTTCATTGGCGTCGTTCATTGACGTATGTCCCTCTATTCGGAAGATCTGCATCAAATTCGCTCTCGAAGTTCGTCATCGTATATCTCCTAGTATACACGCCTGCTCTTTGCTTGACCCACGCTCGAGCATTAATTCCAGAAAAGTCGGTGCTCGAGGCATGCTCGACCTGTGCTCTAATACCGATTCTAGTGAACCTAACACCTGGAGTTTGCCCGAGCTGCACTCGAACACTGGGGCGCATATTCATTGTAACCCTAATTGTGCCTATCGCGAGCTCGAGCGCCGCTCCGTGCATGTCTCTAACTGTCATATTTTTTAATCTAGTTTTTGGGCCTCTCTGTAAATACCCGTCTTGTTCTTGTTGCCCTAGACTTTTGCAGAGATTTGGATGATTGTTTCTGCAAAAATAACCACCCTCTCTTTTGTGCTTATTATTTGCCCCTTTTGAGAAAACTTGGCTTCAACTACTGTGCTTCCACTACAAGTTTTCTCACATCATTTTGTTTCGTCTTATACTCCTCTTCCCACCTGTTAATCTTCGTCGGTGACGTTGATAGTGTGGAAATTGGGTTCCAGTAGTGTATGGTAATTCAACAGATCGTGAAAGAAGATTGACAAGAAAACCGAAAGGCGTCCGATTCCGTTACTGCGAGCAAATCTAAGGAATTTTTTGGTAGGGGTTACAAGACAGGAGTAAGTCGACTAGGCTAGTACATTTATATCACTCGGTTCGTAAGTTGACTTTTTTAGTGTATATATTTTCTGACTTTGAAGCCTTGAAGGGTTTTACTCAATAGACGTAGTTATTGAGATTTTCCTTTATCATAAAAAATTATGTATTTACTATTATTCCTTATTGTTTTATATTATATGCTTATTATTGGTTATTTCATCTATATTCGAATATACTTTACGTGTATTGTATATTTGTGTTTTTTTTATTTTACAAATTTATTAAGGGAACGAAACATAGTTGGTGCTTTGGGACTCCATAGTCCTTTTCAAATTATCTGAAAGCAGCAGGTTGTTGCCTGTCTCTGGCATTCACAATTCTGCTTTGCATGGGAGAAAGAACAATATGTCGTTACATTTTAAGGGTTATGTTTTTTTGTTTTGTTTCTACAACATTTAGTTCTATAACTTGTAGTAACACGGCCATTTGATATGGCATCCTATCTAATAGTTGGGTTTCTTTCTTTGTTTTGTGTTTTCTAGTTCTCTCTTTTTTATTTAGTCTTGGGTTTTCTTTGTGTAATCTGCCAATTTTATTCACAAAACTATCCAAATGCAACCACTTTACATAGGACAGATTACCTGTGGGATAGCAAACCAAACATGATAATGAGGTCCAATTGTTTTATTATCACCTTTCATTAGAGATTACAACCTACACTTTTTACAAATATAGGCTAATAGATTAGAGGCTCTTTCTTTCTTTCTTAATTTTTTTTTTCGGGGTTTGGCCCGGGGGGTGGGGGGGTTCTTCAGGTCAGTTCATAGGTCTGGATCCATTTTTCATTGTGCAATCCTAATCCTACATGAGCTTCTCAGTTATTTCCTTTCTACTTCCTAAACTTTTAATCTAGTCCCATAACACTTCTCAGGAGCACACGTTTTATTTTGGGTTGTATTTCACTCTTCTAAATTACTAGATACGTCAGTTTTCTTATGAGCAGCGATTAAAGACATTTCATACTGCTCAACCTCTTTCTGGTTGATGTGTTGATCTTCAAGACTTACCAAAAAAAAAAAAAAAGTGTTGATCTTCAAGGTTTTATGTGTTGTTTAGCATGCTTATTTCAAATGGATGAAAATATTAGTATCGGCATTAGTCGCGGCCATATCAGTATTGAACATATCGGACAATATGTATCAATATCAAATATATTAGAATGAAAAAAATCATGAAATTCATAAGCTGAAAGATCAACTGATATTTTGGTCAAAGATTAAATGATATATTGTGATATATTACTTATACGGAAATGTACCGCGTTATTGTTATAGCATCGGAAAGCATCGGAAAATATCGGTATAGGGAGCATGATACCAATATATGTCGGCCAATATTCGCATAAATTGAATTACTTGTTTTGTTTGATCTAAATCCTGTAGTTAGCCCTTCATTTTTGGCTGCAGGATAAAAGAATCGGACTGATTGATATGCAGAGAATGTGTTCAGTAGCTCTTGACCATGTCAATTTGAGCAAAAATCGCTACCGAGATGTCTTACCATGTAATTAATTCACTTGTCTTGTTTCTTCTTGTTATTTAGACTGTTCTGGCAGACTTCCTGCAGAGAATCCTGTTGCTCTCAAATGCTAAAGATTCAGTGAGTAGATTGTTTTTTACCATTAATCTCAGTTGACAGCACTAGGGTTGTTCTCAAATCTTGCAAGGATTACAGACCTTCTGCAAGGGGTTACATTAACGCAAGCTTTGTTCAAGTAAGATCTGTATGCTTCACCTGAACTCTTTAAATTTTCGATTTTAGTTGAAAGCCAGGGTTGTAATGTATAACCCATGGAATGAAATATTGGGCAATATTTTTGTATCGGACTTGATACTGATATTTCTCAATATAATGGCAATCTAGCAATTGGTTGTTGTATTGGTGATATATAGTCTGATACACAATATTTCCTGATCCATCAGCCAATATTTGCCAATAGGTCCCGGTTCATTAGAAAATTACCCGATATGACTGTGAAAGATACTGATTTCATCCATCGATTAACTGTTTCAGCTATCTTGGGCTATGTTACTTCTCTGACATATGAATTTTTACCTCAACGTAGACTCCTTCCAATGCAAATGCTGCACAGTTTATAGCCACACAAGGGCCATTACCCCACACATTTGAAGATTTTTGGGAGATGGTGATCGAGAACCGTTGCCCAGTGATTGTTATGCTCACTCGGTTGGTGGACAACTACAAGGTACTTCACTTTGTTGAGTACCAGTTACACATAATCACGGCAATCTCTGAGATGCTGATACAGAGTGCTCTACATTGTTTCATATTCTTTCTGAACTCAATCTTTTAATTCGTTTTTACTAGCTGATTCAAATTTCGAAACCTTACTTCTCTTTGATTTCATCATCATTTGATATATGAAATCCTCTTCTGGCATGGAACCTATTATGCAGACGGTAAAATGTGGAGACTATTTTCAGGCGGAAGATGGTCCTAGGGAATTTGGCAACATCTGTATTGTCACTAAATGGATGAAAACCACTGCAAGTTCTTTAGTGTTGCGCCATTTAGAAGTTACAAAGGCAGAGGTATTTTCATTGTTGTGCTTGCAGACACATTTAATCTTACAGGGGAAGAAAACCATGGTTGTATCATACACATTATAGTGCTTTCTTGGAATTTTTCTTGGATGGCTATTTAGCGGCGTTTAGAGTCCACCTTTGTGAATGACTACCGACCACATTCAGAATTTAGCATTCAGCCTGCTAATTTGAAAGACAGCCTATTGCATGAAACTCTCACTACGCGCAGGCTTTTGCGTGTTAGGATTGAACCTGAAGAATAAAAATATGTAACCAAGCACATATAAATTGTACAATAGATTTAACATAAAAAATCATTCTCAATTAAAAAAAAAATTAAAAGACACAACCTTAAAACAATGCCCACTATGAATGTTTGCATACAAACAATCTTCTCTAAAAGTCTTTCACAACAACTTGTATATATAATCAGTTGAAACTAACCCAAATTTGCCAAACAACTGATAAAAGCAAATACAATGAGATAAACGAGTAGCCAACATTAATAAGTCATATAAGCAATGATATTACAACAACTCCTAACATTGTGAATGATAAAACTCGAAACAAACTTCAAATGAATGCTGAAATCTCCCCCATTATCTCTTTTTTCTCTCTGTATGGTGCCCCTTGTTTTTTCTCTCTCTCGGAATTTTGCCCTAAAATTGCAATAGGCCCTCTTATACTGCAATTGGCATTCGTATGCCATCCTTAGAGTTCAAACGCCAAAGGCAATTCAACCCCAACACATGCACGTATCAGGCGGGAAGCACACTATTATCCACCCACAAGCGTCTCTCAAGAGCCTAGGCGTGTCAGCATTGCCCCAAATGCGCACATGCACCCTTCAAGTGCCCATCATGCATCGATCCCAAGCACTACTGAAATCATTCGCTTGCAAATTCTCTTATTAAAAAAGAGCAAATTCTCTTACCACTAGATGACATGTTTATTAAATATGAGGCCCACAATGATTGACCCAAAACCCAACACAAGAATGGGTTTGGTCACTTTTATGTTTATTATATTTAGTCTTATTATATAAGAGAACATTTACATAAATCGAACTCGGTGACTACCATATTTCAGGATGACTACTCTGTTGTTACACTGAGGCTTCCTTTTTTTAGCCAGTCATTGTGTTTAGTAAAAGAGCCGTTTGGTGAAAGTGTTATTGGTGTTTCCATGGTTGCAGTCAGAAGAGCCATCATTGTCCGTTCTGCATATTCAGTATCCTGAATGGCCTGATCATGGTGTTCCACAAAACACTTCAGCTGTTCGGGAAATTTTGGAAAGAACACTTCATGTGTCCCCGAGTCTCGGCCCCATAGTGGTTCACTGCAGGTTCACCCAATGGTTGCTTTTCATTCATTTGTCTAGTTTATAGCTTTGTGTTGAATAAATTGTTTGTTTATAAATTTTCTATCATTTGCTCAGTGCAGGAATCGGAAGAACCGGAACTTACTGCACAGTTCATGATACCGTACAAAGAGTTCTTGCTGGAGATATGTCTGCCTTAGATCTTGTCAATACGGTTAGTGTCTTCCGATCTCAGCGAGTCGGAATGGTTCAAACAAAGGTATATCTTTCTTCTTGTTCCATGAAGTGGTATGACAAGGATCTAGATCCCGGGACCGATATCAAGTCCCAACCCAATTCGTTTAGGGCTTATTTGGTTCCAAAAAAATTTAAAGAAGAGAAACCAATATGGGAAAAAAATAAAAATGAAAGAAAATGAAAAAAAAAAATCTTCCCTTTGTTGAAAGTTGACTGGAAAACTTGATAAAAAGGTAAGTTTCTTATAAAAATATTTTCTTTATTTGTTTATTAAGGAAAAATAAAGAGAAGAATGTTACATATGTTTAATGTTATGATTTTTTAAAAACATTTTTCGTTATATTTTTTTCTTATAACTTTCTTATAAACCAAATGCAAGAAAATACTTTCACATATATTTTTTTTCCTTTCCTTTAGGTTTTCCAAGAACTAAATAGAATCAAAGAACATGGATAGAAAGAGATGGTTCATTAACCAATAACAAATATAATCAAAACAACAAAATTCTGAATAGAATCACAAAATTGATCGTAAACCAGGTAATGCACACTTAGAGAGAATTCTAAGATTGTGGAGAGAATACCTAAAAGGGTCCCAAGCTTTCAGCCTCCAAATGTTAATACAATATAGCCAACCAAAACCTAATGATGTCCATCATCTAGATTACATCTCCCTTGATATGTTTGATTATTAGAATAGAATAATGTGGGAATTGAATAATTATTCCAGGGAATAGAAAATGATGGGAATAGAGTTTAAATTGTTATTCTTATATTTGGTTGTTGGAATAGAATAAGGTGAGAATTAGTATTCCATTATTTGGTTTGTAAAATAATATGAGAAATAAGGTAGAAATAGTAATAATGATAATAATAATAATAATCATAATAATATCTAATAATAATAATAATAAAATAATAATAATACTTAATAATTAATAAGAACAATAATAATAATAATAATAATAATATTATTATTATTATTATTATTATGTGGGATTCTATATTTCCATATAAGTGGTGGGAATAACAATTTCTATTCTATCACTAACCAAATGGGAGAATTCCTATTCTCGCGGGAATAGAAATTTTATTCTTCCTCAATTCCTACAACCAAACATAACAATAATAATAATAATAACAATAATAATAATAATAATAATAAAAAACAAATAATAATATTATTATTATTATGTGGGAATTGTTATTCCCACATTTGTGGGAATAATAATTCCCGGGGGATATTTGTTTGAATAATAATTTTTGGGAAATAATAATTTTCATCCTATCACTAACCAAACGGAAAAATTTCTATTCCCGCGGGAATAGGAATTCTATTCTTCCTCAATTTCTGCAACAAAACATAATAATAATAATAATACTTAATAAATAATAATAATAAATATAATAATGATATGTAATAATAATACATAATAATAATAATAATAATAATAATAATATGTTGTAATAATAATAATATGAAATAATAATAATAATAATGAAACAAATAATAATATTATTATTATTATTATGTGGGAATAACAATTCTCATTCTACCACTAATCGAACGGGAGAATAGGAGGAATTTTATTCCCTCTCAATTCCTGCAACTAAACACAATGTTAGGGATTGATTGTTTTATAAAAAATTTAAAGGAAAAAAATTATTAATTAAAAAAAATAAAAATATTTCTGTTGACCGCCCGGCGCGCCAACGAGACGGCCAACGAGCTCCCTTAAGACGGTCACCATTTCTGTTAACCGAAGGTACTATAGTAGCAGGCCGCGAAAAGACATAAAACCTAATACTGGCCAGACCCAGTTTGGCAGGTGTTCCTGTACACGACAAGCAACGGCCCTTTCCCTTATTTCACGCTTTCCTTGAAGTCAATTTCCTCTAAAAAGGTATAATCAAATTCAGCGCCCTCCTCATGAAGAAGGTGCCATATTCTCTCTCCTTGCCAACAATGGAGTCTAACGGTCACAAAAATACAAAAGAAAGGCAAATAATTTAGAGACCCGTTACTCGCTCAAAAAGGAAATGATCCCATCAGATCACGCCAATCAAGCTTACCTACTTAAGGAAGGCCGCCCAACACCAGGCAAGGAATCATGCCTTTTTAGCCAAGGAATGTCGCACTTCCCACTGTCTATATAACCCCAAAGTCTCTACTTTGGAGGGACACGATCTGCATCACGAACATAGACCCAAAATACAACGCAGTGCTTGAACATACTCTCTCAAACGCTTACCTTGCCAATCCCACTCCAAGCCTTCAGATTACAGAGATTTCGCCCGCTCCCTGAGGACAGTCCTTCTAAGCTATCACGCTTTCAGGACATAGCTCCCACTCGTTTCTTGCGAACATCGAGTCGGAAAATCAAACTCTCAACGAGTCACAGGACGTCTCTACATCTAAAGGCCAACACTCCTACCAATCTCATTCTCACTCTCTCTCTTTTTACTTTCCAATTCACCTTCTTAAAGTTTGAAGGCTTGTTACTAACTTAAGTATCGGAGTATTTTCGGTGGGATAACATTCTGCCAACACCTGACCTCTTGTTTACTGTAGTGGTGTACAGAATTTAGACTCGGTGAACAGAGCCAAATTCAAAAAATTAAGCAAATCCGAATCTGTTCGAAATCGGATCTAGGTATGCATCATTGGCGCTGTCTGTGGAAAGCGCTTACAAAAAGTCAACTGTGTTTCCTAGAAGCTCTCTTTGATCAACACCTTTAAACAAAATTGTGAATACAAGGGCGCAAGCAAGCGAGCCAGCCCAAAACGTAGTCTTACCAAACTAGGACCACTCCATTGGCGCCGTGGTCAACGGGGTAGCCAGTGAAATTCCGACATCTTTTTTCCAAAACCTGACGGAGTATATGCACAATACAGATATAATGCTCTAGGTACTTTACTCCCACCAGGAGCAAGCACAGCTGGTGGCTGACCGGCGGTGGCCCCAGCACCGACGTCCAGACGAGGAGGCCAGAGAAAGAAAGTTCCAACTCGACGGACCAGAAGGCTAACCAGCGCTCTCGCACCAGCATCCTCACATGCCCAAAGCTGTTTAAGGCGTGAGGAGCGAGGAACCAGCTCTACCTCGGAGGAAAGTCCGGAACGAAGGAACTCTAGATACTCCTGGGTAAAATCTAGGCCCCAGGCTTAGGAGGGAGCCTCTTGGGCCGCTAGATCTGCCAGAGATAGCAGCTGCCCGGCTACTGAACAAGCCAGGGAGAGAACGGAGTTGAGGGCATATCTCAACTCCAAAAGATCTGCTAACGCCGTTCCAACAGATCCGAAGCTGGAGAAGATATGGAACTGCGTCTTCAAAGACGACGAGCACGCAGCCAACATCGACAGATCTCCCTTCACAGCGGAGATCTTGAATCATCCCATGTTGGTGAAGTTTAAAATGCCAGCCCTTAACTCTTACGATGGGAGTGCAGATCCCGTCGATCATCTCGCTCACTTTCGTACCCATTTGGGTCTACAAGGGTTGGAGGACACAACCATGTGTCGCTGCTTCCCGCTCACTTTAAAAGGGGACACACGCATTTGGTTCCATCATCTCCCCGCAGACTCGATCTGAAGTTTTCAGGAGCTTATAGATCTCTTATTGTCCCAATATGCCTCCAGCCGCAGGAAGGAAAAATAGCCGTGGCATCTGTCGCACATTAAGCAGAAGCATGAAGAGAACCCGCGAAAGTTCCTAGATTGTTTCGTGGCAGAAGTTAGGCGGATTCCTCGACTCACGGAAGAAATGAAGTTTGGCAGTTTCATTTCAGCGCTAGCGCATGGAGAATTCTTTCGGCACCTGGCACATAAGAATCCGCAGACATTTCGGGAGGCAGAGTCTATCACCAGGGCCTACGCGGCAGTAAAAGAGGCCAACGAGACAAAACATCCCGATCGGCCTGAACAGCCTCGCTCTTTCTTGCCTGAAGGAAAGAGGAAACACAACGGTGGTAGTCACTCCCACCAGAAGCCCCATAGGATTGGGCCACCAGAGCTCAAGGACTACGGGCCCATCAGCCTAACATCTTTGACTGACATGCGCTCAAACATCCTTATGCAGATCCGTGGGGAGAAATTTCTTAAGTTGCCAAAAACCACTTAAGAAGGCGGAGGGAGGAAATCCAGTCAAGTACTGCGATTTTTATTGATCTCCCGGGCACTGCGGGTGATTGAGGAACTGATCAGAAGGGGCCATCTCACCGGGTTCGTCAAAGGCCCTCGTCAGAGCTCTGGCAACGCCGGCGAAGAAGGATCAGGGTCTTCTCCACCACGAAACCGGGTTGTCATAGGAGTGGTTAACATGATCACCACCCGGCCAATTAAGAATCCAACAGACAACAGGGACTAGCACGCAGGGAGGAAGAAACAACAGACTACTGACAACGTCATCAGTTTTAGTGACAATAACCTAGCACATGTAGTTTCCCCCTATGCAGACTCCCTTGTTATATCTGCACTCGCTACTACTAGATGAAACGAATATTTATTGATAATGAAAGTTCTCGTAATTTGCTTTATCTTGATGCGTTTTTTAAACTTGGTTTAAAAAAGAGTCAATTAAAATCTGCAGAAAGCCCCTTGTATGGCCTTGACAACGAATTGGTGCCCGTCCAAGGGACGATCCGTCTAGAAGTTACCCTAGGAACGTACCCGAGAACGTCGAGTTATACACTTACCTTCTTGGTAATTGAATTATCCTCTGAATACAACGCAACACTGGGCCGGCCGTGCCTAACAGCGTTCAGGGCAGTCACTTCAATACCACAATTTAAAATGAAATCTCTAACGCCATACAGTGTGGGCGAAGTACTGAGGAACCAAGTCACTGGACGGACATGCTACATGTCCCAAATCGCTTCTAACGACAGCACCCAAAGCATCAAAGAACTTGACCATCGAGACGAGACAACCTTGCAACCAGCGCAATTCGGTGAGGCAACCGACTTAGTCCCACTGAATCTGGAAGATCCAGAAAGGTGCATATGAACTAGTGGCTCACTCACCGGTGCGCTATGCAAAGAACTGATCACATTCCTGCGACGGAATGCTGACATCTTTGCATGGACTTCCGCTGATATGTCTGGGATTTCGGACCGGGTAATTGTCCACAAGTTGGACCTCGACTCGGAGCAAAAACCCGTCAAGCAGAAGCGGAGAAACCATTCAGTGAAAAAGTTGATCGCCATCCGGGAGAAAGTAAAGAAATTACTGGATGCTGGATTCATTAGGGAGGTTCAATACCCTGATTGACCCTCCAACGTAGTCTTGGTAAAGAAGAGTAACGGGAAGTAGAGAATGTGAGTCGATTTCACCGATGTTAACAAAGTCTACCCAAAGGACAGCTTTCCTTTACCCAGGATTGACCTGCTGATAGACTCGACGTCCGAGTATGAGCCTTGAGTTTCATGGATGCCTATTCAGGTTGTAACCAGATCCGGATGAGTTCGGAGGACGAAGAGTATACCTCGTTTATAACAGGCCAAAGGACCTACTCCTATAAGGTGATGTCCTTTGAACTAAAGAACGCAGGAGCCACCTACCAGGGGTTGGTAAATAAAATATTCAAAAAATAGATCGGCTGCAATATGGAAGTCTATGTTGACGACATGCTTGTCAAAAGCAGAGTTACAGGCGACCATATCTGCGATCTGGCGTAGTCGTTTGAGGTGCTCCGTGAGTATCAAATGAAGTTGAATTCGGCTAAGTGTATCTTCGGAGTAGCTTCGGAAAAATTCTTAGGTTTTATTGTCTCCCAACGAGGGATCGAGGCAAACCCAAAGAAAATCAAGGCCCTTGCGGACATTGCTCCCCCACGAAGCGTCAAGATGTCCAGCGACTGACTGGACGGTTGACAATCTTGTCTCGCTTCCTAGCGAAGTCTGGTGAGAAGTATCAGCCATTTTTTAAGGCTTTGAGGGGAATAAAATCAAACGAATTCCAATGGACGGCAGATTGCTAGGCGGCCTTCAATGAGTTGAAGCAGTACCTGGCTAGCCCGCCGTTACCAACATCACCCAAGGTCGGCGAAGAGCTGTACTTCTACTTGGCAGTATCAGAGGTGTCCCTCAACTTCGTCCTTGTACACTAGGACTCCGATACCCAACGGCCGGTCTACTATGTGAGCAAAACACTGACCGACCCAGAGACGCGCTACCCGCGCACAGAAAAGTTGGCATTAGCTCTCATATTCTCTGCGCGAAAAATAAGGCCTTACTTTCAAATGCACCGCATCGTAGTTCTCACTTACCAGCCTCTAAAGAACATACTCCAGAAACCTAATATTTCTGGGCGACTGGTAAAATGGGCTATCGAATTGGACGAGTTCGACTTGAGTTCAGACCTAGGCCGGCCATAAGGGTACAGGCTCTGGCCTACTTCATTGATTAAACCACGACCCCGTTTCTCGAAAAGTAGCCCTCAAAGAATGCGGAACAGTGCATGAAGGCTCCAGAATGGGTACTCTACGTGGATAGATCATCCACAAATACAGGCAGTGGAGCAGGGGTGGTCCTTACGACTCCTGACGGGTTTGAGGTGAAATACTCGCTTAGACTCGACTTCCCGACCACCAACAATGTTGCCGAATATGAAGCCCTGCTAGTCGGGTTAAAATTAGCAAAGGAGTGCTAGCCAAGCGGCTAGCTGTTTACAACGACTCCGAACTGATCGTCAACCAGGTTAATAGGAACTTCTAGGCAAACAACCTGCATATGGCCAAATACTTGGCCAGGACAAGGGAGGCCGTCCGCAACTTTGACAATCTAACCTTGGTTCATGTTCTTAGAATTGAAAACTAGAAGGCTGATCAGCTGGCAAGAGCAGTGGCTGCCGAAAATGCAGAACAGTATTCGAAGAACATGAGGGCTGTCCTGAACGTCCCAGTATAGAGGGACAGGAGGCAAAGCAGGTCTCCGAGACGAAAAATTGGACGACACTCTACCTAAGGTATCTGGCGGACTAAACGTTACCTGAAGACGTAGAAGAGGCCAGGTGGATAAAGAGAACGGCCGGCTGGTACACTATAGTCGACGAGCGGCTGTATCGCCGCGGTTACTCGACTCTGTACCTCTGTTGCCTAACCCCAGAAGAGGCGAACTACGTCTTGAACGAAGTGCACCTTGGGATTTACGGATCGCACGTGGGCGGCAAAAACCTAGCATTCAAGATCATGCGGTAGTGCTACTATTGGCCCTCGATGAAAAAGGATGCACTCGAGTTTGTAAAAAGGTGCGTAAGCTGCCAGCTTCATGGCAACCTTCGCCAGCAGCAGTCCGCCAAGCTGAAATCCCTTCGGGCGCCGCGACCGTTCGCGCAATAGGGGCTCGATATTTTTGGCCCATTTTCCATTGCAACCGGGTAAAGAAAATTCATCATAGCGGATATCGACTACTTCACAAAGTGGGTCGAGCCGTCCCGCTGGCCAAAATCACAGAACACAACGCACTTGTGTTCGTCCGCCAGAACATCATTAGTAGATTTGGCGTTCCAGAGGTCATTGTGATTGACAACGGAATCCAATTCTTGGAGAAACGCTACATCAAGTATTGCACCAGCTTTGGGATTAGGCTGGTCCACACTTCGGTGGCATACCCCCAAACGAATTGACAGGTGGAGGTCACGAATCGAACGCTACTCCACAGGCTCAAGACCAAGCTGGAAGACGCAGGAGGCTCCTGGGTAGACGAACTCGCCTCAATCCTTTGGTCTTACCGAACAACTCCAAATAGACAAACGCGTGAGACACCCTTCAACCTCTGTTACATGACTGAAGTGGTGATCCTGGTCGAAATCGGGCTTCCAAGTCTTAGGGTGGAATCTTTCGACCCGCAGGGTAACTCCCAGAAAATCTGGGAACACCTAAACTTACTAAAAGAAGCCTACGATGCCGCTAAAATACGGATTGCAGCCTACCAACATCGAGTCGCCCGCTACTACAACAAGAAAGTAAAAGCGAAGCAGTTCGATGTCAGAGACTTAATCTTACGGAGTATCAGGCTACAGTAAAGGTGGTCGGCCGGAACAAGATCTACCCAAATTAGGAAGGGCCTTTTTTAGTCTCCGCCGTCGTGCGAAATGGGACATACAAGCTCCGTAACTAGGACAAAAAGTTGGTCCCACGAATGTGGAACGCGATCCACCTCAAACGCTACTTCCAGTAGAGACCTAGGTATGTATTTTGCATAATTATATGTGGTCATTTGTGTGCACGATTCAATTAGTAAAACAAGTGTTTCCTTAGCATGTTGCGTGTGCATATATATGTGGTTTTCATTGCAGGTTCGAAATGACCTAGGCTGCCCCTAAGTCAGGAGGGTCTTCACCCTCTCGTTACTAAACCCTAGTCATCCAGGCGGCCCATGAGCGGTCGTATATAAACCCTGGTTATCCAGGCAGTTCATGAGTGGTCGTATTTAATCCCTGGTCATTCGGGCGGCCCATGAGTGGTTGTATCTAAACATTGGTCATCCAAGTGGCCCATTAGCGGTCGAAAAAATCTTAGGGGGCTAACGCAGCACACGCGACAACCTCATTCATAAAGAGATAGCGTGATCAGCCAACGATGGTCGACTGGAGCAAAACGCTCTAGCAAAGCAGGCCGCCCAAGTCTACACCTGGGCAGCGCAGTCAAGCTTTACTCATAGGTGAATTCTAAGCCGGCTTAACATACGCGACGGCCTAGAAAATGCCATGAACGCCCCAAAAGAAAGGCGGGCAGCCAACTCGTAGGAATCCTGCCCAATTGGCCACTAAGAAAGGCAAAGAAGCAAAATGCAAAGGTAAGAGCGTGTGACATGCACGAAGCTACTTGTATTATTGCTAAATGGTAAGATACATCATCAAATTCAAAAAAAAAAAATGTATAAAAAAATTACAATCACAAAAGCTATGGAGGCAAAATGCGGGGCCCTTATGCATCTCGAGGCTCCCCACGAGGTCAAGCCGCGATGCTATATCCGACGATTAGACAAATTGATAAGATCCACAGGGAAGTTATGATCAACCAGTCGCACAATACACCGGCTAATGTTGATCACTTCCCACAACCACGCCAACATCATGCCCTGAACCTCGTGGGGACGGATGTGGAGGCTCAGGTCATTCTCTAGGGTAGCCATTTGCCCAACAAGTTGATCAAGGCGCCCTTTAGCACGTTCGTTCTCCTCCTTCAAACGGGCGACCTCTGCTTTTAAGCTCAAGTTCTCCGCATCCATGCCTGCCAGAACATACTCCAAGGCAGCCGCGTCCTCTCGGTACTCCACCCCCAGAGCCACCAGCTTAGCATCGAGCTAGGCGATCTCCCTGTCCCTGTCGGAGATCACCATGTCTCTCTGACTGAGCGCTTTAGCAACTGTGCTCGATACTTTGTCAGCTTGCACAAAAAAGGGGGTTAGAAAAGGCAAATCAAAAGATAAGGCGGGCAATAGAATTTATACTTCCCAAATTCTTCGTGCTGGCCTATCTGGCTTCGCACCGAGTTCCGACACAAAAGGCGGTGAGCCAGGAAGGGAACGCACGTCAGCAAGGCTGGTGGCGACCTCAGCCATGAACTTCGTCATGGGATCCTCTAGAGTATCCTCCGCCCTGGCTGGTTCTCTGGGAACGATGGGGGGCTCCAAAATCTGCTCCTGCTCCTCCGCCGGAATTACCACAACAGGCGATCCAACTGACGGCTCCTACAGCCCAGGCACCTTGATGGATGGCTCCCGAGCCGACCCTGACGACGCAGGCTACGCCAGAACAACACCGCCGCTCAACCTGGCCTCATAACCCTTAAGGGCCAGCTCCACTTCTATCCCAGATGCGGTGCCAACTCCCGCAAAACGCCCAGCAAAGAGGTAGTCAGGCCCTGACGACAACGAAGAAGGCGCCACCGAGGCCGCCTTCTTTTGCCTTGGACTGGGATGACTTGCATCAGACGGGCGGGGACTAATGATAAAACCCTTCTTCCTCTTCTTTCTCTGCAAAACCTTCGGCAACGGGATTTTCAATTTCTGGACTGGAGACGAAGGCCCCCACTTGGCCTTTTTTGCCTCCACATGAGAAATCAAGTGGTCCCACCGAAAGTCTCCTAGATTCTTCTCCACCGGCTTAACCAGCCACTCTAGGGACGCCGTCTCCGCCTCCGAAGGCGGCCCCGTATACACCTCAGGCACTTGACCCCACTCCTTTGGCAAGGGCCAGGACTCTCCCACATTAACAAAAAAGAACCGGTTCTTCCAGTTCTTAAGGGAGTCGTATATGGTGGTGCTTATCTTGAAACCGCTGTGGGGGGATAAAGAAAACCAGTCCGCTCCCTGATTGATCTTAAAGATCCCCCTAACCATTGACATCGTCAACAGCCTCAAGTGTTGACGAAGGAAAATGCAAATGGAGGACAGGTACTTGACAGCGTTGGCATGAAACTGAGCAATAGGGACCTAAAGCGCCCGAAAAATCGATATCAGCTCGTCGGGGACTGGAAGGCGGAGCCCACTCCTTAATTGGGCTTCATAGACGGTCATGAAGCCCGTGGGCGCCAAAAAAGCTCTGTCGTCCTTCCCTGGAACGCGGAAGCCGATCTCTTGTGGAATGTTGTACTCAACGTACAAGACTTTCACGTCATTTTCTCTCAAGACGAAGGCAATGTCGGCGATGGAAGCCATGGTCAGAGTTAGGGTTTTTTTCTTCTCAAACGGAATAAAGAAGACGAAGCAACAAGGAAGGCATAGGAAATTCAAAATGAAACAAACAAGCGGTTTAAAAACCCGTGTGAACACAAAACTGTCTCAAAAGCTTGCGCCATCATTACCGCCGCGTGTCGTTTTTCTAAAAGAAGGCTGTCGAATCAGATCCTCCGGCTCATTAAATACCGGGATCTTGACCGTGCCGCATAGAGACACATGGCACGCTTTTCTGACAGGACGACTAATGACCAACCCTTCCTTCTCCAAGTTGCCCAGAAACTTCCCAAGAACGGTCAACAAATTCGGTCAACGTTTTGGAAGTACTAAAGGCTCCTCTTCAGATGGACAATGATTCCGCCAACAAAAACAAGCACATCCCATCATAAACATGCCGGAGGCCAGAATCCTGACCACCAGCATGAGAGGCTAGTGATGGGTAGGCCTGTAGCTAACAGACTCAATAAGAAAAACGGCCCAAAGTCTAGAAAAGTTCAAATGCGCTTTAGATGGTCAACGCAAGCGTTGACCGCCTAGCGCGCCAACCAGACGGCCAACGCGCTTCCTCAAAACGGTCAGCATTTCTGTTAACCGGAAGTACTGTAGCAGCAGGCCGTGAAAATACATAAAACCTAATACGGGCCAAGCCCAGTTTGGCATGCGTTCCTGTACACGACAAGTAATGGTCCTTGCCGTGATTTCACGCTTTCATTGAAGTCAATCTCCTCTAAAAAGGTATCAACAGATTCAGCGTCCTCCCCATGAGAAAGGCGCCAGATTTTCTCTCCTTACCAACAATGGAGTCTAATAGTCACACAAACACAAAAGGAAGGCAGATAATTTGGAGACTCGTTACTCACTTAAAAAGGAAACGATCCCATTAGATCACGCCAGTCAAGCCTACCTACTCAAGGAAGGCCGCTCAACACCAGGCAAGAGATCACGCCTTCCT
This sequence comes from Nepenthes gracilis, assembly GCA_033239525.1. Classification (NCBI taxonomy): domain Eukaryota; kingdom Viridiplantae; phylum Streptophyta; class Magnoliopsida; order Caryophyllales; family Nepenthaceae; genus Nepenthes; species Nepenthes gracilis. Next base: position 14,223,439 of record BSYO01000023.1, on the reverse strand, counting down.
AACCAAGGAATGTCACACTTCCCATCATCTATATAACCCTATAGTCTCCACTCTGGAGGGACACGATCTGAATCACGAACACAGACGTAAAATACAACGCAGTGCTTGAGCATATTTTCTCTCAAACGCTTACTTTGCTAATCCCACTCCAAGCCTCCAGATTACAGAGATTGCACCCGCTCCCTGAGGACGGTCCTTCTAAGCTATAACGCTTTCAGGACATAGCTCCACTCGTTCCTTGCGAATATCGAGTCAAGAAACCAAACTCTCAATGAGTCACGAGACGTCTCTACATCTACAGGCCAACACTCCTACCAATCTCATTCTCGTTCTCTCTCTTTTTACTTACCAGTTCACCTTCTTAAAGTTCGAAGGCTTGTTACTGACTTGAGCGTCGGAGTGTTTTCGGTCGGACAACATCCCGCCTATACCTGACCTCTTGTTTACTATAGTGGTGTGCAGGATTCAGACTCGGTTAACGGAGTCGGATCCAAACAATAAAACAAATATGAATCTGTTCGAAGTCGAATCTAAGTACACATCAATATTTAGTATATCTAAGTTGAAAAGGCTTTAAAATCTCATTTTCTGCGCGAAATGATAGAGAAATTGGTGAAAATCCTTTTATACCCAAATCGGTGCATAAGTGCTAGTTAGGTGCGCATCAGACGTCGCCTAGACGCATAGGCTCGTAGAAGCACTGTATTAGGTGTACCTCAGACTCCAGCATTCTGCCTCAATTGTGCATGAGCGCTGCAATAGGTGTATCTTAGGCACCGCATAATTTGCCTAAACTATCCATGAGTGCCTCATAGGTGTCGTGTAGGTGCATAACTATTATCTCTGAAAAAGCACGTTTCGGTGCTACCGTGTTTCGACCCCGTTATAAGTATAGCGGAAGCAATAAAATAAATCAATTAAATTAAATATCCGATACACGTAAGGGATATTTATCTCTAGATGTATAAGCATGCACAATATATATATAATAATGAATAACAATAATAAAGATCCGATTTTTGGTGACGAAGTGAAAACTCGATACCCACAGTATCGAGAAAAACACTCCGAGCTTCAACGGCCAGGGAAGCAATGCACTATGAAAATCAACTTACAGCCCAAAAATAACGCTAACCTAGCCGACTTACTCCCGACGCGTGATCCCTACCAAGGAACTCCTTGGATTTGCCCGCTGCAACGAACCGACACCTTCCGTCTTCAAGCCAATCTTCCCTCTCGTGCCACTTGAATTGCCAACCAAGATCGGGTCTCCTTCTTCAACGCACCATCGTCTCCAACGAAGGTAGAAGGATGAAAGCTTTAATGGTGAAAGAAATAGAAAAAGTAATGAGAAAACCTTTAGAACATGGAACTCAAAATTGTAGCTTTTGGTTTTCTCAAAAGGAACAATCACAATGGAGCATAAGAGCCTTTCTCCTCAAAGGAGGCACGAAAATATTCAGTTTTGAATCCTTCGGGTTTGAAAAAACATAAGCCAATATTTATAGAGGAGCCAAAAACGCGTTCAAAAATCTGCCCGTTGGGCGGCCGCTCGAGCCGGGATCGAGCACGCAGCGAGCGGCCCCCATTCTGGGATTTCGGCTCGAGCGGCCAGAGAGCATGCATCAAGCGGCCCCTATTCTGGTTTTTAGGCTCGAGCGCAATGAGTACGCATCAAGCAGCCCCATTCTCGGATTATGTGCTCGAGCGGCAAGCGGGCACCAGGCGAGCGGGCGGTCCTTGGACGGTGCTCGAGCGCGTGGAGGGCGGACCAATGAATTTTAATGAATTTTAAACCGACCACCCACAACCCGACATCAATAAAATAATACATATGGTCACGGAATATGCAAATAAGACAAATGTCTCTAACAATCTCAAACACGTAGAAGCACGGAGACAGGCGTCATTTTGATGTTGGCTTAATTTCCATCAAATTCAAATTTTTCTCAAAATTTTTTGTTAAATAATTATTCACCATATTTGCTTAATGCATATGACTATAATGTCATTAATCTTATAAAGAAAATCAGGCGTTAGAACCCTAGTAATAGCAAGCTTCTTAAATAACATCTGGTCTCTTTGAACTTGCCATTGTCTAGGATCAATATTTCTTCTGCTATGCGGCCATTGTTGATCAATTGGAAGAGCTCATTTGTGATTCAAATGCTGGAGGAAGCTCTTAATGGTACACTTGTTTGTCTCAGATGAGTACTGTACTAAATCGAACTCTCATTATCTCATCTTTTTCACTTTTGAAATCACCTGAAAAATATACAGACTTTGTTCCTGTCAATGTCAGACGCACAAAATTATATGATTTGGGTTTGTGACTAATAGATTCATCTCATTAATGGGTAGACAGGCCTATAACATGAAACGTGCTGTGTTTTATGTTGATACATTAACCCCAAAAATAACACGATTTAATAAATTCGTTGGGTTGTCACGATAATGAACTGGGACAGTTAAAATCTATAGACCCATCCAAACTTTGTTGTAACTGTGGGTTAACATTTAAATGTTTCTTCTCGTGTTACAAGTATACTGCTATATAACAAGTCACGTATCATATTAACATGTTAAATATGCCTTGTTTTACCCCACAAACACATGTTTATTAAACTGGTTAAGCATGTCGTGTCACGTTATTTGTTCATTCGGTAGGCCATGAACATGTTTGGCTGACAATTATTAAACCCATAACATTCATATCACAAAAGAGCAACCCTTTCTGCTGTTCCAACACTAACCATATGTGTCAAACATGAAATTTATGTGTACGGATTGATAATCCTCAGCTGTGATCTCTGCTAACAGATCGTTGATGGGCTGCTGCAGCTGATTCCAACGCCCAATAAACATGCTTTCTTCATGCCTCCGTTCTCAAATGGGAACGTCTCTGTGTTGGCACCTTTCTTCTTCGTGTTGAAATTTCGAGACACTGCCCTTCAACTACTGACCTTCAGCCTTCTGGGCTGCCTAGACGGCGTTGTTGCTGGGAACCTGAAATTTGATGAATTCTCATTTGTTTTCTTTTTTTCCTCCCTGGCTAAGTATGCAATGTGGCATTCAATAACAGCCTCAAGCAGAGTTGGGATTCTAATTGTACACTATTATTTTCTTTGGAAATACTCATTTTTACATTCATTATTATTTTTGGTATGAAAAAATAAATAGGGTAAAAATTAAAATAGGGTAAAAATTATATCTATTTTTGATAATTTTGATAGTATTGAGTTTACGGTTAGCGTATAAATTAGAGTATTATTATTTGTATATCTACTTATATATCTATTTGTGTTAAAATTATTATTTTTTGGACCGAGATAGAAAAAGAAAAATAAAAATTAAAATGGCATGAGAGATTTATACTTTTTTTTTTATTTTAATTTTAGTTTAAGTGGGCGTATGATTAGGTATATATAGCCCCTTGATTTATCAGCTTAATTTGCTTTTTTTTTTTTTTATCAATTTTATCATCTATTTTATTTTTAATAATAATTTTAGTGATTATTCGTCACTTTCGATGTGACGTGATGCACTCTTGATATAAATATTTTTACCAAAAAGAGTCTCTGACTTTTTAACACTTTTAGAAATTTCCAGCGTCAGTGTTTAATTTTAATAAAAAAAAAACTCTAAAATGAAAATTGAGAATAAAAATTAAAATAATAATAATTTAATATTTTTTTCTGATTATTTTATAGCACCTGCATTAGATTATTTAATGGGAGCGATGTTGTTGGATTTTTTTTAATGTGATTTATTATTTATTTATCAAAATATTTAAAAGATATATCAAAGGAGACCGTGTATTATTTTTTATAAATAGATAAAATGACTCTATATTATTCTAAAATGGCTTAATAATAATTAAAAAAAATATTTTTTAAATATTTTTAATTTAAAAATATTAAAAGATGTTCACGGTGAGGATAATTCCAGCTCGAAAGAACGTTCCCATAAATCATCCTTGACTTGGTCATCGCTGACAAAAAAATACACATCATTTTCATGGAGGACTTGGTCTTCCCAAAGTAATTTAATATAAAAAATAAGTCATAAATATAATTATTTTAAAAATATTTTTTAATAATATAATATTTTTTTATCTATTAATATCAATAAAAACATATTAAAATACATAAGGATATCCATACTCTTAAAGACCATTACTAAGAATAGGAATATATTTGAAAGTTATTATAGGTATTTTTTTAATGATATGATATCTAATATATCTATTTAATTTTATATTATCTTGTATATAATATTATAATTCATGAGAAAATAAATTTAAAACTAAGAACATGTTCAGTAAATAAAAAAATTAAGGCTATTTTTTAAATAAAAAAATTAAGTCATTGGCTGATATTTTTTGAGTTGGCGCTCACCGCTTGCAATTGTCTTTACGGGTTGTAAGGATGTGCTAATTGGTTGCTCGTTTGGGGCATCCCATAGGCCGCGCATTAAGATTTTTTGGGTTTCATAGAGGGGTTTGGGACTTCCTACTTGGATGAACCCGTGCCCCTTTGATTGGACTTTGCTGTTTTTAGCCCATTTTTGAACTGAACTCATCACATATCAACCTAATATAAACCAAAAATAAATTATAACATTAATAAAATACAAATATTATTTCACGACTTATTATGGTATCATTTAATATAATTTTATACAATTTTATCACAATAAATTCTAAAATAACTGTTGGAGATATTTTATAATATTTTAGATAATATAATATTAATGCGTATTTGGATCTGACTTCGAACAAATTCAGATTCACTTGATCGTTTGAATTCGATTTCGTTCATCGAGTCTAAATCCTATACACCACTACAACAAATAAGAGGTCAAGTGTCAGCAAGATGTTATCCCATCGAAAATGCTCCGACATTCAAGTCAATAATAAGCTTTCGAATCACAAGAAGGTAAATAGAAATATAAATTGAGAAAGAGAGCGAGATTGAGGTTGGTGGGAGCCTTTAGATGTAAGAGACGTTCTCGTGACTCGTTGAAAGTATAATTTTCCAACTCAATGTTCGCGGAGAACAAGTGGGAAGCAATGTCCTAAAAGCGTTGAAGTTTAAAAGGATGGATATCAGAGAGTGGGTGAAGTCTCTGGAATCTAAAGGCTTGGAGTGGGATTATCGTGGTAAGCGATTGCTTGCTTAGGGATGAGAGTTTGTGCACTCAAGGATTTCTCCATGGTAGTACTGTGTCGTCTTTTATTCATCTCTGTGTTCGTGTCCCTCCAGAGTGGAGACTCTGTGGGGTTATATAGACGGTAAGGAGGGCGACCTTCCTTGGCCAAGAAGGCGTGATCCTTGCGTCGTGTTGGGCAGCCTTCCTTAAGCGAGAAGGCTTGACTAGTGCATTCTGCTAGGATCGTTTCCTTTTTGAGCGAGTAACGGCTCTCAAGATTATTTGTCTTCCTTCTTTGCTTTTGTTATCGTTAGAGTCTATTGTAGGCAGGAAGAGAGAATCTGGCACCTTCCTCATGGGAAGGGCATCAAATCTGTTGATGCATTCTTTAGAGGAGATTGGCTTCAAAGAAGGTGTGAAATCAAGAAAATGGATCGTTACTTGTCGTGTACAAAAACGTCCGCCAAATTGGGCCTAGCTCATATTAGGTTTTTATCTTTTTGTGACCTGCTACTACAGTGCTTCCGGTCAACAGAAATGTTAACCGTATTGAGGGAGCGTGTTGGCCGCCTAGTTGGTGCTCAATACAATCAACGCTAGCGTTGACCGTCTAAACGCTTATATAGGCTTTTCTGAATTTTGGACTATTTTTCTTATTGGGCTTGCATGCTATGGGCCTACCCATCACTAGCCCGCCATACCAGTGGTCAGAATTCTGGCCTCCGGTATATTAATGATGGGATGCGCTTGTCTTTTACTGATGGTGACGGAGTCGTTGCCCATCTGAAGAAGAGCCTCGAGTACTTCCAAAATATTGACGGGATTTGTTAACCGTTTTTAAAAATTTTCAAGCAACTTGCAAAAAGAAGCATTGGCCATTAGCCGTCCTGTCAGAAAAGGTGTGCCACGTGTCTTCATGTGGTCTATTCAGAATCACGGTATTTAATGAGCCGGAGGAACTGATTTGACGGCTTCCTTTTGGAAAGCGACACGTGGAAGCAATGATGGCGCATACTTTCGAGGCGGTTCTGTGTTCACACTGGCCTTTAAGTTGCCCGTTTGTTTCACCTTGAATTTCCTACGCCTTCCTTTGTTTTTTCGTCTTCCTTAACCCGTAGAAAAGAAAAAATCCTAGTTTTGACCATGGCCTCCGTCGCCGAAATTGCCTCCGTCCTGAGAGAAAACAATGTAAAAGTATTGTATGTGGAGTACAATATTTCACAGGAGATTGCCTTTCGTGTTCCTGGGAAGGACAACAGGGCTTTCCTACCACCTACGGGTTTTGTGACCGTATATGAAGCCCATTTGAGGAGTGGGCTCCGTCTTCCAATTCCTGATGAGTTATTGTCGATTTTTCTGTGCTTCAGGTTCCCACTACTTAGTTCCATGCTAACGCCATCAGGTATCTGTATTCCCTCTACATATACCTCCGTCAATATTTGAGGCTGTTGACGATGTCGATAGTTAGAGGGCTCTTTAAGCTTAATCAGGGAGAGAAGTGGATTTCTTTATCCCCACGCAGCGGTCTTTAGATAAGTACCATCATATATGACTCCCTGAAAAACGGAAGAACTGGTTATTCTTTATTAGCATTGGTGAGTCCTGGCCCTTGTCCAGGGAGTGAGGCCAGGTGTCTGATGTGTATAGGGGGATGCTTTCGGAGGCTGAGACGATGTCCTTGTCTTGGCTGGTTAAACTCATCGTGGATAGCCTTGGAGATTTTCGGAGAGATCACTTGATCTCCCGTATTGAGGCTAAAAAGGCCAAGTGGGGGGCCTCCCTCTCCCATCCAGGAACTCAAAATCCCATCGCCGGATGTCCTGCAGGGGAAGAAGAGGAAAAAGGGCTTTATCATAGGTCCTCTCCCGTCTGATGTCAATCCTCCCAGTCCAAGGCGAAAGAGGGCGGTCTCGATGGCGCCTTCTTCGTCGTTCTCTGGACCAGACTATCTCTCCGCCGGGCGTTTTACGGGTGTAGGTGCCACTTCCGAGATTGAAGTGGAGCTAACTTTTGAGGCCTACGAAGCCAAGTTGAATGCCAGGGCCAGCGGCAGCGTTGTTCTCGCACAGCTTGCGCCATCGGGGCTGACTTCGGATCTATCTATCAGAGCGCTTGGGTCGCAGGAGCTGTCCATTGGATCACCTGCTGTAGAATTGCCGACTGAGCAGCAGGAATCGATTTTGGAGCCCCCCCACCGTTCCTAAGGAGTCAGTCAGGATGGAGGATACTCCAGAGGAACCGTTGGAGGAGTTCTTGGCTGAGGTCGCCGCCGGCCTTGCCCACGTGGTCCCCATTCCTTGCTCACCGCCTTTTGCGTTGGGTTTGGGCGCCAGGCCAGACAGACCAACTCGAAAAATTTGAGAGGTATAAATTATGTTACCTGCCTTATCTTTAGGTTTGTCTTTTCTAACTTTTTTTTTGTGTGTGTGCAGGCTGATAAGGTCTCGGGTGCAATTGCCAAGGCGCTTAGGCAGAGAGACATGGTGATCTTTGATAGGGATATGGAGATTGCCTAACTTGATTCTAAGCTGGAGGGTCAGGGAGCGGAGTATCGAGAGGACGTGGCTGCCCTGAGAGTCTGTCTTGGCGAGCATGGAGGCGGAGAATAAGAGCCTGAAAGCAGAGGTCACTCGTCTGAAGGAGGAAACCGAGCGGGTCAAGGGGCACCTCGATCAGCTCGCAGGGCAAATGGCTACCCTGGAGAACGATCTAAACCTCCGCATTCGTCCTCACGAGGTCGCGGATATGATGATGTCACGGTTGTGGGAAGAGATCAACATTAGTCGGCGTATTATGCGGTTGGTTGATCCTGACTTCCCTATGGATCTCATCAACTTGTCAAACCGGTCAGCGCAGTCTCGGGACAGCCTTGTGGGGGAGTCACAAGACAGACAAGGGCCATCGCCGCCTCCGTAGTTTTTGGTGATTGCAGTTTTCTCTTTTTGGTTCAATTATGTAAACGTATTTTATCGTAAACAATAATACGAATAGCTTTGTGCATGTCACATGTTCTTGCTTTTTTACGGCTACTTTTTGTATTTTGCTTCTTTGCTATTCTTGGCGGCCAACTGGGCAAGATTCCTATGAGTTGGCCGCCCGTCTTGTTTTTGGGTGTTTATGGCGTTTCCAAAGGAGTGGAGTCTTTGGGTGCGTTTTTTAGGCCGTCACTTGTGTTAAGCCAGCCTAGTATTCGCTTGTGAGTAAAGCTTAGTGGTGCTATTCAAGTGCAGACTTGGGCGGCCCGCTTTGGTGGAGTGTTTTGCTCCGGTCAACAATCGTTGACTGATTACGCTATCTCCTTATGAAGGAGGTTGTCGATGTTGCTGTGTCGCCAGGCCAAAGGGGCCAAACTGGGTAGCAATGCTTCCCTCAAAACTTAAGCTTCATTTCTGTCCTTCGCTCTTCAACTAAATAGAGTGTCTTGGAGCCCTACAGAACGCAAAAGCTCTCCGACACTCCATCTCTCAATTGGCCGACATGTAGTAGTTTTTCAGACTGAGGAGCTCTTCAATATTCCAGTCAAACTGAGGAGCATTCCGACATTCCGATCAGATTAAGGAGCTTTTCGGCTCTCGAGACGGTCACCTTTGTTGCCAAATCTTCTCTGGCCTGTCGGAGCTCTCATCGTCGGATCTTCTCTGGCCTGCCAGAGCTTCTCTGGCTTGCCGGAGCTCTGCCGCCCGATCTCTCGAGCCCGCCAAGCTCCTCTTCATCGGATCTTCGGATCTTCTTCGGCTGCCAAAGCTCCTCTTGCGCCGGATCTTCTCCGAGCTCCTTTTCATCGGATCTTCTCGGGGCTGCTGAAGCTCTTTGCCTCTTCTCGATCTTCTCCGATCTTCTCCGAAACTCTTTGCCTCCCGAGATCATCTCTAACTCTCACCGCCGCGAATCATCTCTAACTGGAACTGTAGTAGATCTCTCTCGGCCTGGGCGGAACTCATCGCTAGATCTTCTCTTGCCTGTTGTAGCTCTTCGTCACCAGATCTTCTCTGGCCTGTCGAAATTTTTTGCCGCCAGATCTTCTCTGGCTTGACCTTCACCTCGCAGCATTGCTCCGGTCAGTAGGCCGATCCCGCTGCAACCTAATGCATGGCAACAGACCCTATAAAAGTTATGGCAAAACATGCAATTGGGGCTCGACGTGCTCGACCCACCACCCATTGCACCACATAAAATATTATCTAGCCCAGCGCTGCACTGGTCCGAGTCACCTGAGGTAGTATGAGCTGACAACAGGACCTAAACTACTCGCCAACAGGCTACCTAGTGCGGCAATAGCATGTTATCCAATCAATTCATGGCACAGGACCAAATCCTATGGAGCATAGGGGCCATAGGCCAAGGCGCCTATCAAAGTGCCCTGACGACCCTTCGAAGTGGTGCACGCTAGCCGTACACTTGATACGGTGAGCCAATTACAAAAGCACCACTTACGCGCCGATGACGATTCCACGCCAAATCCAGGTAAGTCTTGTATATACCATACTGTTTGCTTGAATCATATTTTCGTTAATAAGATAGAAATATTACCTGCTCATATGAGTGATTGCATAATACTGCATAAAATCATGCGACCTAGACTACCCCTAAGTCGGGCGGATTTTCATCCTTTCGTAACTAAATCCTCGTCATCCAGGCGGCTCATGAGCGGTCGAATTAAACACTGATCATCCAGGCGGCCCGTAAGCGGTCAAATTAAACCTTGGTCATCCAAGCGGCCCATAAGCGGTCAAATTAAACCCTGGTAATCCAGGTAGCTTGTAAGCAGTCGAATTAAACCTCGGTCCCATCACCGAGCGGCCTATGTATGGTCAAACTCAAAACTTTAGGGGGCCTATAAATCTGTCCAAATGGATAAGGGATTACTGTTCAACCGACAGTTCCTAATTGGTTACCGTGCCCATTGAGCAGTTTGGATAACGGAAGGAAGTTGCTCGTTTCGGTCGGTTACGGTGAGTTCCATTAACGTGCAGGAAGATGACCATGGGCCGTCCTGACTGGGCCGACGAGCTCATCCATTTGCTTTTGCCCATGCTGGCTGACTGGACCGATCTAGAACATTATTCAGTCTTGAGCTAATCCCTTTTGTTAATAGGCCTTTTTCCTAAGTCGGACTGGCCAAACCCATCAGATCTATCTCATATAATTTAGTCATTTAAATTGACAGGTGTATGGAAGAACTCTAACAGCCCTTTGTACTGACATGTAATTGTTGAAATTACGTTACTGATATACTGGTTCTATATTATATTGTCAGTTCATATTTTCTTCTTGTGAAACATCTCATAGGAGAGAAGTGAGAGGAAAGGACACGCCACCATGTACTGTAGATCTTTTAAAATTTGAGAATTGTTTTGAAGATATCCTTGGAACGCCTTCCGGTACATGACATCATTTATTCATTTGTTCTTATATAAGCATATTAGTATGTATATATGGATGGGAAGTCATGTCATTGAGGGTGGTTAATTGGTGCCATTCCAAAATAACATTCTTAAAATCTGGGTATTTAAACCCATCTCTGGATATTCTTGATAGGACTTTTACAACCTCAAAGCCAAAGGCTTTACGATCATGGCAGTGTTCTTGACTTTATTCTTCATTTATTAACCCTAATCGAAATTAATTCCTTGTGCAGCTTACCATCCCTCTGATCCAATCTGAAATGGAGAAAACTCTGCAGTGGCTCGTTCCTTTTGCTAGGAGCACAATCAAGTAAGACTGCTAGATGCTTGTTAGACTCCCTTCCGGAAGAAAAAAATGAAAAATGAAAAAAAGAAGAGCAACGAAAATAATAATTTCCTTCCCATTGTCGCAGCTGGAATTGCATTTATCATCTTTAGAATTAAGTTCCATTTTTCCTATGTGTGGTTTTTTTTTTTTTTTTTATTTCCTTGAATTTTCTGTGTTTTTGCTGATTTATTGCTGACTGTTGCATGTTTTCCTTCTGGAATTTTGGATCTAATTCAGAGCTCTTCATGGGTTTGGTTGGGTTGGAAAATGGGCAAATACCGGGTGAGTTTAAAATTAGAGAAAATCATGCATGTATAATTTTTTTAGAAATAATGACGTGGCACCTACTACGTGGGCCCACCCAATAGAAATGTAAAATAAAGAAAAATACGTTACTCAACAAGTGCCACGTCATATTTGCCTGTAAAATTGTATTAAAATTATAGTAAGAATAGTATTTTTCTTAAAATAACTAGCCATTCCTTCATTTACCATTTTTGTGGCATATGGCTTCAGGTCTGACGGAAGCCAGAACTTGATTAGAATTGAGACCCTACATCACGCGGACAAGGCAAAAACCGAGGCTTACATTCTTGATCTAGTGGTGTGGCCTCATCAACTTACGAGTCTGTCAAGAACTACGCAAAGCAGTGAGACCAAATCTCTTGTCCGATCCTCCAACCAAAAGACCATTCACTTATCTCTGCATAAATCTATTTACCTATCCTCGATGCTTGCAGTTGAAGACCAGGAGATGCTTTGTAATGTGGCAAAGAGGAAATTTATGCCGGGGATAAGCAAGAGCCTGTAATTCAAAACCGTTAAGACGAGAGTAGGAGAGCACCATAGGTTGAGCAAGAGCAACAGCCATTCTCCGACAAGGGAAAGCAAGGAGAAGGTGCATTTGGCTCGGAGGCCATCTTTGTGATTGACTTTGACGTCGATCGGATCCTATCAATGGACCATATCGATCGAGTTAGAGATCTGTGAGCATAGATGTGGAAGAGTATGATTTTCGGGTCAGAAATGGTGATTATGATAATAATCGGAAGTTGCTTAAAGTGGGAAGATGAGTGATGAAAGCTATGAACGCCGATTTCTGACTACTTGATGAGATGCCTGTATCGATCGAATGTGCAACAATCAAATTAGTCATCTATTTCTTCTTTTTTGTGTGAAATTTACAAAGAAAATGAGTCGTGAACAATTTTTCTATACTGTTCAAATATATTTGATCGAAGCATCCTGTCAAAATTTATTCCCATCGAAATTTTCTAAATCTATAAAGTATTACAGTTTGATACAATTTCAAATTTTGATTTTTGATAATGTCGATACAATTGAAATTACAATTAGTGCATAAATTAGAGTATTATTATTTATATACTTATCTGTATATTTATTTGTGTCAAAATTATGATTTTTGGGGTACAGATAAAGAAGAAAGAATAAAAATTAAAATGAAACTAGAGATTTATATTATAGCTATATATTTTTTTTTTTATAATTTTTGTTTAAGTGGGCTATGATTAGGGATATTATAGCCCCTTGATTTATCAGCTTCATTTGCTTTTTCTTTCAACTTCATCATCTATTTTAAAAATAATAATAATTGTAGTAATTATTCGTCACTTTCAACGTGACATGATACATTCTTGATATAAATATTTTTACCAGAAAAAGTCTCTGACTTTTAACACCTTTAGAAATTTCCAGCGTCAGCGTCTTAACTTTAATAAAAAAAATTCTAAAATAAAAATTGAGAATAAAGAATTAAAACAATAATAATTTAATATTTTTTCCTAATTATTTTATAGCACTTGCGTAAGATTATTTAAATAGAGTGATGTTTTTGGATTTTTTCTTTTGATATGATTTGTTATTAATATAAAGAAATAGATAAATAATATTATATAAATATATTTGGAATATCCTTTATGTGCCGACATATGGGAATGGGGATCCTGATTTTTCCAATTTTCTGTTTCTTCCTACTTCTCTCTTTTTAGCCATTGGATTAATTTTATATTAATTTAATATCCGATTAATAATATAGATAAATAGATTATATAATATATCAAATAAGATGCCTAAAATATATTATGTGTTATTTTTTATAAATAGATAAACGGACTTTATATTATTCTAAAATGGCCTAATAATAATTTTAAAAAATATATTTTTTAAATATTTTTAATTTAAAAATATTAAAAGATGTTCACAGTGAGGATAATTCCAGCTTGAACGAACGTTCCCATAAATCATCCTTGACTTGGTCTTGGCTGACCAAAAAGATACACATCATTTTCATGGATGACTTGGTCTTCCCAAAGTAATTTAATATAAAAAATAAGTCATAAAAATAATTATTTTAATAATATAATATTTATTTATCTATTAATATCAATAAAAACGTATTAAAATATATAAGGATATCCGTACTCTCAGATGTCATTACTCAGAACTGGACTATATTTAAAAGTTGCCGTGGATATTTTTTAATAATATAATATCTAATTTATTTATTTATTTTTATATTATTTTGTACCTAATATTGTAATTCATAAAGAAGTAAATTTGAAAATAAGAGTCTGTTCAGTAAATAAAAAAATTAAAGTTATTTTTTAAGAAATATTTATAATTTTTTTTAAAAAAATATGTTCAATTTTATCTATTTTTATTTAGAAAACTAAAAAAATAGATTTTCTTTTTTTATTTTTTCAGTGTTGAACAAAATTTATATTAGTTTTTAGAATTGTTTACTAGTTACAAAGTAATTTTTTTTACAATTTTTTTAAATGATACTTATATAAAATTATTTTTAAAATATGTGAATATAAAAATATTATTTTATAAGATATGAAATATAATTATGTGTATTTAATAAATAAATAAATAAATAAACTTTAATCTAATTTATAATCAAATTTATTTATATTTTTGATTTTTTAGTTGAGTTAATGTTTTTATAAGAATTATTAAATTAATATAAATTAATAATTTTTATTATATGTTAAGTGGTTGAAAGTTTATAAATAATTATTAATAAATAGTAACTTATTAAACTACTTATATGTTAATAGAAAAAAAAACATATTTTTCTAAAAAAATTATCAAAAATAAAAAATATATAAAAAAAACCAACGACAGAGGAAAGTAGAAGTCTAAAAACTTTTGTAAATGAATAAAATCACAGTAAAAAATTAAATTATTTTGGTAATATATCAAATTGATGCGTACCTGGCTTCTGGTTATAGTATGAATTAGAAAGCCTTCTAATTTTCTGCTGCAGGTCGATTTGGATCGGGTTTGATTTTCGTTACTATTAACCTGAAATCTACACACTACAAATTACAAACAAGATATTAGAAAACGACGGAAGGTTATCCCACCGCAAACACTTCGATACTCAAGTCAAAAATCTTTTGCTATGAATGAAAGAATACACGCTTAGAAGTAAATATAACGATAATGCAAAGATACAGGGATGAGGAGAGTATAAATGGAATGTGTTTGGAAATCTGGGCTTCGAGAGTTGCATTATTATAAATGGCTCACTAACTCCGTCGGGAAGCAGCAGTGACTTGAGGAAAGAGAGTCGATTCTTTCTCCTCGAGACCTGAAAATTTTTGGTGAATAATTAGATGCTTGATCTCTAGTCACTATTTGGGCTTAAGATTGAGATTTCTTCTTCCCTTAGTAAGAGAGGGCATTTATATACTCCCTTTGGGAGGCTTTGGGAGCCAGAACTCCTAACAAATGGTTTGTCAGGATTCGTCGGCCACGCCAACGGCGTCAGTTGTCATTTTGCGGAGACAAGAGGACTAGTGTTGGGTGTGAACAACGCATGGTCTATTGCCCGCACATTGATTTGAAAATTTTTGGTGAATAATTAGATGCTTGATCTCTAGTCACTATTTGGGCTTAAGATTGAGATTTCTTCTTCCCTTAGTAGGAGAGGGCATTTATATACTCCCTTTGGGAGGCTTTGGGAGTCAGAACTCCTAACAAATGGTTTGTCGATTAAATCGCCCGCCATGCGTGTTGTCATTTTGCGGAGACAAGAGGACTAGCGTTGGGTGTGAACAACGCATGGTCTGTTGCCCGCACATTGATTGGTTAAGTGGCTGCAAGGATGGGGTGCGTTGTGGCTTGCAACGTTGACCCTTTCTCCCATTGGCTTACATTTTTTGTACTAGCGCCTGTCGTCTGTAAGGTGTAAGGGCGCACTGATTGGTTGTTCGTCTAGGGCGCCACGTAGACGACGCACTAGGATTCTTTGGGTTTCATAGAGGGGTTTGGGCCTTCATGCTTGGTCAAACCCATGCCCCTTCTATTGGGCTTTGCTGTCCTTGGCCCATTTTTGAATTTAACCCATCACATATAAATCTAATATAAACTAAAAATAAATTAAAACATTAATAAATTATGAATATTATTTCACGGCTTATTAGGACATCATTTTAACATAATTTTAGACAATTTTATCACAATAAATTCTAAAATAGCTGTAGGAGATATTTTATAATATTTTAGATAATATAATATACATTTATTTATATTATTAAATTTATATAAAAATAAATAAATACACTAATAATTCAATGGGAATTGCTGTTTGACGCGTTTTTTGCCAAAAAAAAAAATTGACTGGGTCTCACTTTCATTATTTTGGCTGGTTTTGTTTAAAAATGTTAACTTAATTTATTTTAATTATTATTATCTGATTAAAATCAAATAATTAATTTTTTTAAAAAATATAAATAAATAATATAATTATTTAATTAATATTAAATAATTATAATTAAAAAAAAGGTCAAGTCAATTTTATTTCTAGAAAGGTAAGAGCCTAGGCGAGGGTGAGAGAGCGCGGGCGCGAGCGTCTCAGTTTACCGTGTACGCATCCCGTGTGAGTCGGGTTTTGAGTGTAGTTGTTGCTTATTGGCCTTCTCTATTCCCATTGCTCGCTCCCAAAATCTCCACCCATCACCATCATCATCATCATCGTCATCAATCATGTCCTTCTGTTCCTGAGGAAATTCCAAAGATTAGTTGAATTTCTTGTGTAAACACAGATCCGATTGTTTTGTTCACTCTTCACTGGGGTCAGCTTCACTTTCCCATTCTGTTCCGTGTGACTGTTCAGTTATTTGTTTGAGCTCAGGTGTTCTGGTGTTTGTAACGATTTAAGATTTTCTATTTATTCCCATATTTTACCCCATGAAAAATGGCGCTTAGTTACGTACCAAGAACAGGAAGTGGTGCTTAATTCCTGTAGGTCTGTGTTTTCCTGACTTTGGTCCCATGTCTTTACCGTTATTGCGTCTCTCCTAATTTTATAGTCTCAACGACTATCTGCAGCTTTGCTTGTGATTGATTATAGCTGCGTCTAGTTGATTATTTCACTTCATTGCAGTTTTTCGTTTGATTTATTTTCTACTGAGTAATGGGTTTTGCTCTGTTCTTTTATCTGCAGCTCACGAAATGGAATCAGTGGTGATCGCAACGGCACTACCAGTAGTGTAGATATATCACAGTGTTATTTTTTTTTGGTGATTGAATTGATCGAAATCTCAAAATCACTGTGGTTCATCGGTGTTAGGTTTGACTGATTGGAGGTGGTTTTGGATTTCTGTGTAGGCTTCTGCGTAGGGGCTTTGATCAATTCTGCTAAAAAACCAAAATCACGTAGGGGAAGTTTGATGAGAAGTGAAGTATAATCTTTCATCTGTGATATAATGGGCGGGATTTGCTCAAGAAAAGCCACTGTTGAAAATGTTCCTAGTGGCAATTTCTCACATGTCAGTGGACATCATAATGACAGGTCCATGTTGGCCTTGGAGTGCCGTGCATTGCCCACGAAAGCTAACAATAGTTTGGCATCTTCATCTGTTGGAGAGGCCGTAGAAAAGCAATTAGAAGAGCACTTTTCGTTTCCTGAATTGAATGCAAATTCGCCTGGGTTTGATTTGCATTCATCTGGGATGAATTTAGATGATATCCATGATGGTATTCCACGCTTGTCTAGGGCTTTATCGGACAAATCTAAATCAACTAGGTCCAAGCAGGTTGCCGTCGCAAAGGTAAAATTGTAACTCATCATTGCATTCGTTCTCCTGTTAAGCACGGATACTTTCTTGCATGTTCCCGTCGAAAATTACATTATGGTTGTGGCTTACCAGCCGTTTATTTCATTATATCATGACATAAGAACACTGTGAATATCTTTCATCCAGTAACTTTGCCCTTATGCTCTCTAGACGTTTCCTAATCAAAATTTAGCACCTAAACCAATTACAATCTCAGTTCATTGTATTAAGGATATAATATCATTCCTTATTAAATATATTTTATTTTTTTTCTAAATTAAAATATCACTATCGTTTGATTTAAGTTACTTATATATATTTCGATATACATAATATACCTCCTAAATTAGAGAATCAATATCTTTTAATTAAGATTATTTATGTAATATCTATTAGTACAGCTTTTTTAGTTTAGGTTGCCCCCATCATCTATAGAATGATTGCCTGTTGTATAGTTATAAACATACAAAAAAATATAGAAATTATTTTTTTATTTCTCTTCATATTTATACATGGTATCAATGGCAGGTTCATTAGTCTTGTGAACCATTCTCCTGATTTAGTGGTGTTGCAATTCCTTGCTCACTGCTAAAATTAGTGAGGCATCATTGCATGCCATCTAATTTGGCAACCACTGCTAAAATTAAAACTCTCTTGGATCCCTATTGACCATTGCAACTGCTACGATCGCCCCTCGAGATTCAGTCTCTTTATATCATGATTAGAAAATGCATCATTAGCTAACTTCAGATCTGGTCTCATCGGCTTCTCATCCTTGTTTCACACCTATCACCAACGTCGGATCTATGTTTCATTGGCTCCATTGCCTTTCCCTTTTAGCATAACCATCATCACCGTTGTAGCAACTTTCTGGTGTAAGAGACGATCAAAACACCATGCCTCACACATTTTTTGAAAATCAAACGCGTCATTTCGCATTTGGTGAAGTAGAATCACTAATCGCAACATCTCACTAAACACAACATTTCTAGTCCATTTTGTTTCAGATCTCCATATGCCCACATTGAGAGCAAGAGAGTGCTTTCCACGGCCCCAAACCTTGGCCCACTAACTCGCCTTTAGACCAGGCCCACTGCCGGCTGCCTTCCTCTTCCACTGGCATTTACTCACCATTGTCAGCCGATCCATTGGTGAATTTTCGGTGACTTTTCAGGCGACCTTTTTCCAATGACTTCCGGTGTATTTTGGCTATCTTTTGACAATTTCCTGGCATCCTCCGATGACTTAAAGTTGCTTTTCTGGCCACTTTTCTGGCGCTATTCTAATGACTTTTCCAATGTATTCCTGTGATCTTTTGTTAACTACTCTGGTCACATTTCCGATTACTTCAAGGGTAGGCCAACCTGTCTCATCTTTTATAATTTCATCTTTTAATGCAGCTGATCTTGAGACATTTGTGAATTAGGTTCTATCTCTTACGTTTACTGCATTGACTGTCTCTTCAGGTATATTTTCGTCTTGATTTCTTGATTCTACTTATTGTAATCAAATAATGTCTAATTCCTTCTTAATGTCGAATAAAACCTCTTCAACTAATATCCTTGTTATATATATTAATGATGGTTGCCCTTCAATCATATTGGCCATGTATTCACTCTCGACTTTTATATTTCAAACACTTGTCATATTCCTAACTTATTTCTAACTCTTATATCTGTTAGTGAACTTGTTGAATGTGGTCTTAGCTTAACATTTTCTCATAAGGGTTGTCATGTTCGAGATCAAAAGACGGACTAGCTTGTTGGGATTCAGTAATAAAATTGGTTGCCTTTTTAGCTCACATCTCTATGTCTCTCGCATTTATTTGTTACTGTTGTCTTTTCTAGTCTTTGGTATAGTCGACTTGGTCACCTCTTATTGCCTCGTGTTTGGTTCTTAGTTTCTAATGGTTGCTTAGGGAATGTTACTTTTGACTTTTTGATTGTATGTATTGTCATTTAGGCAAACAATCAATCTTATCTTTTAATAAAAATGATTTTTGGCTTTCATGCCCTTTGATTTGGTTCATTATAATATTTGGAGTCCTGCCAATGTTCTCGCTAAAAGCAAGTCTCGCTGTTTTGTTATTTTTATTGACAATTAGTCTCGCTATACATAGATTTGTCTTCTATATAATCGATCTAAGTTACTTGATGTTTTTCATAACTTTCAACAGATGTTAAAAATTCAATTCGATCGCATAATCAAAGTCTTTCATTCTGATGATGGTCTGAAAGATACCTCTATCTCTTTTTTAGACAAGTTTCAACAAATTGGTATTGTGTCTCATCACTATTATCTTTTCACTTCCCAACAAATTGGTTGTGCTAAACACAAATTCGTGACGTTTTTGATGTTGTTCATACTCTTCTCCTCTCTTCTTCTCTTCTTGATTCCCTTTGGGAAAAAGTTGCTCTTATAACTATTTATACTATTAATCAAGTTCTCTCATTTCAAATCAAACTCCATTTGGGCATCTTTATAAAAAAAGTTCTTGATTATTCTCTTCTCAAAGTTTTCAGTTGTTCCTACTTTGTTCTACTTCCTTTTCAAGAGCATACCAAACTTGGACCTCACTCTAGACTTTGTTGCTTTCTTTGTTATGGCATTGAACATAAAAATTATCAGAGCTACGATCCTATAACCAAGCATTTTCATATTTCTAGGAATATTCAGTTCTCGGAACACAAAAACGTCACTGATGTCACTTCCTTTCAAATACTTTTTCTTCTTCTTGGATTTTAATTGACCTAACCATCAATCCCTTTCCCTTGCTGTAAGACCTGTAAGCTTTACTACTCCTAATGAATCTAGATCATCTGATGCCCTCGATGTCACAATCACGCCCTCAGAGGAGTCCTCCCCTTTGGATATTCATTGCTCCAATTGAGTATGTGCTCTTCCTATCCATCTTCGTGACTATCACTTTTTTTTACTATTGCTGCTCTTTATAAGATACACAGTTATTGTGAAGCATGCTCTAACCCTCTCTAGTACCAAATTATGACCGCAAAGCTTGATGCTCTTTACAAGACTCACAATTGGGATTTGGTTACTCTTCTACTTGGTGAGATTGCAGTAGGGTGCAAATGGGTAAGCAAATGGAAAATAAATTCTAATGGTTCGAAAATATGGCACAAAGCTCGTCATATGGCCAAGGGCTTTACTTAGGAGTATGACATTGATTATGAAGAGACTTTCTCTCTTGTTGCCTGCGGCACTTTTCTCTTGGCTGTAACTGCTGTACGTTAATGGCTTTTATTTCAAATGGATGACAAGAATGTATTTTTTCATGGAAACTTGACTGAGGAAGTCTCTATGAAGCCTCCTCCCTGTCATCCTCATTCTCCTGAATAGGTATATCGTTTTCGATGACCATTATATGGTCTTAAACATACTCCTCATGCTTGTTCTGTAAAGTTCAGCTCTACTATCGTATGGTTTGGATTTGCCTATAGTCCTTATGACTCTTCCCTTTTTACTTGTCATATAGATGCCGGTTCAAGAGCTTTAAATCAAGAAAACTAAATTTTGTGAGCTTTAAATCGAGAAAACTAAATTTTGTGAGCTTTAAATCGAGAAAACTAAATTTTGTGAGCTTTAAATTGAGAAAATGAAAGTACAAAAACTCCAAATTTTGTGAGCGGTTGAATGAAATAAAATTCAAAATACAGTTGGAAGGCCTAACAGTAAATTAGAAGTGAGATTAGTAACTGTAGGAAATTATTTATAAAAAAAAAGGTTGTAGGGCATGATGTTCTGATCCAATATCTCCCGTCCGGTAAATTTGCCCTGATTGCTCTCTAGACGTATCCTAATCAAGATTAACATCTAAACCAATTACGATTCAGGTCATTGCATATTGGGTGCATAGTTTGGAAGAATATCAATTTCTTCCACCAAAAGAGGCCCTAGTAAATAATTAGGGAAGCTTTGAATAAAGAGAAGTACAGAAACTCTGAATTGTATGAGTGGTTGAATAAAATAAAATTCAAAAGTACAGGAGGAAGGCCCAACAGTGATTTAGATGTGAGATTAGTAACTGTAGGAAATTGTTAAAAAAATAAGTTGTAGGGCATGGTGTTCTATTATGTGGCCAGATTCCTCTATCTCAGAAATAAAAGAAAAACAAGGTTAGCTTATGATCCAAGCGGGTTACTATATCCATTTTCCGTTGTTTTTAAGATAAAACCCTACTTTGGGCTATGTCTATTAGTTTACCCAAACAATCGGATAGTAATAAAAAGAAGGTTTCGGAGAAGTACTATCACATGCTGCCACCCATGACTCTGTAACTGTGCTTCACTTTGAGGTGCTCCTATTACCTAAACTAATTCATATCATGGATGTTTTAATGTGGAGGAATCTTACTGTTTTGGTCAGTAAGCGAACAAAGTGTATTACTTGGACGCCTAGAGGGCACCAGCCAAATACAAGGAAAATACGATTGATAGAAATTTAACAGCACTGTAAAGGTTTCAAAGAGCTTAGTTTGCATTGAATAAGATGCAAGTGAATAACTCTTCTTCCAAAGAGTTTCTCTAAAAATAAATAAAAATTTGCTTCATCATGTGTTATGCTAGAAGTTACATTTGTACTGCCTGGGTGCTCTCATTGAGGTAAGGAAGGGGAACTGGTGGTTGTTCTCCAAGGGATGGTGCTCAGTCTTGTGCAGATTGTGATGGAAATCCGTCTAAGGAAGGGGAACTGGTGGTTGTTCTCCAAGGGATGGTGCTCAGTCTTGTGCAGATTGTGATGGAAATAAGAAAGAATTGAGGAAAGAGTGGACTGAAGTATCAAAGCTTGCTTGAGTTAATGAGTGCATATTGCTTTTGAAAATGAATTCCGAGATCGGATCGGGTTGGTTGTTCTCCAAATTTCATTTATGAAA
The DNA here is from genome assembly GCA_033239525.1 of Nepenthes gracilis. Taxonomy (NCBI): domain Eukaryota; kingdom Viridiplantae; phylum Streptophyta; class Magnoliopsida; order Caryophyllales; family Nepenthaceae; genus Nepenthes; species Nepenthes gracilis. The sequence continues at coordinate 14,201,575 of BSYO01000023.1, read as the reverse complement.
GAATATGGAGATCAAAGCTTGCTTGAGTTAATGAGTGCATATTCTTTTTGTTAGAGGCATTTGTCTAATTGTATTCCGTGAGTATACAGAAAGTGATTTATCCGTTCTAAGGAAGGGGAACCGGTGGTTGTTCTCCAAGGGATGGTGCCTTACCAGTGCAGATTGTGATGAAATAAGAAAGAATTGAGGAAAGAGTGGATCAAGATCAAAGCTTGCTTGAGTTAATGAGTGCATATTGCTTTTGTTAGAGCATTTGTCAAGATATTCCGCGAATCAAAGTTATTTCATGAGCCTAAAATCAGATTAAGGGTGCCCGCTCATTTCGGCTTCCTCGGTTGCTCGAAAGTTTTTTTGCACCCACTATAAATATATGCCTTATGTTTCAAACCCTAAGCACACCAAAGCATTTTGGCTATTTCTTCTTCTTTTTCATCTTGCTCCATTTGAGAAAACCGAACCTATTATGCTCTACAACGTTGTCCTCATGTTCTAACGGTTTTCTCTTCGTTTCTCTTTTCTATTTAAACTCTTACAACCTTTGTGGGAGACGTTGTTTTGGCACTTCAAAGGGAATTTGATGTGAAGGCGGAAAGTGTCCGTTCCGTTGCCGCGGGCAAATCCAAGGAGTTCCTTAGTAGGGATCACGTTACACTATTAAGTAATGAGTTTACCACCCGATGTAAGTTGATTTTCATAGTGCATTGCTTTAAAACTTGAGTGGCTTTAATCGATAGGGTATGACAAAGTTTTTCACTTTTTTCTCGATAAAAATTTTCGAAAAAAACGCTTTATCTTTGTTGCTTATAATTATTTGTATCACTCGTTAGATCTAGTATTAAATATCTTTACGTGTATTAGATATTTATTATTATACGCCAGGATTCTTTTGAAAATGAAGAGATCAGATCGGGTTGTAAATTTCATTTATGATATAGAAAAGTAGTTACAGAAAGTGATTATGAGGAATTTCAAAGAAAATCAAAGTTATTTCATGGCATCAAATTAAGGGGGTTTATCAAGTTTTGGCTATTTCCTTTATGGGTCAAGATTAAAAGACAATGAGGTTGTTTTAAAGGTTTGAGGGTATGAGGGATGCTTTTACACTATCAAAATCCAGAAGAGGAATGTCATAAGTGCAGAAAAAAAGGCTTTAATCATATGTGAAGTATGACAAGGAAAAAAACCTTAATTCATGCTGGACTAGCCAAGCAAATGAACGAACAGTTCACCAAAGTAGAGTGACAAAGCCGAGAATCATTGGATTGCCTTTTTCAGTTCTGTTTTAAGGAGCTTTTGGGCATACTTCTCGGACCATTTTTCCAAGATCAAATTTTTGTAGATGGGCTAAACATCACCCCATTGTATTTATCTATCTTCATGTCTTTGTATGTAAAAAAAAAAAAGGTTTGTAGTGCATTTTCTCATATCAACAAATAGAAGAATATACATAAGGCAAAGTGGAATATTTAGGTCTCACTTTTTTTTTCCTTTCACTTAGCTTGACATGATTTTTAATAGGTTAATTGCCACTGGGCTCCTGTTATTATCCCGTAAAGATGCTCCTATTTTATAATCTATGTTGTGAGAGAGGGTCTAGTGGCATATTATGTTGTAGGGTATTTTCTTGGGACATGGATTATCAACTTTATGTTTTCTTGCATGGATGTACTCCAATAAGACTGAAGTATTTTATTGTTTGATTTATTTATTTTTGTTATTTTTGTTGTTATTTTTGTTATTTGGGATTTTTTCACTGCTCAGCTATTGCTTGTTTATCTGATGAAAGTAAATCGGGCTTACCTATTTTAAAGTGCTATCCCATTGCTTGTCTATTCAACTTTCTTGAATCAGCAAAACGAGCCGTGTCCTCTTTTTCTTGTGTGTAGGTGTCAGAGATGAGCTCCTTTTTGGGCAAAGCGGGCTCTGCTGGGCTGGGGAAGGCAGTAGAAGTTCTAGACACACTTGGTAGTAGCATGACTAGTTTGAACATGGGCGTGGGTTTTGTTTCAGGCGTGACCATTAAAGGGAATAAGATATCAATATTGGCATTTGAAGTTGCCAACACTATTGTTAAAGGTGCGAACCTGATGCAATCTCTTTCAAACGATAACATCAAACATCTGAAGGAGGTGGTTCTCCCCTCAAAAGCTGTGCAAAATTTGATATCAAAAGATGGAGATGAACTTCTGAGAATTGCTGCTGCTGACAAGAGGTAGGTACCGTGGGAACACCTAAGTTGCTTCTATAATTATTTTCCATGTTTTTTACCCTGCTATTTGTTTCTTATAATGACTTTTTCCCTTTATTCATTTTTTAGGGAAGAACTAAAAGTATTTTCTTGGGAGGTTGTCCGGTTTGGAAATCGTTGTAAAGATCCTGAATGGCACAATTTGGATCGTTATCTTGAGAAGTAATATTAATTGCATTATAGGATATTGTGCATACTTTCTCAACGTGGGTGATAGGTTTTAATTCGCACACTCATCTCCTACTCTCAGGTTGGCTTTAGAACTCACACCACAAAAGCAGTTGAAAGAAGAAGCTGATACAATTATGCAGCAATTGATGACGTTGGTTCAGTATACTGCTGTGAGTGATTTGTCCTAACTACTGATGTAAATATTGGCTGATACATATTGATATCGGGCCCTGTAATATCGATATTTTTCAACATTGCCACAATATCGTAATATATTGCCGTATTGGTAATATGTCATAATATATCAGCCGATACACCCCCGTCAGCTTACAATTTTTTTGATACCATTAAGTTTGTCCGATATGTCTGATACTAATATAATTGCGACCAATACAGATATCGATACTAATGCCAATATTTTCATCTATAGTTCTTTCCTGAAAGTTCTTCTAGTTGTATTAATCCTTAATTATGCTCACTTCTTAAAAAATCCCATCAACTGTTAGTTGAAGTCAATTAGCACAGAATGAGGATAGTTTCCAATTGATAAGCAGCTAAGGATGTGGGAGACATATTATTTGGGAAGACTGGATGAAGTTAATCAGTGAAGGCCATCCTGTATTTCTAAATGTGAAGCATCACTAGAATTATAGTGGTGATATTTAAATTTTTATGAGATTAATTGTGCATGTATGTTTTTTCAGATGAATTTATGTGATCAATGTTTTCTATTGTTTGCAGGAGTTGTATCACGAGTTGCATACCTTAGACAGATTTGAACAAGATTACAGATGTAAATTACAAGAGGATAACCCTAGTACAACACAGAGAGGCAAGACATTGCATTTATGTATTTCTAATATCTTAATTATGTCCATGTGATTTCCCTGAGTTTACTACTCCCGAAAACCATCAAATTCTATGCAAAGTACAGTGGACATTGCAAGATGATGGAAATTTGAAGACCTTTTAGCACTGTTATTGTTCCTTTCCCTCCTGATGAGTGGAAAGACAATACTAGCATTTGTTTGCTAATAAAAGGAGAATATCATTATGAGTAGAACAAAATAATTTAACCAAATATCTGTCTCATCAATCATTGATATTCTCCAAAGAAATACAACTTCTTAGGAAGCTCTTCTCCTTTCTACTCCCTGATAGAAACAGTTTCAAACCAACAGCCTTTCTTAGATGGAGGGTTCTCTGATCTCTAAATTTCTTCAAAGTGCAACAAATAGCGTTCTAGATTTTATTGTGAAGTAGCCAACTTTTGTCAAACTCTTCACATGAACTGACCAATGGACTTAAGACATTTGGCATCATGCCCTGAAATGTGCCTCTGTGCATGTGGCTTCATCTTGACAGGGTTAATTGAATCTAAGAATGTTGAACTACTTAATCAATTATGGGGCCTTCAAGTTAGCTTGTTTTATTTCATATTGACTCCAAATTGATGACAAAAAGGCTCGCAAATGTTGGCTTCTTTAAGCCATACTTGCATTCAGCCTAAGTCTCGCCAAACTACCTCAATAATTTTAAGCCCAATCTAGACCATTGCACATGCACCCCTGTACATTTGTCTTCTGTTGCACCGCAATAAGCTTTTGAATACCCTACTCTTCCACTGCATCGACATTACCTCTTGTAGCCTCAATACTCTCATTGAATCACAGTCCATAAATCACTACCCGCTCTCAGTTGAAATCTTTTCCTTTCCCCTTAAGCATATTGGACCGTTATGATCCCATGCTTTGACATAGTTACTGGAATTCACAAACCCTTCTGAGTACTGCCTATTAAATGTGGTGGTTTAATAATAGTCTCCTATGTAAAATACATTGGCATATATTCTGCGTATTAAGCTATGCATACTAGGCATAGAAACTCGCAACTATGGATTTTGACGATCAATGGATTTCGATTTGGAACCTCAACCAGATCTTTGAATTCCTCCATGGAATGCCATCCTATTTAGAACCACCTGGAACAAAAATTGATTTATTTTCCCAGTAAATCTAAGTACCTGGAATATAAATTGCCTGTTTTGCCCAATAATATTTATACCCTTATCAAGACATCTACATGTAAAGTCATACATCTCTCAAGCATATACTTCTGGTTCAAATCATCTGTTCTGAGTCTCCTTACCTGAGAATGGTAGAACCCAAGTAATTGATAGGACCACCTCGACTCTAATCAATGATCCTTAACTTTAACCTTAACCTCCTCCCACAAATATACCAAATTGGGAGTTCTAGAATTATTAGACCTTGTTAAAGGATTTACCTTCCGTGTGAATGGACTTTGAGGAAACGCCCCTTTATTTTTGACTTCTCAAGCCAATTATGGAGGATGGAAAATACTATGTAATATGGAGTGTGATAGAGAGAGGGCCATCATGTAGGCAATGTGATATTTTATCCATATCCAGCCAGTCTCTAATTCAAACAAAAGAAGAAGGTCGTGTTATCTAGCTAAGAGCTTCACAGGACTTTTTGCATTTCCCAACATAGAGATTTTTTTCTTGATTTTCAAGGCCCTGGAATTAGATGATCCACCGGTTTAATATGATTTTGACCTTTGTTGTGGTTTATCATGTGCAGTTTAGTGTAACATCAATAATAATCTATCTGAGGATGCTAATTCTGTTTTCTGGTCCATGATACACTTTCCATTGTGCTGGATCTATTCTGGTTCCAGTGAATTTTCTCTCATTTGACACTAAATCCTCTTTGATTTTTGTGGCCCTGCAAAGGAAGTTCAATAACTTTGTGCTCCCTTCCAACCCTCCCCCACCCCTCCCGGGGAAATAAATATTGTGGCTTTCAGATTTATTGTATATTAAGGTTGTATGTGTTCGGTTTGCAGGGGATAGTCTTGCACTTTCGAGGGCAGAATTAAGGAGTCAAAGGAAACATGTTAGAGGTTTAAAGAAGAAATCTCTTTGGTCCAAGATTTTGGAAGAGGTAACATGTCAGTCTTTTTGGGGGGTGGGGGCATATCTTAACAAAATGGTATATTAAACACCTCAAGCACCAATATTTTTAAAGATTTTAAGTTATTGATTTAGTACAAAGAAAGGAATATTTTTGCTCTTTAAATAGCAGGACAGAAACTTGGTCACTACTAATGAGATTCCTCAATGCAGTTTTACATGGTAATCAAGAGTGAGTAGCATCTCTAGGAAAACAAGTGGGATGTCTGAAAGTTATTTCATGTTTTTCCTGTCAGTCCTAAATATTCAATTGATTTTGTCTTTTTAGTTTTTTTTTATGACTTACAAGTAGAGATATTTCCGTCTTTCTTGAAAGATTTTGTCGTAGTCTTATCTGCTTTCTAGTGATTGTTTTTTTTCTTCTTTTGATTTTGCATTCATTGAACTTGCTGATCAAATGATAGTCACTTGCCCAAGTGGTTAACGTTTAAAAGTTTAACTTCTGCAGTTTGATGCTATTATATGCAACAAAGCAGAGTGGCATTCTGGCTGTCTTTGGTGTTGTTTGGATTATTTTGGGATGAAATGCAGGGATTTTGGATCTCTGTTCTTTCCTTACCATTTGCTGTGTTGTGGGGTTCTAATGTTTGTCAGTGGATTCTGTCCAAGTATTTTTAGATAGACTGGTGATATGTGATATGGTGACTTTAATTTTCTCTTCTTTTCTATGAGGAATTCTTGCCTTCATATGTGGATTGTCTCCTCTACTCACTATGCTTTTTTGTCATAACAAATTTGAGGGTTAGCCTTGGCACAGAGGTGAAGTGTAGTGACTTGGAATCACAGGTTTAAAATACTAAAACAACCTCTCCACAATAGAGGCAAAGTTGTATGCATTCAGCCTCCCTCACCAGACCCTGTAATGGTGAAACATTTGAGCATTGGCCATCCTTTTTGTCTCAAAGAAGTTTGATGTGGAAAAACGAAGGCTCTTGATGGTTAACTTTGACTTCTCATATTTGAGAATTTCACTTGCAGGATTATTTTATTGTTGGATTTTGTTTATAGGTGATGGAGAAGCTTGTAGATATAGTTCACTTTTTGCATTTGGCGATTCATGAAGCCTTTGATACTGATGGTATGATAGGGAGCTTTGGCATTTTGCTCTTATGTTAATATGACTTCTGATTCACTAGGCATCCGATGTGGCAAGATGGAAAAACTTTCATATTGGTTTGCTAAGAGTTTATTTGGATTTAGAAAAGTTTTAAAAAAAAATAAAAAGAATATTAAAAGAAAATGATTTTTCACGTTTTGATTGTATGGAAAATCACAATGAAAAAAGTATGATAAAATATGTATATTAGAATATTTACATTTAAGAGAAGTGATTTTCCTGTCATTTTCTTCCATTTTTATTTTTTTATTATTTTTTTCTTTAAACTTTCCTAAATATAAACAAACCCTAATACTTTTCAAAATGTTATCTGCTATTTGTTGTGCCTGTGACCTCAATGTTCATATATAGTCTATGATACTACTAGATAGAAGGGTTATGACATCATAAAATGATAGAAACATGTTAATAAACAGGATGTGGTTAAAAATGTGAATAATATATAATCGTTTGAGTGTCAGTTTCCATTTTGGGTTGTTCCCCCAAAAAAGAATAAAAAAGAAACAATTGCCTGAGCGTGCAATTAATGCAGGACAATTTGGTATTTCCATTTGATGCCCATTTTATGCAGAAGAATCCACAATGATAAGAGAAATTGTGAGGGGCAGTAAGGTAAAAAAAAAAGGCATAGATGGGTAGGCAACACAAGCAAGACATGAAGTGCTAGCCCAAGAGCCATGCATGTAACATCAAGGCACATCATTGAATTGCTACCACAATTAGACAATATTGCACTAGATTGACTTGAATGATGAAACTGGATCTATATAACAACCTCACTTAGTAGGACTTAACACTGTTATTGTTGTTGTACTTTAAAGCACAACATTATTGTAGATATCCCCTAAATGCAATGCAATTAGCGGGTTACTTTTTGGTTATTTGAATGTGTGTGCATAACTTTAGAAAATTCAATTGTCTTTCATTTTTTTAGTTGATTTGGTTAGTTTGTACACTGGGTATTTTTTCAGTTAATCAATGTGATGCTGAACCATATTTACCTTGCAGATGGTGATAGGTTGGTGAAGACATCTTCAAAAAATCATCCGAAATTGGGGTCTGCTGGTCTTGCTTTGCATTATGCAAACATTATTACTCAAATAGATACCCTTGTGAGTTTTCTTTGTTTACTTGTGTCAACCTCACGTTACATATATACTATGTTGCATAGCATTACAATGCATTGTGCCAAGCACCAGAAAGGAAAAAAAATATAGTGCTGAAATATTAGTATTGGTCATGATTGTATGGTACTAGTTGTATTGGACGATACATATTGGTATTGGATGTCACGAATGCATTTTGTTCTTGTATCCATATTGAAAGTGGGTTATAGACTAAAATTTAACCATCTTTAATTCATATATTTATATTTTAAAGTATTTTAGTTAATTTCATTAAAATTAAGATTGAGAGATTAGGTAATTGAAAAAACACTTCAAAACTTCTAATCTATGTATATTTTATACCCTTACAAAACATAAAGATTTAGACCTCTTAGAAAATTTGTGTACGGGATTTGGGATTGTAGGAGCAAAGTAAAACAAAAAAAGGTCATCTGATATATTGCAATATTATACCATATTGGTGACTTATTGGGATATTTCACTATATCGGGAATTATTAGTATCGGGATCTTCTAATACTTAACATATTAATCTATTATATATGAAACATTGCCTGCTGCACAAATGTAATGCTGCACTAGTGAATTTATTAATTTCAAGATCATATGTTAATACAAATATGGCTCTTTTCCAAAACTTTCAGTCTAGGCATTAACTGTGTTGCTATGTGAACATACGCAGGTTTCCCGTTCAAATTCTGTCCCCCCAAACTTAAGGGATGCTTTGTACCAAGGATTGCCACCCAGTATAAAATCAGCTTTAAGATCCAAATTACAGCCCTTTGAGCATAAGGAAGAGGTATGGTTTTTTTTAAAAAAAAAAATTTGTGTTTGAAAAGTTGCTATTCATATATTAGTTGATGTTTATGCCTTAGTTGTGTTCTATGTAATCACATCTCAATAAGAAATGTGACTGATGATTACAGCCATAGTATGACGAGGATAATCATCTACTACTGAATTATTGTGATACCTGTTTTTTATTTCTCGGTTTTTCAGCCTTTTACAAAATTTTCTATTTTTGCAGTCACTTTCATGACACAATTAAAATTATAATGAATGAACAGTTAAGATTATGATATAACGTTAAATTATGTTGGATCTATCTTATATAATTTAGTCATTTAAATTGGCAGGAGTATGGGAGAACTCTAACAGCCCTTTGTACTAACATGTAATTGTTGAAATTACGTTACTGATATACTGGTTCAATATTATATTGTCAGATCATATTTTCTTCTCGTGAAACATCTCATAGGAGAGAAGTGAGATGAAAGGACACTCGATCATGTACTGTAGATCTTTTAAAAATTGAGAATTGTTTTGAAGTCATCCTTGGAACACCTTTGGGTTCATGACATTATTTATTCTTTATTCTTATGTAGGCCTGTTAGTGTGCATATATAGATGGGATGTCATGTCATTAAAGGTGGTTAATTAGTGTCATTCTAAAATACCATTCTTAAAATCTGGGTATTTAAACCCATCTTTGGATATTCTTGAGCATAGGACTTTCACAACCTCAAAGCCAATGGCTTTACGATCATGGTGGTGTTCTTGATGTTATTATTCATATATTAACCCTAATCGAAATTAATTCCTTTTGCAGCTTACCATCCCGCTGATCAAATCTGAAATGGAAAAAACTATGCTGTGGCTCGTTCCTTTTGCTACGAACACAATCAAGTAAGACTGCTAGATGTTTGTTAGCCTCCCATCCGGGAAGAAAAAAATTGAAAAAAAGAAGAGCAACGAAAATAATAATTTCCTTGCCATTGTCGCTGCTGGAATTGCATTTATCATCTTTAGAATTAAATTCCATTTTTTCTATATGTGGTTTTTTTTTTTAATTCCCTTGAATTTTCTCTGTTTTTACCGATTTATTGCTGATTGTTGCATGTTTTCCTGCTGGAACTGTGGATATAATTCAGAGCTCATCATGGGTTTGGTTGGGTTGGAGAATGGGCAAATACCCGGTGAGTTTAAAATTAGAGAAAACTAGTCGCCCTACCTGTTTACTATAATTTTTTCGAAAATAATGATGTGGCACCTACTATATGGGCCCACCCAATGGAAAAATACAATAAAGAAAAATACGTCACTCAACAAGTGCCACGTCATATTTACTTGTGAATTTGTAGTAAAATTATAATAAGAATAGTATTTTTCTTAAAATAACTAGCCATTCCTTCATTTTCCATTTTTGTGGCATTTGGCTTCAGGTATGAGATAGACCAGATTTCACCCCTGGGCCAGAACATGATTCGAATTGAGACCCTACATCACGCAGACAAGGCAAAAACTGAGGCTTACATCCTCGATCTAGTGGTCTGGCTTCATCACCTTACGAGTCTATCGAGAACTGCTGCAAACAGTGAGACCAAATCTCCCATCAAATCTCCAGTCCGATCCCCCAACCAAAAGGCCATTCACTTATCTTCACATAAATCTACGGACCCATCTCCGACACTTGCAGTTGAAGACCAGGAGATGCTTCGTAATGTGGCAAAGAGGAAATTTACTCCGGGGTTAAGCAAGAGCCAGGAATTCGAGATCGTTAAAACAAGAGTAGGCGAGCATTATAGGTTGAGCAAGAGCAACAGCCATTCTCCGATGAGGGAAAGCCAGAAGGCGGCATATTTGACTCGGAGACCATCGTCTGTTCCTGTGATTGACTTTAATATCGATCGGATCCTAGCAATGGACGTTATTGATCGAGTTAGAGATCTGTGAGTATGGGTGTAGAAGAGTATGATTTTCGGGTCAGAAATGATAATTATGATAATAATCGGAAGTTGCTTAAAGTAGGAAGATGAGTGATGGAAGCTATGAATGCGGATTTCTGCAGCTTGGCGAGATGCATGTACAGAATACAAGATCCGATGAGCAATAATCGAATTTGTCATCTGTTTCTTCTTTTTTGTATGAAATTTACAAAGAAAATGAGCTGTGAATAATTTTTCCGTAATGTCTAAATGTATTTGATCGAATTTTCATGCAATATTTTCTTTCCCATCAAAAATTTCTAAATCTATAAAGTATTATTGCTCTGTTCAACAAATAAATCAAAATATCTATGTCAAGATATACTGAAAATTTCAGATCCATATGGTTCGAATTGTCATGTGGCCCAAGTGGCAACCTAGCCAGGCTATTGGCTTGCTTAAACATCAAGATGTTAGAATAGCAGGATTTTCAAGTAATTAGTCAAAGTAACTGTCTTATCAGAGTAAATAGATTATGGGAAGCCTGATGGTAAAAGATTGGTTAAATTGAAATGTTATCAAAAGAAGGGAGACATGCAGAGAGTGACAAATTGTCAATCTTAAAAATCCGGCCAATACCCTTAGTTGGCTCACTACTAACTAGGCAAACATGATAGCCATGATCTTTAAGACAGTTGAGTAGATCAAGAAAATAAGGAGATGTGATCCAATATGAAGACTTAGCCTACATGATCGAGGACCCATTAATTCAACTTTCATAAATGTGGTAGTTAATTTTAAAGATATTTAATTCCTTAGAAGAAAATTAGTTATCCTATAAAAAATATTAACTTATTAAAAGAAGAATAGTGTCTTAAACAACCGATCATAACTACTTGGGAGGTTACTCCAACACTAGGATAAGTCTATCATCACTCTAAATATAAACATTCTTAACATAAAAGCAAGACCTTTGGTAGGGATATCTCATACAAACTAGTGCTTCAACAACAAAAGCATCGGAAAAATATTTACTTCTTTGAGTATTTATTCTTATTTTAAGTAATTTAAAAATACTTATTTAAATATAAATCTCATAATTCTTAAACTTTTACATGAAAAACTTATAAGTATAACTTCCAAAGAAAATTGTTCCTTAAAAAAATTTCAAAATGTAGAATATTGCTTTCTGAAGTCAATCTTTTCTCCTCTTATAACCCCAGGTATTATTATTATTTGGCGAGGTTTTTCCCCACTTGAAGTTAGAAGGTACATTGTAGAGTTATTTCTATATATTTAAATTCTTATTTTGGTTTATGATGTGTTTAATTTGAATTAAGAAATTAAAGAGTTTACTTCACAATCTGTCTTGTTATATCCCAATTCATGGTATGCATCAATTACATTAAACAAATTTAAAGAAAAAATCTATATACCTACCGAAAATAGGGATGCCAATGGGTTGTGGCAGCTAAATTTAAAATCAATTCAATTTTGTAATCCATAATCTAATCCCAATTCATAATACATTGCATTGGGTAAAAATTTGATCATTTGAGGGGAACACCGGTAAACACGAAAATTGGTAGTCTTATTCGTTTTTATTGAATGCTATCTAAATTCAGAAGTCTAAGATTTTAGATTATGAGTCAATACACATTTATAAATTATTATAGTTTCTTTTATTTTTTTAATATAGGATACGTTCTCAACATAATTCAGACATATTTTTCAACAATTATAGAATTTATTTTAACACAACATCGATCCTAATACTCGTACTTTTGGCATGTTGATCTCTCAGTCGACCTAGTAGCCATGGCACAAGGGCACTGAGTCATGGATGCTAAAGAATACTAATCAAAATTCACAAATGCTATGTGAAATAGCCATTAAACAGTAGGAAAAGGTCCAGGCTTACTTAGATTAATTATCTAAAGAGGTTACAAACGAGTTGAGTTTGGATAAATTTGTACATAGCTTGGTCCTCCTTGTATGATAAACCATTGGAAAGAGCTCAACCTAGGCTTTTTTAAATTTGAACTTGATTGGAAATTAAAATAGAAGGTTTGAGTTTAATTTGTTTACGTACAAACATGTAAAGCTTAAACTCGAGCATTAGGCTTGATTTCTTCGTACTTAAACAAGTAAAGTTGAGTTGAGTTCTTTAAATAAATATATTAAAATATTTTAAATAAATTCATAAATAATCCTTACATTTATTCCTTATCTTCATGTGGAAAGGAGTATATCATCAACTTCCACTAAATTTGACTTATCACTTAAAATCTTGGCTACTTTTTCCATTGGTTATCCATAGGATTTTTCTAGTCTTCTCATCCTATCAAGAAAGATTAAGAATTCTTTAAAATGAATATGTCTTTTGTGTTATTTTGTAAGGCATAATTCATTAGTTTATGGGATCAAATTATTTTATAGAATATAAGTATTCAATATTAAAACTTATAAGTCAGATTAGAAATCAAGTATGGTTATTATAAGATCTCTTATGAAAATAGGTTTGTGATTTTAAATTTGTGGGGTTTATTGGTTTTTCTTTGATCCAAATGGGTGTAATTTTCAATGAGTAAAGAACATGGAAATCTTTTTGAGTCAATTTCAAATCCTTTGCTCCCAAGAAATCAAACTCAATTGGGATACAACTTTATAAACTGAATTGTTTTAGTCAAGATCCACCAAATATCCAAAAAAAAAAAAAAAGTATTAGATGGGTGTTATAGTGTAATGTCGATTTCATACCAAATACATATATTATATAAGTCATTAGGAATAATAGAATCACTATTTATATCCTGTATATAGTGGTGATTCTTCTTTAATTTTTGTTACTTCAGTTTTTTTTTCCATTAAGTCCAAACCAATTTAATAGAAAAGGAAAAATTATTTAATTTAATCTCTGTTTGATTGGAAGAAATATAATAAAAAACAATGATATTTATTTGTAACTTATTTGCATTAACTAAATGAAGATTTTGGAACAATACTACATTAGAATATTTATTACTACAAATGTGAGATTAACTAATTTTATGTAAAAAGTATATTTATTTTCCATCAGATATGCTAAAATACTAATCACCAGTTCCAACCATCCTACTTAGTTGCCCTTACACCTAGCCAGCTAGTTGATTGTGCTGGGATATATAATTTCCTTATGAATCTCATACCCTATTATATATATATATATATTTGTTGGAGATGAGTTATGTCTAATACACATGATGAACGTATGTGCATAAAACTTTAGAAATTCTTTTTCCTTAGCATTCAAATGCCAATTACCAATGTTGTAACACTGACTATTTGCGTTAAAATGCCAAACTCCAATATTCGAATATCAAACTTGTTTTATGTTAAATTTTTTCTTTGTTTTGAGTAGTTAGTGTGAGTTGGTCCAAAATACTCTTTGAGCTTTGAATTGTGAGAGATGGAAGAAGAGATGAAGGAGATTGTTAGCCACTTTCTTGGCATTTAATCACATTTATTTTTTCATCATATTTGGGTATGTGTTTTAATCTTTGTTTATGACAATTGTATTGGTGATTTCAATCCATTTTTCTTTCTTAATATTCTTTATTTAATTTGTCATTAATTTGTAACAAATTCGAAGGTGTTTTGGGGGTTTGTTATAATCAAACTTATATCATATTAAAATTAGTTTTTACTCTTCATTATAAAAGAATTTCATAAAAAATTTGTATATTTTTATACATTTTAATTATAATATGTCTTATTATTTCACTTCTATAAGAATTTGACAAATAATTTGATAATTGATTATTGTAAAGATTTATTCTTAATTTGTACGTGACAAATTTAGTAGACTATTTTCAATAAATTGCACCTGCCATTGACGCCAATCAACGCCAACTAGCGATCAATTTGCTTTCTTTCTAACACTCCTAAGTGTTCTTGTTATGATCTCGGATGCTTTGGATGAGGATTATGCGTAAAGGCTAGGCATCAACAATGGTCAATAGAAGTGGCTACAACCGATAAATGGCCGGCCAATCAATCCACACAATTAATATTATTGGCTATTATAATAGTATTCTCACATTATTCTCAAATAAAATATTTAATATTCTTATAAAACCAACAAGATAATATCAATTATTACTTGATTCCCTTAATATTTTATATTTGATAATATTTATTCTATTCTTATAAAATTCTCATCTATCGACCAATAGTATCTTTACTATCGTTCTCTTTCCTACAAAACAATTTGACAAGAAGAAAAATGATATTGAGTTGCATCAACTTCTTTTTCATATTTCCAAATCAAAACCGAAAAATCATGATAAAAATAGTTTTATTTGGGTTCAATCCCTCTAACACACATCTTACCACTTTATCAAAAGTCTTGTTATTATTGTATTTATTATTTAAATAGAATACTATCCCACCATGTTAAAGCAAATACTACCCATCTCACTTCATCTTCTTTCAAAATTTCACTCATTGAATTTGACAAAATCAAAACATTACTCATAAGTATAATGAAAGCTCAATCAAAAATTAAAAGAATTCATATTGAGCATTTGTATTTTATTTTATTACTATTATTATTATTTTTTTTGGCTTTGGCATTTATTTAAGATGAGGAATCAATCATAATGCATCAAGATATTACCCATAACATTCTTCAAATGATGGAAACTTTTATAATAAAAAAATGTATAAAATCTCGATACCAAGACATGTGAATGTACAACTTGATAGAAAAATACAGCATGTAGGTGCAAAAAGGCAGCTAAGCTTTGGATAAGAGGTGACCCTACAAGTCCCCAAAATTCCACACTTCGCTCATAAAATAAGGGCACTTCCCAACTCAGCATGAATCGATTCAATGGTTGTTAGGTTATCCATCCCTTTAAGATCCTTTGTATGGTTATAGTGGTTTGTGCTACTTTGACTATATATAAAAGTAACAAAAGACGAATAGTCAAAAAATAGAGAGAATGGGATGCTAGCCCTGAAATTAAGAGTTAGCCAAAACATGACTAAATAATTATTTTCCACGATATCGGCTTGATGCCATGTTTGGGTATAAGTAAGGGTGGCACGATTTGACACGAGATAGGAATATGACACAGATACGACTCGAAATAAGAATATTTAAACTTGTATTGAATAAGTTTGTATTATTTACAGGTTAATAAGTTTATAATATAAAATAATCATATTAAATGGCTAACCCAAAAACAGTATGATATGATACGTTAAATAAACTGATTAATTAATATGACTATAAACTAATATGGTAAAATATCATGCCCCTTATCTTGGAGGCTCTTTGGCTTGGAAGGGGCTTACTATGTAACTTTTATTCTGATGTATGTGGAAAAAAGGTGATGAACTTATTTTGGTTATAATCTTTTTATTTTATTATGTAACACAATACAATCTATTTTTTAAAATAAGTTATATTTGTTGTATTATTTATCTATTTAGTAGGCCATATTTATATTCAGTTTACTAACAATATTATTAGTTATATTGTATCCATAATAACTCATATTTTATTAAAATTATATCATGGTATAACATGAACACGACACATCAATATAAATTGACGCTCATTAGTATAAGTGGGTGTTTTTTATTTTCTATATAGAAAGGAACATTTTTAAGTGGTACTTGACACCAATTTTTGAAAAGGACTTGTTTGGCAGTGGGTTTTTTTTTTGGTTCTTGTGTGTATTTTGGTAACAAATAAATGCATATAATCAAATAAGATGGTAATTATGAAGAGGAAGAATCAAAACCAATTGATTAGATTCATGTCTAACCGCACCACCACTATAACCCTATGTTGGAATATTTTATTTTTATATGAATTATTTAAAAAATATTTTTAAATAATATAATATTTATTTATTTATTTTTATATAATATTATTAATATAAATAAAGTAACTAGATATTATACCATTTAATAATATTTTAAACGTATTTAAAAATATTTTTTTAACATTATTTTATATGGATAGATAGATATATAGCTGAAGAAGACAGAGTTGAAGAGTTGGCCATGATAGTTGTAGTGTACTACTGTTGGCCTAGCTTTATTAAATGTTCTATGTATTTATAATTTATTTATAATATAATTTTTATATCTTTAGTCTATAAATATTTTTTAAAAAAATAAAAAAATTAACCAGAGTAGTTTGAAACAAACCATACTAAAATTCATTGGTGTGGCTAAAGTTACATGTATATTTGTTGTTTTTAATAGAAATGTAATATAAATATATGTTTTTTTTTTCTATAATCTCTTTAAATTTGTTTGGTTATACAAAATTTTTAAAAAATAAAAATACTTTATTAAGATAAAAATAGACAATAAATATTTTAATCATATATTTTTTTTTATAATTTTTATGCAATCTAAATATTAAAAACATATATTTAATTTTTTTAAAATTTTTTTCTAGACCCTTAATATCTTATTTTAATATTTTTAAAAAAATATTTTGAGGCAACTCCAAACAATTGTTATTCTCATAAGATTAAACTTTAGAAAGGCCAAAAAGGGTAGTCTAGCTATCTATCCCTATGTGATTTTAAGCCACTAAAAGTCTAAATCACCAAATTTAGACTTAAACCATCAATTAAACATATATTCACTCCATGTTAACTTTAAAGAAATATTTATAATAAAATTAGAATTTATTTGAATGATGAAATTAGAACTAAAATATAAAATTATATTTTAATTTTAATTCTGTTAGAATTATAATTAAGTAAAAGTTAAATTTATTGGTTGAGTCTCCTTAAAAATTATAATTTACACAAGAAAAAATTTAAGGCCTAATTAATCTTTTGATTGATAAATAAAGACAAAGAAAATAATTAGACCAACATAAACACTAATTTGTAAATATTTTGAAATTATTTTACATGAATATTTAAAATTTTATTTTTAGGTGGTATTTTTATATAGAATATTATTTTACATTTTTAAAAATAAAAATAACCTCTGATTGATATGTCTTAATTTGATTCGATTTGTATGATATATGGGTACTAATACGAAAGTTTTAGCCTAAGTTGTTGGGCCAACAGTATTAATTTATTGACAATATTATTCCATCCATATTATTTTTAAAATATTTTTAGGCAATATTTAATTTTTTAAATATTAGTTTTTTAAGACTTTTGACAATATTTTTATATAATTTTTTAAAAATTTTTTTAAAAAAGTATGGTCTGTCTACCTTTATCCAGTACAAACTGTCAAAATTATTTTATTCCTTATATCTTGCCTGGTTAAATTTAATCATATTTAATTAATAAATAATTTTTAACTTTAAAATTATAATTCTTTATATTTTCCTAACACTTATGAATTATTAACTTGTATTATTTATTATTTTCAAAGAACTGAAACTTTGATTTTGAATTCTAATTCTGTAAACATCAAATAACATAATTAAAATTTGGCTTAAAATTTGAATTCTAATATGAATTCCAACCCATATAATATGAGAACTTGAATTTAACATATTATAATTTTTTATTTTAAAAAAAAAGAACCAACAAGAACATAACCTTTTCATATTGAATGACAGCTGAGAATAATAATAATAATAATGTGTATGAAACTTATTGGAAATCATGTTATATTATTCTAATAAATTGATTTAACACTATATTCTATGGTCTCTTTATTTATACTCAGAATCTTGCATGAAGACAATCCGAGCTCCTTTGAATTGGATACTTATATGCTCAAAAGGGCATTTAAATTTAATTATATATAATAAAATTATGGCTTTTACTTTGTAAAATATTCAGAGCTTTATCCTATATTTTAATTTTTACCCATGGAATATATTCATATTATGAATGTTTATCACTCCTTTAGTAAAGTATGCATCAATTATAACAATTTTAAATATTTCTTCGAGATGGTATTATGCTTATCTATTACGTGTTATAAATTATGATTCGAAATAAATCATAGCAAGTGAAATTATATAAATTTATCAATTGCCTATGATAGGTCACGGATAAAGATACTATATATCACGAGTTTTCATATATAATTTTTTTTGATGGACCTGATTGCTTAATAAATTATGTTTGTTCAGATATAATCCAATTCAAAAATAAAAATTACCCGATTAATATCTTAATTAGGAAAGCTTGGAAAACTACTTTTCTTAAAAAGAGAAGCAAATTCTAGTTATATAGTTCACCCCTTAGATCAAACAAAGTTATATGCATGAGATTTAAACATCATAAAAAATCTTATAAATATTTTTACAATATTCCTCAGATACCTGCACAATTGAGCTTGCTTTGCTATTAAAAATCTATATAGAATTACATTATGTGAATTATATTAAAAATCTACCGATAAAAATCTTAAAAATATGTTAAAAATAGTTATATAATTCTATTGATTTTTAGATATCATCAAAGCAAAAATTAGTTGTCTTGGGTCCATAATAGTCCCCTTAAGCTTGTCACTCTCAAAGTAATACAATTTGTAAAATTTTGTCATATTTTTTTTAAAGTTAGATATTATAAAAATAATTAAATATCTTCTCTTAATATCATCAAATCATAAGCTAATTGTCTTAGGCCCAAAATAATCCCCTTAAGCTTGTTGCTCTCAAATATAATTTGTAAAATTTTGTCATATTTTTTAAAATTTGATGTTATAAATATAACTAAAAGTAATTATATAACTTTTTTATCTTTAGATACCAACAAATTTAAAAGTTAGATTACTTGTGTCCAAAATAGTCTCCTTAAACTTGTAGCTATCAAAATGACACAATATATAAAGTTTTGTCAAATCTTGGAGTCTTAATAAGTAAGAAAATTTCTATTAATCATACTACAAAATTTAATTGAAAGTACATAAATTTTAGGTAAAGTATAATCATATAATAATAAATACATAAAAAATATCTCTGACTATATAATAAATGGATAACTATTTTAAAAGTAATTAAAATACATATCTGAATATCATCAAAGTATAAGGTAATTGTCTTGGGCCCAAGGTAGCACCTTTAAGCTTGTCACTCTCAAAGTGGTACAATTAGTAAAGTTTTGTCATATTTTATAAAGTCAAATGTCCTAAAAATGGACCAATTGTCTTGGGTCCAAAGTAGTCCCCTTAAGCTTATTTCTTTCAAAGTGATGTAATTTGTAAAGTTTTATTATATTTTTTAAAGTTAGAAGTCTTAAAAATAACTAAATGATAATTTTATAATATTATTTTTCTCTTGATATGATTTGTTGGATCCAAAATAGTCCCTTTGAACTCGTGGCTAACAAAGCGACGCAATATATAAAATTTTGACAAATCTTAGAGTCAAACAAATAAAAAAAATTTCTAATAATTATATTATGAAATTAATTATCAATCAAAACTTTCAATTTAAAAATGATTAATAGTATTAAATTTTATGTATTGAGTGTAATGGGAATATTTGATTATTGAAATTGACTGAAAAAACCAATCATATGAATATTTACTTACCTAAATCCGTAATAGGCTGACTACCCATCATTTTTTGTTCTAATCACACGAAATAAATACTTACCCAAAAGGGCTAAATTTTATTATTATATTTTATGTTAATAATTAATTTTATTCTATGTATATATATACATTAAAAAACTTTAGGGGTATAGAAACTAGTAAAATAAAAATCAATTTAAAAATTTTTATATGATTATTTTTGGGGAAAATTATATTGAACAAAATAATTGCTAAATAATATATATATATTATAATTTTCTAATTGAAAAACAACAACTAACTTTAGGTACCAAGTACCAACTTCAACTTAAAATCATCAAAACTACTTATCTGCCACCACCCTTAATGATTTTTTTTTTTAATGAGATTGTTATTATAGAATGAATATTACCAATGGATTGAAAAAAATAATAGATACATAACATATACCTCTAGCCACACAATAAATAAAAGGGTGACTAAAGTTAGGCCTTAAATAGTCTTATTTATCATGAAGAATATAAAGGTAAAAGACAAAAATTTTAAAGCATAAGGTATAGAAAAATTGTCTCGACAACTAAAAAATCAGAAGGCATGTATATGAAACAGCAAAAATGGGGCGAAGGGCAACTCGGTATACCAGTTACATTAAAAATATCAACCAATAATTCTTACCAAATCTTAGGTAAAATGGGATTCCAAATTAATTATTTGAGAAAAAAATATTAGACGTACAAAAGATATCTTTAGCCATATAATAAAGGGATGACCAAGATGAAGTCGTAGACAACCTTATCCATCGTAGAGAATATGAAGCCGAAGATGTAGTCATAAAGTTCAAGTTAAATAAAAGATGGCTCGAATATTACAAAAGTTAGAAGAAAAATATGACAAATAGCAAAAGGAAGGATAACCCGTCATATCAGTCACATTAAAGTCTCCACTGATATTCTTATTAGAACTTTCTTATGTAGGCTGATAAGGTTTTCAAATCAATTATTCAGAAAAAAATATTAATTTATAAAAAATATTTCTGACCAAACAAATAAAGAATTGGCTAAGATAAGGTTTTAGATAGTCTTATTCACTATATAAAATATGAAACCAAAAAATTAAAATTTTTAAAAATATAAGCTCCATAAAAACAACCATAACTAATAAAAAGTCAATATCAAAAGGTTAATCAGAGGAAAACGGATAACTTTAAATCATCGCATTAAAAATCTCAAGCAAATATTCTTAGCATGCACCCATCTTAGGCAAATTGAGGGAGACTTTAAAAATAGATAATAGACTGAGATTGTGCATATTATGATCAAGATAATAACGCTAATTTAATTTTTGACCTCTAAAAAAATAAATCTAGCAAACACAGATATGTGTCATTATAAAAAATAAAACAATTTCTAAGATACAAAGTCAGTAACCATGGCCACCAAAGTAACTATGAACATTATTTTGAGACCTGCCCACTTGATCCAAAATTGCCGATTCACATAGGACCACTTACAATGGCTCTTTCTATTATTAGTGGTACCGCTAAGACTTTTTCAAAAATTAGCGTTTCCTTTTTATTAAATGTAAAATATACATAATAATGTTACTTTAAACTATTATTATTATTTATATAATAATAGAATATATTATTTTAATCTTAATATTTTATATTACAAAGATATGCCTCTATTATTTAAAAGATAAAAAAATTTAATATTTTATAGAGTAATAACAGATCACGAATTGTCAATAACATGGCGGTCCATATCTCTTCTTTTTCCAAAAATTGGGCAATTCAATAGTATTAATTAATTTTAAAAGAAATATAATTATTATATGTTTTAAATACTAATTAAATTTAATATATAATTTAAAAACAAGCACATATATATGTATGTATATTAAATAATTAATAATATTATAAAATAATTATATGTTTTATAATTTATCTCATTGTTACTCGAAAAGTATTCAGTAAGGTAAGTTTTTTTAAAGGGCAAAGCAGGGAGACTTTAAGTAGTCCATAATAACTATAACAGAAATATTTTTCACTCTACTTATATATAATTTATCTATAACTTTATATTTATATATAGAGTCTATTAAATAAATAAATAAATAAATAAAAATAGATCCCATATAAAAAATTATAGTGCATTATAAGGATTGGAAATATAATACATTGGATTAAAATCAAACCTTCCGATTTATGTGGTCCATTTGATTTGAATTTTTAAAGGACTTGAGTAATGTATATTTATATTATCAAAGAAAAATAAAGTTAAAATTAAACATAATTAGTTTGATGTGACTTATTTTGAATTATAAATTCTTTAAACATATTTTAATTAAATAAATAATAACTTAACAAATCATATTTTTTATAATTAATTATTTTTGTGTAATATTATTTGTCTAAATATACATCACACATAATATTTTAATTGAATATCATAAATTTAAAAAAATATATTTTTTTATATAAATATTATTCATCAAATAAAAAATTTATTAACCAATTTGATTCATTTGATTTAAATTATAAATAAATATAATTATAATTTTTAATTCTAATAATTACATTATATTTAATTTAATATGATTTTTTAGACATAAATTTCTATTTAATTTCGATCTATATAGATTATAAATATGATTTTAATAAGGTATAATATTATACAATAAGAGGTGCACATTTCCCATACGGCAGCAGAAACGTCACCGTATCAACATCAAACGGTGGCCAATGACCATCTAATCTTTGCCTGATTTTAGGCCACTCAAATTTCTGATCATCAGATTTTTTTTTTTAATTAATTTTTTTTGGGGTGCGGGAGCTTAATTATGACGTTACTGTTGCAGTGGATCAAGTCAAATAGCACATCACTCTGCTGCCCATTTTCATCAACCGCCATGATCCTCCAAATTGGACAGAATTATTGGAATCATATTATTGAAAGATTTCAAATAAAATAAATATTATATTTTTAAAAAAATTATTTTACAAAATGTAAAAAAAAAAATAAAATTGTATGACTCCGTATATTAAAATCTAATAATTAATATTCTAAAATTTAAAAAAAATTAATATATATATTGTATTTTAAAATATTTTTTATAATGTTAATATACATTAAATATTAACTTAAATAATTATCCACATCACAATTAATAGTCTTTTTACCCATTAAATAGTAGTAAAAATATGTATAAATAGGAAAAAAAACAAATAAAAAAATTTGGTTGAAGCTTTTGCATTTTCATTTTGGGTAAGGGTATAAATATCTTTTTAGGTGGCCAAAATCAAATTTCTTACATGAATAAAGAATTTTAGATTTAATTTTATAGGTTTAGGCCAAACTTTAATAGAAATAATTATATTAATCAATGCTTTGTTCTGGCATTCAACTTGTCTTGTTTCTAAAAAAGGCTTTTCCTCTATGTATGATATTTATCATTTTTGAATGTGTTAACAAAAAAGGGTTTATAGATAAACCTAATACTTATGTGTTAAGTGTGGTCTAAACTAAGATTAATTCAATCTGATTAAATTAGAACTCATAGATTATAAAATTTATAGAGAACTATCAACAATCAAGTAGATTGTCTTAAAACAAAAGTGAGCCAAAAATCTGTCTAGATATATGATATGTTAAAAAAATATTTAAAAATTATAATTATCCATTTAAAATTAAATAATTACCATTAAAAATTATGGAACTATATTTTCTTTGAAGGCATAGCCTCCTAATTCCATTTTCAAATAATTCATTATATTTCAATATTAAGAAAACCTACTATGTGTAAAAGTTAAAGTATAATTTTTTCTTACATATTACTTTATCTACAAAAATAATACAATAAATAATTTATAGCATATATTTTAAAAAAATTAAACCCTTAGGTATAGACTTAATCCTAAATTAATTGCATGATCTACAAATTAAGTAAAGTCTGATCCCAAACAGATTGAAAGACAAGAAAGATTACTTTTTGGTTTGAGAAAGGAGGAGAGGGGTAATTAATGGCAATTTACACGTGTCTATAATCAACTTATAATTAGACTACAAATGTAAGATCCGTTTTCAAACGGATAAGACTCTGCTCCTTTTCTCTCTCTATAAATCCATCTTCTTCGCACCCAAACACTCACACTCACAAAACACAGAAGAGGAGAGAGAGAGAGAGACAGAGACAGAGACAGAGACAGAATGGCAGCAAATGTGAAGGAAGCAAAGCCGTCTTCTCTTTCCCTAGAGAGGCAGCCGCCTCCGCCGACGCCGCCACCGCGGCCCAGGCCGATGAGGGTGCTGATCCTGGTGGCGTCTATAGCGGCCGGAATCCAATTCGGGTGGGCCTTACAGCTGTCTCTTCTAACACCGTACGTCCAACTACTTGGCATTAAGCACACGTGGGCGGCCTTCATTTGGCTCTGTGGGCCGATCTCCGGAATGCTGGTCCAGCCAACAGTCGGCTACTACAGCGACCGTTGCACCTCCCGATTCGGCCGCCGCAGCCCCTTCATCGCCGCGGGCGCTGGTCTCGTCGCCATAGCTGTTTTCCTCATCGGATTCGCCGCCGATCTCGGCCACCTCTTCGGAGACCCGGCCAAGAGGACTCCGAAACCGCGCGCCATTGTGGTGTTCGTCGTGGGGTTTTGGATCCTGGACGTAGCAAACAACATGCTGCAGGGCCCATGCAGGGCGCTGCTGGCGGATCTGGCGGCGGAGAACCACTCCAAGACCCGGACCGCCAACGCCTTTTACTCCTTCTTTATGGCGGTCGGCAACGTCCTCGGCTTCGCCGCCGGTTCTTACCGCCACCTCTACAGAGTCTTCCCTTTCACGCGCACCTCCGCATGTGACGTCTACTGCGCTAATCTGAAGAGCTGCTTCTTCATTTCCATCGCTCTTTTACTCACTCTGACCACCGTAGCCTTGACATGCATACGTGAAAAGCCCTTCGTTATTCAAGAGGAGGAGGGCAAACATGTAAATGGAGAAGGAGAGCGGAGGCGCGTGACTGTACCTTTCTTTGGCGAATTGTTCGCAGCTTTGAGGGATCTTCCCAGGACCATGTGGGTCCTACTTCTGGTCACGTGTCTCAACTGGATTGCGTGGTTTCCGTTCCTGCTGTTCGACACTGATTGGATGGGGAAGGAGGTGTACGGAGGCACGGTGGGCAAGGGCCGCGCGTACGACCAAGGGGTGCGGGCGGGCTCGTTGGGCTTGATGCTGAATTCTGTGGTTCTTGGGGTGACGTCTTTGACGATTGGAGCGTTGGCGCGTGGGGTTGGGGGGGTGAAGAGACTGTGGGGGACTGTTAATTTGATCCTGGCAGTTTGCTTGGCTATGACTGTTTTGGTCACCAAAGAGGCGGAGCACGCCCGGCACGCCGCCCATGTTGGTGGTGGTGGTGGGGCTGTGCCGCCCCTGCCTGGCCGGATTAAGGCTGGTGCACTGGTTTTGTTTGCTGTGCTGGGCATTCCACTTGCAGTAAGTTCCAATCTTTCCTTCGTACACATACTGACAACAAATTAGCAATTTATTTAAAAACAATTTAATTTAATATCAGACAATATTAAACAATTATAAAATAAACTTATATTTGTTTATTTAATCTTTCATAAATATCTTTTATAAAATTATAAATTAAATAAAATAAATAGTTTGAATTTAATAAGACATAGGCCAAGAATCGGATATTTAATAAAATAAATAGTATTATATTTTAAAGTTTAGATTATTTATTTTTAAATAAATAATTATAATTTAATTATTTTAAAAAATTAATTAAAATTAATTATTAAATTATAATTATTTATTTTAAAATAAAAAACCTAAATTTAAAGAATAAATTCTAATGGATGGAGACCACTGCCAGAGCGTAAAGGGGGACGCTTACGTAATTTTGAAAAAGGTCCAGTCGTACGATTTGGACGTTTGTGCATGGAGTTCTGGATGAAAGATAAAGAGGGTTTTTTAATAGGTTTTTGGCCGTTTTTTGAGAGCAATAATTATGCCCAGTAAATACCCCTGACAAATTAAAATTACTGCGTTATCCTAAATTTATTGCCAGTTTTGTTTTGGCAGGTCAGGAATTATGAGAAATAATATTATAAAATTTTTTTAATAATATAATATTTATTTATTTGTTTACTGATATAAATAAATAAATAAATAAATAATTTCGTTATTAATATTATTTTTAAATTTTATACAAAATAAAACTGACCGTTATTGCTATATTGCAGATAACTTACAGCATTCCATTTGCCCTGGCTTCCATATTTTCTGCCTCTTCTGGTGCAGGCCAAGGTAAAATAATATATATGTTATTTAATAATATTTTTTAAATTATGAAAAAAAAAAGCCACCGGCTCAATTCATATAATTTTTATGCCATAAAATTTTAAGAAAATCAAATGTATATAATCTTATCTATTATATTATAGATAGGTTAAGTCTATGACTTACTAGTTATAATGAGTTAATCTTACTATTATATTTGTTGCGTCCGGTTTCATTCGCGGTTTGGACAGGAGCCTATTCCCTCCCTAGCGCGGTGGCGTCGAGAGAATAGTCCTATCTCCGTCTCTATTAATCCTGACTCGCACAACACAAATAACAACAAGAAGGTCGGGGGCCGACGGGGTTATCTCCGGTCGACACTTTTAAAAATTCTTCCGTAATAAACGGAGGAATGCATGCATAAGATGCGAGAATGAGGGGAGTGTGAGAGGGATGTGATTGGAGGCTTGAGCTCCATGAATGCGCCCGGGAGATGGGCGACTTACCTGTATGCCTGCAGAGGGCGACTTGGAGTACGCCTGGCAAAGGGGTGACTTATAGGTGCGCCCGCGGTGGGCGGGCGGTTATAGGTGCGCCATATAATTATTACACGGAGGGCGATTTTAAGAAGGAGGACTAAATGGAACTAGTAAGTAAACATTCTTGTTACCTGAGCAGAGGACCAACTCTTGGACTGCGAGCTCCTGGCTATGGGATAGAGGGATCGTGACTCCAAGACGGAAGGTTGAAGGCCTCATTGTTGGCGGAGGGATGAGGGCCTCCGGATGGCGGAGGGTTGATGGCCTCCGGACGAGAGGAGGGCTGAGGGCCTCCGTGCCTCCTGGAAGGAGGAGAGCTCCGTGCCTCCTAGATGGAGGACTAAGGGCCTCTGGATAGTAGGAGGGCCGAGGGCCTCGTGGCGGCGGAGGGCTGAGGGCCTCCGAACTATAGGAGGGCCCAGGGCCTCCTGGCGGCAGAGGGCTGAGGGTCTCAGACCGGCGGAGAGCCAAGGGGCTTCCTGGATGAGAGGAGAGTCGAGGGTCTTCTAGCTGCCAATTTGCTCTCATTGGAGATCGGCTAGTAACGGCTATGCTATTCTCCGAGCCTTATGGAGCTTTTTCGAGTTTCTCCAACTTGTCCCTCAATACTTGAGAATGCTTACTTTTATGGTGAAACTTGCAGTTGTATTGCTTCTCAAAAAGCAATGTGAGACTTTAAATTTGAAAGAAATATGTTGGATTGTGGAGCATTGCGATTGCACAGCTTGCAGAATGTGTTATATATATTATATAATTCTCTTAAATTTATTGATTATTTAACTTTTAAAAATTTAAGACCCACGAGTCACAATTGAGCAATCATCAAATTTACTGAATCTTTTAAATTTTAGAATATATTATAGGATATAAAAATAATTAAATATACATAATCTTAGCTTTAATATTGTAGAAATGTTATTTTATATCTTAAATATTTAATCTCTGATATCATAATATGAAAATATTATCATTGTGTTGCGAATTATACTTTAATCTTTTAACCTATGAGATGATCAAATTGTGCCTTTACTAAACAACATGTTTTCCTATTGCAGGTCTGTCTTTGGGAGTTTTGAATCTAGCAATCGTTATACCACAAGTGAGATTCCACTTTTAGTTACATGAATAGCTAGTAATAATTAATTTTATTATTTTTATCGTATATTTGGTTATAAAAATAAAATATAATATAAATAAAATAGTTTATTTTTAAGAAATATAATAAAATAAAATTACAGTTGTGAATTATTATTCTCTTATTTAATTTGTCAATTTAAAAAAATAAAAATAGAGTTTAAAATTAATTTTGTATAATCTGATATATAGGAACAATAAGAGTAATATACATGTAAATTACTATGAAATAATCTTTTCATCGTCCTCACCAAAGATATATTTTAATACATTAACTACAGTATTTAATTTATTATAATGTTAAATGGGTAAATTAGTTATTTAATTAAAAATTAAATTTTGTGGAATTAGGACTAAGTAAACTAATGGGGGTGTAAGTTTACTTAGTTCTTGTTCTTATAGTAACAATAATTCTTAACATTTACATTAGTCAAGAAGTAGAATCGTTATTTTATTGAAAATAAATTTAAAACATAACTTTAATTATATTTTACCAACTAAATAAATAGATATATGTTGATATTTGAAACAGATGTTTGTGTCTGTAACAAGCGGACCATGGGACGACCTCTTCGGCGGCGGCAATTTGCCGGCATTTGTGGTTGGAGCCATCGCTGCCACCGCAAGTGCGGTGCTTTCGTTTACCATGCTTCCATCTCCACCAGCAGAAGCCAAGATCGAAATGGCCGCCGGCGGGCATTAATATCTTGATCAATAGGCTTTGATTTCGGTGTTTTGTTTGTTTTTGTTTTCCTTGTTTTGGTATGCAAAGCATACGAAGCAGCACAATGTAGCATTGGAAAAACACAAGGTTATTGGTAGGTTTGGTGTTCTGGTCATTTAGTTGATGTTAATGTATGCAAATAATCTGTAATGCCGGTCCGGTAAATATTCAATAAAAGTTTAGAAGTTATATTTATCAAGTATAAATTTTGTTTAATATATATATTTTAAATTTTATTTGATATGTGATGGAGTGACTTAAAAATAAATTTTGGCACAAGAAGTTAAAGAAGACGCGATCAACACTCTAACTACCAATTGGAAAAAAAGCCAAGAAATTAAAAAAGCTCAGCTAAGCGTTGACCACCGGGCGCTAACTCCCAAATGCAAATGTGGCCAACTCAAACGTTGACCATCTATCTTACGCGCATTGAGCCGAAAGAGGCTCTTCTGTAATGGGCTGTGCATGCTCTCAAAGGCCATGGCCCATCTGGCGGTGACGATTGATATCCTTCTAAGGGCGGTCATCGACCGCATTGACAGACGGTCAACTCGGCGTTGACACGTCCAGCGTTTACGTTGAGCCCCGAAGCCATTCAACAAGAATCTGCCGCTGCTCGAGCCACCAATCATTAAAAGGCCAACAACGATTTCCAAAAGATATTCCACGATCACAACTGGCGCTAAAGGATATTAGCAATATTGGCGCCTCCCCGTATAAGGAAGGCGCCGGATTTTCCAATTCATCACAAACCAAACTCTTCCACGGTAATATGTCGAGGAGGAAAGAAACCAACTTGAAAAGTTGTTGGCGCCACACAAGGAAACGATCTCAATCGGCAACCCAGATCTATACATTCGGAAGCCAACCAAATGAGACGGGAAGGCAATCATCCATTCCAAAGAAGGAGGATCACCCTCTTAGCTATAAAAGAAGCCATTGAATCATCATTCAAGGCATGCTTTCAGTAACACAATACAAGCGCTCTCAATTACGCTTTCAGCCATCCACTCAATCGCATACGCTCTGCGATGATTTAACGTGTGCTCTCGAGATCTGCCTTCTCTGCCTTGCCCCACGTTCTCCAAAACCCTAACAATGTCGTCTTGGCTCACTACCGTTTACTCCCTTCCCACATTTCAAATTCAAGAAGACCTCACGTCTCTTTTACATCTGGATCAAACACTTAAACTCTCTCTCTCCCTATTTCAGTTTCTTTCTTTCGAGGACTGTTTTACTGATTTGAGCGTCGGAATATTTTCGGTGAGATAATTTTTCGCCGAACACGCTGATCTCCTATTCTATTTAGTGGTGTCGTGATTGACTTTAAACTGAGGCAGGATGGCCGAACTGCAAGAGGATGATCATCCGCTTATTTGATTTTGTTTTTTTTGAAAAAGGTTACACAATAAAATTGTAAAAAAAAAAATTAAATAAATATAACAACCAATTTATTTATTATATGCTAAAAGTACAATAGAATTAAACAAAAAACAATAACTTACTACTTATTTATTTCAGATAACAAAGTAGATTATATGATAACAAAAAATTTAAAAATTTTAAAAGGATTTTACCTTTATTTTTCTTTGGAAAATAAAAAAGAAAAAAGAAAAATATAAAGAAGAAAAAAACAAAAGGAGAGAATATTATGATATTATAGAAAAAAATAATAATAAATACTGAAAATTTCGTATTTCTGAGCTATCAAAAAAAGTTTTTTTTTTTATATTATTTGAATTGCAACGGTACTTTTTCAGAGGGATGAAATGAATTTTTGGCTATTGGATGACGAATGGTCGAAAGTACTAACTGGGCCAAATAAACCCTAAAATTTCGAAGGCAATTAGGAACGGTGGAATTTCGTAATATGGCCCAGTCCACTGGCCCATTGAAGGGACGATAAGCGCGATTTCGAGAGTGCAGGCGATTTCTGGAAGAGCAATTTTCAAATCTGAGAATCTGCAGATCCCCTCAAGAAGTTTAAGCACACATACGTGCTCAAAGAGATACTGAGATTTGTTCGAGGAAGAGTGAAGGATGGATGAGCTGAAATTGGCAATGGAAGAACACATGGAACAAATGGTGGATCTCATACAGAAGTTCACTGCCGAACTCCGCTCTGGTTTCGGTCCTGCTTACGATAATTTTATAGGTTTCTTCCACGCCGTTGATTGGAAGGTCCTAACTTTCTCTCCTTCCCTAATTTCTTTTCTTGACATTTGTTAAATTTAGATTAAATATTTCTGCGTTCTTCTTATTTTTGCTGTCTTCTGTACGATTTGGGTGACTTCTTTCTTGGTAAGGGTAGGTCTAGATAAACATGGGATGTGGTGAAAAAAAAAAAAACTTTTGAATATGTTACAACTTTTGAAGGATGATGCCTGAACACCACACAGAGGGTAGAAGAGGATTTTAGCTAACCTTTTTGAGTGAGACGGAAATTTTCATTGTTGTTGGTCCATTTTCTCCTTTATTTTCTTTTTATTGGGGGTAGGATGTTGTTAAGTGATGGTTTGGTTCTTCTTTTTGATTGTATACATCCAAGTTGTTGCACACTTCAAGCTCTTTGGAGATAGCTTCTGAGAAGTTGAATGCCAAATGAGCAGTATGTCAAAATGGTATAAAATTGAGTAGATTATGATCTCATAAAAAGGAAAAGAATATTTTGTTGTTGGCTCCTGTTGTTGACTCAGTCGATAATGAACTAAGCAGATATTACATTATCCGGAAGTATCTTAGCCACCTTTCATTCATTCAGCTTGCCCTATTCATCCTATTACTTTTAGCTTATTTCCTGAATTGGCAACCAGAACTCTTATGATGCACCTACAAAACATTAGAATTTTGCAATTGGGAGCTCAAAGCATGATGCAGCAACTTGCAATATTGTTCGCTGGCCTCTTGTTTGTACATAATCATATTAGTGATTCTCAAATGTTGTGTTAATCAATATCTTGTGTTGCCATTTCCATGCGCTTCTTCCCTTTTAAGTTATTCAATGCTTATCGTTGTGTAAATCTTTATTAAGCTCCTAAAATTGCATTTTATGTGTTGACATTTTCTGAACTACGTGCAGGAACCTTGGTTGATGTGCTTGTTAGGATTCTACATTGTGCTTTTATCGGTGACTATTTTCTCAAGGAGGCATGTCAACTTCCACATGGGCTTGTTCCTTCTTGCATGTATGTGTATTGCTCCCTGCATAGATTTCCATTGTTGACGTTTGCATACATTGAGAAGCCATCCCTTTATCTCTTTGCTTAAATTAAACTAAGCAAGGTATGATGTAGCAATCACTAGAGTGGCATGTGTGTTGTGTTTTTATTGGGTTTTGATGATGTTCTTGTCATTCATCTCTTTATCTAAGTTAAAAACATAATTAGAAAACCCTTGCCCATGTTTCTCTTTTTTTTTTTTTTTTTTTGGGTGTGTGTGTGTGGGGGTGGGGGAGGGATGGATAAGTTGAGAAAGTAGTATCATATTTGATATTACCTTAACAAGGTAAACAACTTCCTGTCATTGATGTATTAGAAAAAATATCATCGGTGGGGAGCATTGATCCATAAGTTACTAAATAGTTTGTAACTAGAATAGACTCTCTAAAATGGTGACAAAGATGGTGGCTCAGTGTATATGATTTCTCAAATTGTGAGTTATATAAATGATCAGATGTATACAATCTTTTTCATATAATATAGAGACTATTTTTATTGCTCAAACTAGTGATCTCTAGGTGAGAATGAATTAATATTATTATTGTTTTAAGACTCATCCTACTCTAAAACAATGATTAACAATGTAATCAAATTTATGAAGTACAAAAGACCAATTACCTGTCAAGAAAGAGAAGTGCAAACAACCCATAATAAAATGGACAGCCTAACGGGTGACAGCCAAGTCTCTTTATAGAGAAATAGACTAATACAAGGCGCTTCGGTTCTCAAAGGAAGTAATAACGAGATAGGGGATGCCATAACTTATAGTATTTGAAGGGCAATTATATAGGTTTTTGGGGAATAAGAGTGTGTTCCATGCCAAGAGGAAGCTTGTTGGTGGTGCAAGAAGGCTCAAATGAAAATAAAGTTTAGGAGAGATTGTTGTAAGGAACTGTACATGTGTAGAAATCATAGAATTTGGAGAGGTATAAATATGTTAAGAAAGAGGCACAGAAAACAATATGTGAGATGAAGTCTTGAAGTTTATGAGGGTTCGTAGTAATTTCACACAACGGAGGGTCAAAATGATGACTTTAGATAAGATAAAGCAAGAAACATGACACTAAAAAAATGAATCAATGTAAAAGTGCACCAGAGATGGTGAAGAGTAGGTACTTGTTACCAATGAGGAAACCAAAGAGAGATTATTTCTGCAATCCTTTCAATGAAAGTAGGGAGACTACCATATTTTTGGGGGAGCTTAGTGACTGCGAGGTAAACCTAGATCGCTCTTGTATGGGCATTCTGTTAGTGCAAATTAAAGAAGTATTGAAGATGACAAAGATTGGGAAGGCAGTTGGACCATATGCTATTTTAGTGGTGGCTTGGAAATGCATGGGAAGAGGAATGACGTAAAAGCTAGATTGTTTAAGGAGATCCTGAGCATTAAGGAGATGGTAGAGGGGTCGAGAGAGCACATTGGTACCCCATTACTGGAACAAAGGGGATATGCAGAGTCATGCCAATTATAAAGCTATTAAGTTGATGAATTCTACAAAAAATTTGTGAGAAATGATGATCAAAAGAGTTTAAGATGAGACACCAGTGTATTAAAGAACCAATTTTATATTCGTGCCAGTTACGTGTACTTTAAAAGTTATCTATTTGCTGAAACATTTGATGGAGCAATATAAGGGAATACACAAAGACATTTATATGGCATTTATTGATTTAGATAAGGCTCAAGTATAGCCCCTTAGAGAAGCATTATGGAGAATTTTAGGGAATAAAGAAGTTCAACAACATACAATCAAGTTATAAAGGATGTGTAATGATGCAGCGACTTGCATTGAGGATGCACGTAGGGAATATTGTGGTTTTTTCTTTCTATTACAGTTGGTTTATACTAAAGGCTTATACTAAAGGTTAATTGTGCCCATATCTGTTTGCTTGGCTATGGGTCAACCTATTGGGCACATTTAAGATGATGCTATTCAAGGCATTTTTTTTTTCCTGGATGATGTGTTTGGGCTGAGGTAAGAAAAGCCATTAATGTTGAGTTGGAAATGTAATGGGAGATTTGGGAAGCAAAAGACTTCAGAAATAGTAGAATAAATACATATAATGAAAGTTTAATAACTAAACATGGTAAATGGTGTGGAGGAGAGGATAGGTGCTGAAAGCCTATCATAGAGGGATTATTTTAAATATCTTGGGTCACTATTTTAAAAAGATTGGACAATCAATAAAGATGCTACTTGCAGGATCAAAGCCTGTTAGATAAAATGATGAAGTGTTGCAATAATTTTGTGATCAGATGACATCATTCAAACTCAAAAAGAACATTATTATGTGGTTCTTAAGTTAGCTTTGTTGTGTGGAGCTGAGATTGAGCAGTTATATATTAGCATGTTTCAAAAATGGTTCGGCCAAGATGAAAATATCGAGTTGGATAGTGACCATATGGGAGAGTGAAAAAGCATAATAATGTGATATGAGATAAAATCAATGTTGCACCTGTAAAAGACAAGACAAAATGCAAGAGGCACAGTAGAAGCGGTTTGGTCATGGGAAACAAACGGCAGCCAAAGAAGAGTTTAAAGAAATCCCAGTCATCTTTTTATACATTTTGTGCTAGTTGAAGAAAATACAAAATATTATTACATTAATATAAAGGGGAAGACAAAACCTCATTTTTTATCATGCACTTTTTCTTTTCTTTTATTTGCTTTTGTTGCACACTCCGCTCACACACGGGTTCATCTTTTGAAACTGAAGCGATGAGCTATTAACTTAGAGAAATGTTTGTGGGGGCATCCTTAGGTGACGTGATGATTTATCCATCCATCCAAACTCGCGGACCCATATAAAAATAAATGGATGAATGAAATATCGTGACAAAATGTTTGTCTAGAGAATATCTGGATGGTGATCTTGTAATTAACTTTAGACATCCAAATTAACAATACAGCATCATGATGCAGTGTCTGGTATATATTTTGCTGAAAGGCTCAACCGATTTTTGGGTGAACACTGGAAAAGCTTTGCAACTCAGAACTACTTTGACCCTCATGGGATCTTTCTCTCGACCATCTGGTCTGGTCCTCTTCTCATTATCGCAATGATAATCTTGGTTAGTGTTGAGTTCCGCATTTTGTCCTTCAATTTCCTGCACTTATTATTAATATTACTACAACAACAATTATAACGTCCCTGTATCTTGATTACAGATAAACACCCTTTTCTCACTATGTCATCTAATCGTTCAGTGGAAACGGGCTGAGCTCAGACATCGTGCCAGACTTTCTCATAAGAAGGAAAATTAATTTCCCCCAATATGCTCTGTTTTGGTGAATCAAGGAAACTTATTGACTGGTTAGGAACTGAAGCACGCCCGCATTGTGGTGCTGTCTCTGCAAATGGGTCATTTTTCACTCATCTTCCGTTTCTCATCTGAAGGCTGAAATTGCTCAACTGGGAATCTGAAGTTTTTAAATCCTTCCATCTTCCTCTGTTTCTAATGCAGCAAAATGTGTGAAGCAGCAGTGGATCTAGTTGAATTTCATCTGAGGTTGAATTTCATTATGAGCTGAGTGTTCGAATTAGATACTTATCTACTCGGAGAATTTAGTTGCTTAGTTTCCTGAATTCCCTGCAATTACAAGGTGAGAAAGTAAAACCAACAGGAAATTGAATAAAATATAATGATTACTATGACACAATCAGATGCGATTTATCCTGTTGCATCCTCAATAAGTTGGGGATTCTACTGCATACATGAGGCATGGCATTGAACGATTTCCGCAGAGGTCAGAGTATATATCGTCTTCTTGTTTTTCATTTAAGGATGCAGATGGAGTAGATGGAGCTGGAGAACTTGTGTTGCTCTATTTTTCACTGATTTAATATACAACAGCCTTATCGACTATCGATGTGTACAGAATGTGATATTATGTTCTGTCACAAAAGCCGATTTCCTACCCTTTAAAAACTAAATTTTTTGTTTAATGGCTTTTCTTGGTACAAAGTGGCTTCTATGGCATGCATATTAAGATCTCTTTTATAAAATTAAGTGATATAAAAAATCATATTATATTTGATTGTTTTATAGAAAACTAAGAAAATTTATGAAGATCTTTGGTTATTTTAACCAAGTAGGATTGAATAATTTTTTTAATCAAATTTCCATACAGAATGTGAAAAGTTTATGGAAGTTTCTAATAAATCTTATGGATTTTATATACAAAAAATTCATTTTTTTTTTAATTTTACATTTTACAAACAAAATGAAATACTGTTCATAAATTTTTATAGTTTTTTTTATACATAATTTCATACAACTTATTTCTTTGTAGTCTTTCACATTTTTCTTATTAATAAAGAAATTAAACAAGGCATAAAATAAATAAACTTAGTAGAATGAAAACATTTATAAAGATGGGTGAACTCTAACAAACAAAAAAGAAAAAATAGGCAAGTGAAATATTTTAAATATAAATTTAGTCACAAAATATTATATTTATCAATCTATTTTTATATAAATTTATTAATATTTAAATAAATACGATAATACATCATCAAATATGTTAAAAAAATAATTAAGTGGTATCTTAGTAATACCATTCTTCTACAAATACGCATGTAATTCTCTTCTCAAATTAAGTAGCCGTTACAGAACAAGTGGAGGTCATCGCCACAAAAGCCCCTTCATTTGGAAGAATGCCGTCACACCCTTTCGACCAAGAAAATAATCTCTCTTCTTATCGTCGTTATCTCCCATGGCGGATCTGAAGATAGAAATCCAAGGACCCGGCAGCGATGAGAAGAAAATCCCAGTGTTTAAGAACATCACCATCCTCAAGAACACCTTCTTCATCAACCCTTCATCAACCCTTCATCAACCCTCCACCTTCCTTCTCGAACGAAATCCATGAAGATGTCCAAAGGACCCGTGAAGATCTCGAAGAAACTGTGCTGGTTGGCCGACATCCAGGTTATAACGTCAGTCTGGAACATCCCAGCGTCAGCCGATTCCATCTCAGGATTTACTCTAAATCGTCCTTAAACCATCTCAGGAAATCCCCTAATTCTACACAATTTCTGTAATTTTCTGGATTTATTCATCTCGCTGAGCATTGAATATTTTAGGTTTTTAAGCAAGTGGAAAGTTTATTGGCTTTCAATTTAGAGTGGTTATGTGTTGGATTTTGAATTACTTTCTTATGGGTGTTACAATAAATGAACAAGTTACCGAGAGGACTCATGATATTTGCGAGTAAAATGGTCAGGCAGGGGAGTTAAATAAGGGTTGTGTGATGCTTGTGTGAGGTTTGACCAATTGAGGGTCGTTTGAATGATAGATGACGTTGAAGGGTTGTGTGATGTTTATGTGAGGGTTGGCCAATGGTCGGTTAAAGGCCAGCTGATGGTGCTTGATGAGCACTTAAAGAGAGCACGTACGCCGTTTACCCAAGAGAAGTGGTGCATGATGTGCACCTAAAAGATGCATGTACTTATTTGTTCAGAAAGGTCGCGCCTAATGTGTACCGTTTATCCAAAAAGGTCGCGCTTGATACGCACCAACATTGATATAAAGTTACACCTGATATAATTTTAGGGCATCCGAAATCATTTTCTCACACAAGAAGTCCTACACAGAGAGAAAGAAGAGAAAGAGAGAAGAGGTAGAGGTTCACCATCTGGTTAATATACAATATAAGTTTCGATCTTTACCAAGATCAGGTACATTATTCTAATATTGTTTTTTAAGACGTATTATTGTTAAATTACTCGTATTTCTCATTATATTTTCTCTTGTGTGTTGTTAGGTGTGTTAAAAGAGTTGATATTCAACAATTCTTTACTCAAGTTATAGTGGAGGGATGTTGGAGGAGGTTATTTTGTAACTGGTACTATTTTATAGTAAATTTTTTCAAAATTTATTATGTGATTTTTTACTTAATTGAGAAGAATTTTTTCACATAAAAAATCATTATGTATTGTTGTTTTTATATGCTCACAAATTTGGCGGTTAACATTTAACGAGGGATTTGGACTTGTTCTGTTGCAATGGTTGCATGTGTTTTGGTTGAATCCCAATTTTATGATGATATGGATATCTTTCTAAGCTTTGATTTTAAAGGATTCACACACCTCTCTCTCTCTTCTGTGCTTGAATTAATGCGGGTTTTCCTCCTATGATTTATAGTTGAAACTGTTTTTTTTTTTTTCCTGGATTTTCGTTGCTCTTGATATTGTTGCCCTTGATATTTATGCCGCTTCTTCTTCTTCCTCTCTCACTGTTTCTCTAATGATTTTTGGAATCTTGATTGGATTTTGGTCTTGTTTAGTACATGGGACATAAATGTCAGGAAAAAGTCCAACCAAAGAAGAGGACTGAACTTAATGAGGGCGATACACTGAGGATTGGCGGCTCCAGTGAGTTTATAAACTACAGTGGATACCACTGACCTAAGCTTATGATATTGTGCCCCCGTTTGATCTGCAAGCATCAGAGGAAGAGAAGGAAGAAGAAATCAAGAAGGTGAGAGAACCAATATTTCTGGTTTCCAAATATATACTGCTTTTCCAGATGTTCGTTCCGCTTGGAAATTTTATTTTCCCATTTGATCTCAAGAATTGGTATTACTTGTTGCCCAAGAAGTAATGGTATTTTTTTTCTTTAATTTCACTAATGAAGACTCTAGTTTGATTTATTTCTTGTTTACCTACAATCAACTTAGTTTTGTTTGGATGGCATTAGCTGAATTTGTTTTCGTTCTTTTGTGGGTTTTTAGGTTGATAATTCTACTTCATTCAAAAATGAAGATAAGCGGTTCGTGCATTCTGTTTTTAAGGCTTTGGAGTGTGTGTTTCCTAATGAAAATTCTGAATGTTTTGTCCAAAATGAGATCCCTTCAGCACCTCCAATGCCAGATGATATAAAATGTTTGTTATCCGCTGGTGGAAATGGAGGATAACAAGATCCCATCAGATGCCTCCATGCCAGAAGATACGAAAAATTCAGCTTCCAATGAAGAAAGAGGGGGAGAAAAGCAGGTCATGGAAAACGATAACAAACTGTTTGTAGATTCAGTTTTGGTGGGTTTAGAGTCATATGTTCTGGATGAGAATTCTGTTTTGTTTGAGTGAAAAGAGAAAAAGAAATTTCTGATTTTGGATGAACGAAGTGAGGACGATGAACAGAGATTGCCAAAGATGAAGACATGCAATCAGAAAGTGAAGAAAATGATAGGAAATGGCATGTCATCAATGAAGATACGCAGTCGATGGATTCATTTTTAAAGGGCTTTGAGATTCTGTTTCTCGATGAGAACTCTGAATGGCCGTTGCAGCTGCAGGCGTCACAATCAGGTTCCATATTGCTAGAACATATGAATTTTATGCCGTCCAATGTAGAAACTAAAGGGAAAAAAACGAGGTATTGGTGAAGAATTAGCAAACCAGATTCCATTGATAGAAGATGAAGAACCAAAAATAATTTCAGAACTTCTGTCTGGAATTATTGTGGCAGAGTCCATTGACGCATGTGGAACAGCAACTAACATTGATGTAAACTCGAGCTCATTAAAGAAGGGAAATGAACAGAAAGAAACATGGAGCATTTGGTCCAGAACTCCAGGGACAGAAACTGCATATTCATCTTTATCTGATAGAATAATTCTCTTGGAATAGGAAAATGAACCGGCAAACAATGAAAATAAGAGCACTGATCTTCTCATTCCCATGGAAAAGGTATGTGACAAGTCATTCCCGAAGAGCCTTCCGATAAGATCAGGGCAAAAATCCAAATTACCGAGCATTTGGTCAAGAAGGGTAAATCCAACTAGTGGCATTCAAATCTAAATGAGTTGGAGCAAAGTGAAGTGTTGGGATTTGACAGCTGGATTCATACACAACCTGGTCGCAACGGAAAAACCCGAACCCCCTATCGGCCGTCAGCCACTAAGAATGTGAGCACAAAAGAATACAAGAATGCATAATGATTTTAACGTGGAAAATCCTTTTCAACTAAGGGAAAAATCATGGGATAAACCTTAAAAAATTTTACTATGTAAAATCAGTTACAAAAATCCCGAGACGGAATATCCGCAACCCATCCGAGACAGAACAAAGAAAAACAATTTTCGGAGTAAGGAAACTGTTGCAAAGGTCCCACATCGGGGAGCTTGTGGCAGAACCACCGGCTTATAAGTTAGGGGGCTCTCCCTTCGATCAGATCGGTCTTTTGGGATGGGCTCTCCCACTGACTTGTGCCTTGTATCATTTCATTGAGACGTTGATGGCTCTCAGAGAGGGCTACCTGTACGGGGTTCTGACTAAAAAGGATTATTTGTGAAGGGGCTGACTTGCTACCAACACACCGGGGCGGAGTAAATAATCTCAGAGTGAAAGCCACCGATTGAAGTGCTATAGAGTGCAGCTGTCGAGGACGTTAGCTGTTGAAATGGGGTCCAATGTTGCAAAGGTCCCACATCGAGGAGCTTGTGACAGAATCACCAATTTATAAGTTAGGGGGCTCTCCTTCCTATCATATTAGTCTTTTGGGATGGGCTCTCTCTCTAGCTTATGCTCTGTATCATTTGGTGAAGATGCACCTTTTAGGGGAGATTCGGACCTCCAACGACTTGTACTCGTAACAGTGATGCTCTCATTGAGCCAAGGGTAGAGGTGGTGACAACCGAAGAACAAGCATTGATGGCGCTCAAAGCTACCGTTGCAAGGCTTTCGACAGGGTGAAGGACACCACCGCGTCCGTCCAACGAGATGCAGAAACGCTTGCCGTCGTTGTTGCCACCACGGTTTCCATTAAAACACAAATCCAGTACTCCCTTGATGAAATCCTTCAATCGTTTAACAGGATCGAGCGAAACTATAGCTCATCAGCGAACCTCCCGTTGCTGTTGAACCCTTCACCATCTGTGGCTACTCCATTTTTCACTTTCCACCCTCCACCGTTGCTTCCAACCACCACCGTGATCATGGCATCTTCGATCGTGATTCCACCACCACATCCGCAAATTCCAGCCCAAGTCTCACTTCGAAAGCTACCATCGCCACCAGATGCCACATCAGCTCTTCCTCTTCCTTTACCCCAATCGGAAATTGCTTCCTTCGTTGTGTCCATACAATCCTTTGCTGCTCAAATTGCCACCTTCGTTTCCACCATAGAACAGATTTGACCCTCTCTCACTGACATCCTTTCTACCGTGAACCAAATCGACTGACAAACTTCTGTTTCCCCTTTGCTTCCAACTCCTTCACCGCTTCTCATTTCCACCTCTGATATTTTTTCTAAACCTCCGTCTCAAACTCTACTAGTCTTGCTTATGTCACAACCAGACATACAGTTCCCATCGTCATCGCAACCGCCACCCTTACTACCACATGCGTCAACCGATTTCCACATCGCTACTTCCGTTCGAGTTCCTAATTATAGAACTAATGCTACTGGAGGTCATGACCGCATCACCACCACTGTTTCACCAAATGATACAGGGCACAAGCCAGGGGGAGAGCCTATCCCAAAAGACCGGTCTGATAGGAGGGAGAGTCTCCTAACTTATAAGTTGGTGGTTCTGCCACAAGCTCCCCGATGTGGGACCTTTGCGACAGAAACTCTCTCCTTCCCTCTTCTTCTCCTGTTTTTCTCCTCTCAATCCTCTCACTGATGGTGCTCTCCGCTCATTGATTTTACAAGTGTAGTGGTAAGCGGCGAACGACAAGAGTTCCCTTCCACACTGAGCTCCATTCCACTTTTCGTTCCTCGTTCCACTGTTGCGCTACTACTTGCTCGCATACAGGCATATATATAGGCACTGGGCGACCACCAACTATGCAAAGCTACTTGCCCTGCCCTGCTCTGCAAAGCCTACAAACTCTGAAAATCAATTGTTCTGCACAGACGGCGCATGCTCTACAAGTTAACCTACTCTACACAGACGGCGCATACTCTGCAAGTCAACCTACTCTGCTAGGTCTTCCCCTCTGAACTGGCACCCTCGGTCGGTTTTTGCGCTTTCACCTGCACCCAGTGTCCTCGGTCTTTTCAGCACAGTATCCTTGACCATTATCTGGTGTCCTCGGTCATCACTAGTATCTTTGGCCATCAGCTGGTTTTCTCGGCCATCACCCAGTGTCCTCGGCCATCAGCTGGTGTCCTCGGCCATCACCTAGTGTCCTCGGTAGTCACTAGTGTCTTTGGCCATCAGCCGGTGTCCTTGGTCATCAGCCGGTGTCCTCGACCATCACCTGGTGTCTTCAGTCGTCACTAGTGTTTTTGGCCATCATTCTAACTCAACTACACTGGCCTTGCTGCTCCTGACCGACTTCCTTTCAGCCGATCGACCTCTTTGCCGCCCTGCCGGTCAACCTCCTGCTGTCCGGTCGGTCGGCCTAAGAGCAGCGCTCTTGCTACTCTTTTGGTCGTTTGTTGTGCGCACGAGACATGCGAGACCACTCCGAATTTTGCACAAATTTTTAATGACGCATTTGT
The DNA here is from genome assembly GCA_033239525.1 of Nepenthes gracilis. Classification (NCBI taxonomy): domain Eukaryota; kingdom Viridiplantae; phylum Streptophyta; class Magnoliopsida; order Caryophyllales; family Nepenthaceae; genus Nepenthes; species Nepenthes gracilis. Next base: position 14,159,348 of record BSYO01000023.1, on the reverse strand, counting down.
TTGTTGAACTGCCCGCAAGGGAGTGACCAAACCCAACATGAAGAAGATAGTTAAAAATGAGAATATCAAGTATGAACCGGCTTCAATGAATAGGGGGGAGAATTCCTTAGTCAAGATAAACAGAACTTTGCCCTGAATACTCGTGCAATGTTGAAAGAAGTTGAGCATTCAAATTCAGACAGATCACCTCTCTTGAAGACAATTCACTCAAAACAATGCATATCTGCCTCATCAGACAGAAAATCAAACGCCCAAAGTTCATCGGGGACAGAAATCAGCAAGGCGTGCCCCTAGCAATCATGCAAGCCTTGTTACGCTAACAAACAGTAAAAGGATGCCATTTTGACCTTCATTTGCCAACTTCCCTCGGCAGAGTATAGCAGAAACTCGTATTTCTGATGCTGCTAAAATAAGTCAGGAGTGTGTTAACTATGCAGAAGCCATAAGCAATGTGACTAATTTCTGCAACCTAACTTATTCGGCTCATTTTTGCTGTTGGGTCCCCAATTAATACCCTGAGATTTGGAGATTTGTTTGCAGAAGAAATGTTCCAGAGAGAGAACTTAGAGTTGGAACATGATAGTGGATATTACATGCCTCCTGAATAAGGAGTCAAGAAAGGCATTGCAGCTTCTTATCATTCCAAGAATTGGTAGGATAATCTGACTTAATCCTTCATTTATTGATGCCATGGTTTAAAATTTTGAGATTTTTTGCGGCGTATCAACATTGGCTGTCGCAGATATGAAACATTTTTTGATAATTATATCAAACTAAGTTATATAATAAATTTTGATCCTATTTGATCTTATTCTTTTACAAATTTAAGCAGTTATATATGCACTAAAATCTTTCCTCAAAATATTGGCTGATATCCATATAAGTCAGCTGATATTCTATCCCATGGTTGATGTTCCTTGTTAGTTTCAGCCTTCTCTTTTTTCCAGTGGTAAGGGAATTAGATTGCATGAAGCTGCAGTTTCAATCTTTTTAGAAGGAAAACAGAGGTATTATCAGGACAAGAATGGATTGAAGAGTGCATGGTCAAAACAAAATGGTGGATTCACATTCAGAGTTCTGAGGAAGAAGACCGATTGCACCAACCTTGACAGCCTCACCTCAATGTCTGTTCAGTAGCGAAATTGATAGCTTTGTCGCCTTCTGTGCTTTTGGAACAATACCTGAAATTGTTTCACCTGACTGCCAAAAGATCATATGCTCAATTATACTGTCTTTTAGGAGATTTCGTAATGGACAGCTTGTTCTTCTTACTAATAACATCTCTCTGAAGATCAAAGCCATAACAGAAGTAATTTTTCACTCTCACCCTCTCATTTTGCGTTTTGACTTTGAATTAAGAGTTGGCAATTGGCATGTTTTTGTGTTTGTTGTTAGGGTTTGGTCTGTGAGACTGCAGAAGAACTCCGTGGAAGTCTGGTGACTCCATTCCCTGGAGGAAGGTTCTTTTTGGTAAATAGCTCAACAAGGGGTGAAACATGGTCTTGCTTAGACGGCAACGTTCTGAAGGAGAATTTTTATTGAAACTCTCTAGTAATGAAATTTAAGGCAGGGAGCATGAAGGGTTTGAAGCAGATACTTCATTCTTGCTTTGGGAAAATCAGTTCAATCTGCTAGAATATATCAATTGATGCTAAGAAAATGGTGCATTTTTAAATGATCAAATTTCTTTGTTTGAACTACATGTTAAGGTCACTCACCAGTGGCACTTATGTTCGCAGACTCCATTGGAGAAATGGACAAGGACTTTGATGATTGGTCCGAGAGGCATGATTAAGCGGACGAGGACTTATTAGAGGCGTCATGTCCGAGAGGTTATTGCGGACATGGACGAGGACCCTAAGAGCGTAGGCATTGACTCTATCTTCGTAGGCCTGCTACAGCCGTGTTTTGCAAGTGGGTTGGTCACTTACTCTAGTTGGATGTTGTGGCGGCTGCAATTTTCTAGGTGTCAGGCCTGCCACTTTGGCACGCCGGGCGTGCGCCCGCCATGGCAGGCTTAGGTGACGTGGTTTGCCACCCTAGTGCCAGTAGGGTGGCCGACTGTCCACTAGGCCATTTGTGTATATATACAAGCCTTGTGTGCCCTTGTTGTTTGAGCATGCGTGTGCTGCCAAGAGGATTTGGAGTGCTTGTACTGTATCTTTGGAGTGAGCCTTGAGAGAGCTGTGGGCAAGCTTTATTGTAAATGTAAAGTGAGAAATACTTTTAGAGAGAGATTGTACACTTGAGATTGTTTTATTTCGTTTGAACTTGTATAGCTAACACTTGTAAACAATCCTTCTATAGTGTATTCTTCCGTGGTTTTTTCCTTGTTGAAAGAAGGGTTTTCCACGGTAAAATTTCGTGTGTTCTCTCCCGTTTTCTATCATTACTTTTCTTATCTGTCCGAGAGCTCTGCTCTGTGTTGCTGTCCGAGAGCTTTGTCCGCTCGGTCACCGTGCCTTCCGTGTTTTGCGCCAACAAGTGGTATCAGAGATAGGTTGATTTTTTGAATGGTGATCTTGTTGCTGGCTGCGATGGAGGTCGGAAGCAAAATGATTTGCTTGAACGGATCAAACTTTGACACATGGCAAAGCAAGATGTCAGACTTGCTTTTCGTAAAGTCCATGCATAATCCCGTTTTTGCCACAGAAAAGCCGGCGGCAAAAACGGACGAGCAGTGGACGTTGGAGTACAAGCAAGTGTGCGGCTTCATTCGGCAGTTCGTGGATGACGTGTACAATCACGTTCGCGGAGAGACGAATGCCAAGACGCTCCGGGAGAAGTTGGAAAAGCTCTTTGCCCCCAAATCCGGAAATAACAAAATTTATCACTTGATGAGGCTGATGCAAGTCCGGTACAAGGACAGCTCATCTATCGCCGACCACCTGAATGAGTTTCAGGGCTGTGTGAACAGGCTGAGGTTCTCGGGCTATGGTTGCTAGCAACCCTCCCAGACTCATGGGAGGTTATGAGGATCACCATAGCCAATACAGCTCCTAACGGTGTGGTGACTTTAGAGATGGCCAAAGGAGCTGTGCTGAACGAGGAAGTGAGACGACGTTTTCAAGGCACGTCCACCTCTCAGCAGTTCGATGTCCTTGTTACCGAGTCAAGGGGAAGGAGCCGAGGACGTGGCCCAAAGTCGGAAGACAAAGGGTGGAGTAAGTCACGTTCTCGGTATCAAGACATGGAGTGCCACCATTGTGGCAAGAAAGGCCACATCAAGAAGTTTTGTTATAAGTGGAAGCTTGAAAACGCTGGCAAGCAACGGGACGAGAGGAGACGAGGCGAGGAAGAGTCCTCAGTCTCTGTGGCTACAGGAGGTGATCTCCTTCTAACCTGCGAGTCTGAAGACTCTGTAAATGTGGCTGAGCAGGCTTCTGACTGGGTGGTGGATTCTGACGCATCCATCCACGTCACTTCCAGGAGAGAACTGTTCTCCACTTACACTTTGTGTGCCCCGGGAGTGTTGAGGATGGGCAATATGGAGACGTCCGAGATTATTGGACGAGGTGACGTCTCCTTGCTGACGAACATTGGAGCCCGACTGATTTTGAGGGACGTCCGACACATCCCCGATATTCGGATGAATATCATCTCAGTAGGAAGGCTGGATGATGAAGGTTACTGCAGCGTCCTTTGTGACGGCAGTTACAAGTTGACGAAGGGTTCCATGGTCATTGCCTGAGGAGTAAAGGCTTCAGGCCTTTACACAGTGAAAGCCCAGGCCGAGGTGGCAGAGGTGAATGCCACTGGAAATGTGGAGTCCTCGGGACTGTGGCACAAGAGACTCGGACACATGAGTGAGCGTGGCATGAGTCATCTGGCGAAGAAGGGTCTCATCCTGAAGGTGGATGGAGACAGGCCGAGGACTTGTCCTCACTACATGGCGGGGAAGCAGCGCAGAGTCTCCTTTCAAGGAGACGTATCTGACAAGAAGTCCGAGGTTTTGGAGGTCGTCCACACAGATGTGTGTGGTCCCCTCCCGGAGAAGTCTTTTGGAGGAGCACAATACTTTGTGTCCTTCATTGACAATTGCTTGAGGAAGCTGTGGGTGTTCCCGTTGAAGACCAAAAACCAGGTTGCGGGAACTTTTGAGCAGTTCCATGTCCTCGTTGAGTGAGAGATCGGGAGGAGATTGAAGGCTGTTCGAAGCGACAACGGCGGAGAATACATTGGGACATTTGATGCCTACTGCAGAACTCACGGCATCAGACATCAGAGAACTCCACCCAAGACGCCACAGTTGAATGGCGTGGTCGAGAGGATGAATCGCACCCTGATGGAAAGGGTCAGGTGCATGTTATCCGATGCCAGGCTTCTGGGATCCTTTTGGGCTGAGGCCTTGAAGGCGGCCGCCCACGTGATCAATCGGTCGCCCAGTAAGCCTCTGGACGGGGAAGTTCCAGAGTGAATTTGGACCGGGAAGGTGCTAGCGTATAGCTATCTTCGGACATTTGGCTGCAAAGCCTTTGTTCATGTTCCGAAAGATGAGAGGACCAAGTTGGAGCTAAAGACAATACAATGTGTCTTTCTGGGCTATGATGAGGACGAATTTGGGTATAGGCTGCATGACCCAAAGAAAAGGAAGCTGGTGCAGTCCTGAGACGTGATTTTCTTTGAGGACGAGACCATCGAGGACATTGAAAATGAGAAGAGGACTTTTTTCAGCACTTCCCGGACGGACAGAGTTGATGCTGATGCTGTCCGTCCAGTGCTTCCTGAGTCCGATGTCGGGCGGATCAGGTGTGGCAGACAACCATAGTGAGGCTGTTCCAGCGCCTCAGGATCAGGTTGAAGATTTGGCACCTCAACAGGTCGAGGTAGCCCCTGTGAGACGGTCGTCCAGGGAGAGACGTCCGTCCGTCCGCCTTCCAGCAAGTGAGTTTGTCCTCCTCACTGATGCTGGAGAACCAGAAGATTTTAATGAGGCCATGTGTAGCACTCAAAAGGATAAATGGTTTGAGGCCATGAAGAAAAAGATAGCCTCTCTTCATGAAAATCATACCTTTGAGTTGGCTAAATTGCCCAGGGGGAAGAAGGCCCCGAAGAACAAATGGGTCTTCCGGCTGAAGGCGACCGAGGACACAAGCAAGCCAAGACACAAGGCATGGCTTGTGGTGAAGGGATTTGGTCAACGAAAGGGTGTTGACTTTGACGAGATTTTCGCACCTGTTGTGAAGATGTCCTCGATCTGTGTGGTGCTCGGATTGGCAGCGGCTTTGGATCTAGAGATAGAGCAACTGGACGTCCGGACATCCTTTCTTCATGAAGATCTGGAAGAAGAGATCTACATGGAGCAACCAGACGGTTTTAAAGTTAAGGGGAAGGAAGGACTAGTTTGTCGTTTGAAGAAGAGCTTGTATGGGCTGAAACAAGCTCCGAGACAGTGGTACCGGAAGTTTGAGTCGGTTATGGTCGGACGAGGATACCATAAGACTGCTTCCGACCACTGTGTCTTTGTTCAGAGGTTCTCGAAAAATGACTTCGTCATCCTCCTTTATATGGATGACATTCTGGTTGTCGGACAAAATAGCGCTCGAATTAAGGAGCTAAAGGTGCAACTGGGACAGTCTTTTGCCATGAAAGATCTCGGTCCGGCGAAGCAGATTCTGGGGATTAGAATTCTTCGCGACCGAGGGGATAAGAACTCTGGCTGTCCCAGGAAGGCTATGTTAAAAAAGTGCTTCAGAGATTCAACATGGAAAGCTCCAAGCCGATCAGTACCCTATTGGCCAACCACTTTAGGCTGAGCAAGCAGCAGTGTCCGTCCTCGGACACTGGGAAGGTGTGCATGAGTAAGATTCCTTACTCCTCGGCCGTTGGTAGCTTGATGTACGCGGCCGGACATTGCTCATGCGGTTGGCCTTGTGAGCACATTTCTCTCGAACCCAGGTATGGAGCATTGGTCCGCGGTTAAGTGGATTTTCAGATATCTTCGCGGGACCTCCAAGATGGGTTTGCAGTTTGGAGAAGAGAAGCCTCAGCTGATTGCGTATACAGACGTAGATATGGCCGGGGACGTTGATTCTTAGAAATCAACGTCCGGATACTTGGTGAAATTTACAGGAGGGGCGGTCTCCTGGCAGTCCAAGTTACAGAAGTGCGTCGTTCTCTCAACTACGGAAGTAGAGTTCATTGCCGTGACCGAGGCCTGTAAGGAAATGTTCGGATGAAGAGGTTCGTCCCAAGAATTAGGTCTAAGGCAAGAGACGTATGAGGTCCTTTGTGATAGTCAAAGTGTCATTCACTTATGTAAAAACTTCTCATTCCATTCGAGGTCAAAGCACATTGACGTGCGTTATCATTGGGTGAGAGATGTTCTTGATGATGGGCAACTATCAATTGGAAAAGTCCGCTCGGATGACAATGGCTCGGACATGTTGACCAAGGTTTTGCCGAAGGGAAAGCTGGAAGCTTGTTGTGACATTGCCAGTCTAACTAACTTCACTCGGTCGTGAGGGGAAGTTTGTTGGGGTCACTCCCGAGTAGCACTTATGTCCGCAGATTCCATTGGAGAAATGGACGAGGATTTTAATGATTGGTCCGAGAGGCCTGATTAAGCGGACGAGGACTTATTAGAGGCGTCATGTCCGAGAGGTTGTTGCGGACATGGACCAGGACCCTAAGAGTGTAGCGTTGACTCTATCTTCTTAGGTCTGCTACAGTCGCGTTTTGCAGGTGGGTTGGTCACCTACTCAGGCCTGCCACTTTGGCACGCTGGGCGTGCGCCTGCCGTGGCAGGCCTAGGCGACGTGGTCCTGCCACCCTGGCGCCAGTAGGGTGGCCGGCTGTCCACTAGGCCATTTGTGTATATATACAAGGCTTGTGTACCCTTGCTGTTTGAGCGTGCGTGTGCTGCCAAGAGGATTTGGAGTGCTTGTGCTGTGTCTTTGGAGTGAGCCTTGAGAGAGCCGTGGGCAAGCTTTGTTGTAAAGGTAGAGTGAGAAATACTTTTATAGAGAGATTGTACACTTGAGATTGTTTTATTTCATTTGAACTTGTGTAACTAACACTTGTAAATAATCCTTTTATAGTATATTCTTCTGTGGTTTTTCCCTTGTTGAAAGAAGGGTTTTCCACGTTAAAATTTCGTGTGTTCTCTCCGGTTTTCTATCATTACTTTTCTTATCCGTTTGAGAGCTCTGCTCTGTGTTGCTGTCCGAGAGCTTTGTCCGCTCGGTCACCGTGCCTTCCGTGTTTTGCGCCAACAGTACATATCTCTGAAATGCAATCCTCTGAATTCTACTTGTCGTTCAGGATGAAATACTAGTCAATGGATGAAGTATGAAAACTGTAGCCGATGGCATGTGAATGGATGTAAAACCTCAAATGGAATGAAAATGGTGCCAGAAATAAGTCAACGCCTGTACATAACAAATCTTTTCAAAGGCCTGACAGTTGGTATTAGCTGGATAACCTGTGATCAAATAAGACGTAGACAGAGCAAAGAGCTCAAATATAAATTAGAGCATCACAAAAATTGAGATAGAAACTCAATCTTTGTTAAAATGAGATTCGTGTTCAGTAAAAGATCATGAAATCTGCCATTGAGACATAATTTATTGAGTCAAGGTGTCATGTTTGATGATGGGGACGACAAATTTCAAGTTATTTCACATTCCCAGTTTTTGTGTGGTATGGGTAAGCATGACAACAAAATGCAGCCATGCAAATCACAGAGCAATTGCTAATAAACACTGCACCAATCAACAAGAGTTAACATTGACTTGTTCTATAGAAGCCCTCCAATATCACCATAGAAAGATCTGGAAGAATAATCACATTGAATGCGTAGTGAGCATGGAATTAAATATTGGCCCATCAATAATTTTTTGAGTCCTCAATCAATTAAGCTACTCGCCTGTTTCATTTGGAAAAAGGCCACTATATGCATCAATATATCAATATATTGCAATCCCTTCAATGCTTTTACAATCTCTTCAATAAAATAATTGTATGGTGGTGAAATATTGCAGCAGTATCGCCAAATTGCTGCCAAATACCATGTCTATCTTTGAAGAAAGCTAACTTGTGTCATCACATCCTGAAAGACGTTAGAAAAATTAACAGATTGAGCAGACTGAAATGAAATCTCAGGGAGAAATAGTAAACTATCAAAATTTATTTAAGCAGGTAAATTCCAGGTATATAGTCCATCCAAACAGAAATCAACCAGGGATGGGAAGCTATGCAACAGCATAAAGTTAAGAACAACAGCCAAAATTAATCAATATCATTAGTTCCCCACTGCAAATCACTCTTCTCCCCAGAAATCAAGAATGAGAATGAACTATCAGAATCATCAAATGCGGGTTGTTGGAACTCTTGAAGTGCCCCAAGGTTACATGTATCAAAGTTGAACACTGAGAAGTAAGCGTCCTCAATGTTACCTGTGATATCCAAAATGCCCTGGATGCAATTTCCATTAGAAGCATTGGCAGCAAAGCTAAATCCTACACTTCCATCTTTTGTTGCAGGTTTGCTGTTATCTGCATGTCTCATTGCCAGAGCTGATACTTTATTTTCTTCAAGAGGAATGGCAGGAGTATGTCCATGGAAAAGAGCAATATGCCCAAAATGCTTGTCTTTCCTTGAGAAAATGGTGCCGCAGGAACAAAGCCATTTATCCTTGCCACAGTGCTTTTCATGGGTCTTGAGATCTGCAATGACAGATAATTTCTTTGTGTTGCATCGGCTGCAAGTGTAGGCCTTCTCATAGTGAGATCTCTTGTAATGATTTTTCACACATAAAATAGTCTTCAATGGTCGAAGCTTTTTGTGACTCTTATTCTGCTTGCAGCCAGCATATGGGCAAGAATACCTTTTAAGAAGAACCAGCTCTGAGCTGGAGATTTTGTCCCTGTGACCTCTCATGTGCATCCGGAGATTAGCATCTCTCTTGAATCCCTTCCCACAAATTGTGCAAAAGTGGGTATGAGGCGCACGAATCCCTTCTTCTTCCAACTGCAAGACTTCATAAGAACCAGGAGGAAGGTGCTCTTCTTCATTTGTGTCGTCTTCATCTTTAAACTCATGCCCTTCTATGTTGTTGTTCTGTTCCATTCCATACTTTCTCCTGTGATCCACTCAATTCGCCTGATCAAGAGGTTTAGAGTCACCAATGTTTTCATGCAACTGTGCCTTCAGATTTTTGTGGTAGCAAACTATTCCTAGTGCTTGTTACCGAAGGAAAAACAACTCCATTAAGCTGTGGAAGCTGTCTTACTAAAGGATTTACTGTAGAGAGGCTATATTTCACAGATGAAAGAAGACCACCCACATGTGTGATCAATTGGACCATAATGGAAGTAAGATCTTCTGTGATAAGCTGCTGCAGATGGATGACAATTTCATCCGGACAACTCTGAGACTCGAACTCTCCAACCAACAATCATATGCAGTAGCTCCTGGAGCTGATGGATTTCTTGTTCCAAGAAAGACAGGCTGCTTAACATAGCTCTAGGATCCCAATCATAAATTAAACAGTTTTGGGAAATCTGATTCATTTGACCATCTTCTTGGTTTCTAATTTTGGTTTGAATACTGGGGCTGTGAGAAAGCAAGGATTGATCTTCGGAAGCAAGGACTGCCCAATACACAAGGTCATCACGTCATAGGGTTTAGAAAAAGTCAAATGTATGCAGCTTTATCCCTATGCTGTAGAGAGATTATTTTCTATTATTTGAACATGCGACCTCCATATAACAATGGAGTAATTTTATGGTTATACCAAAAATCACCCTCCCAAATGCAAACATTAATTATATAAAACAACTATTTTCCATAAAAATTATTTGCCAAACTACTACACATAAAAGGGAAGCCTTAAATCCATGTCCTTTAATCTTTATGGCCACAGCATGTAATTCATATATTTGCATCCATCCATGGTACCGGAAATACACTCCCTAGAACACAAGCAGGCAGTGAAGAATACCATCACGGCCTTAGAACAGGCTCTGGACACAGTACCACCCATCATAAAGATCTCGAATTTAAACTAGTAGGCATGGTAAACAATAAAAACCTAACATCAGATGCATACATTAATCATTTTCTTCACTAAAACTTCCAGTAATGCTTAACCCTCCCACCCCCACCCCAAACCATCCTCAGTCCCTCCCAAATAAAGAACAAGAGGAATCTGCGTATGAAATACTATCGACTAATTAATCAAAACAGAGATTCAAGCATTAACTATTCTCCAACCAAATTAGGAAAAAAAAAAAAAAAAAAAGCTATGCATAACAAGAGTAGCTTTTTGCATCGAGAGTTAACTCTCATATCCTAAGTTCAACTGCTAGCGCCAAAAAAAAAAAAAAAAAATCATAATTTTTTCCAGTCTAGGTAAATCCGTCATCCAAAAACTAAAGATTTTCAAGAACGAGATGACTAACAACACATCAATATCACGAATCCCAGTTTTGAAACTGAGAACAACGCAGTCTAGCCAAAACAAGGCAATCGTGTAAGTATGTGTTTTCTCAAGAAATAACAACCAGAAGCTGCAATTTCATTTTATAAACCCTAAAACCACAATCTAAGAACACCGAAAAAAACAGAGAAAAGTTTACCAGATTTGAGGATTAGCCAGCTGATCTTTGTTTTCGATGAGATGGCGCTGCTACATCTACTCCGGAAAGATGTAGAGATGTCTGGAAAAACGATTCGTAGCTTACATGAATCAATTTATCCGTACCTCACTACACAAAATAAAATACTAAATGGAAAATAATGAAAAAAGGAATCATTTCATCAGCAGCACTATCTGAGGCCAATATGAGTGTCGGCTCATTGATAATTACAGCTAATTTCCCCCACACAGACTCATCAATCGCCAGCAAACTACCGTTCGACAAAGGCCAAAGATTGATGAATCCTCATGGGCAGTTCGTTTCTGGGGTCCATGAAAATAGTAAAGTAGCACGAGTGTTTCTGTGGAGACATTGCCTTTGTCCGGGTTTTTCCTTTTCCGGGGATCTAGGAAATGGCCGGGAAGGTACGCCACTGCTGAGCCAGCAAATGTACGACGACTATCGACCCCATCTAATTTTATCAGAATGCGATGCTTCCGGGGATGAAAGAGCGCCATGCCCATGAAAATGTGACCAAATGCTCGCTTCAATGGAGGGAGAGACAGAAAGAGATCACCATTTAAATATATAAGAGAAATTATATTTGTCCTGTAAGTATCACAGCTTCTGTATTAAGAAAGTCACCTCAATGTCTAGAACAAAAAAGAAAATAAATAGTAGAAAAGTAAATTTACCTTTGCACCTTCAGCTGAACCAATTTCACTTCCCGTAGTCCTTAAATGTCCGAAATTCCTTATCGCAATGAACAAGTCGACAATACAGTCGCCTGAAAATGTCACCGAAGTTGTTGACTCCGACTTCGTCGTAACACTGCTGCTCTCCTATGTGTCCTTATCCTCGTCATCATTGACCAGTGTGCCTGCCTCCGTCGATTATGTGGCAGTGACGCCACATCTCTGGCTCGCTCCGGCAAGTGAAGGAGGTACTCATGCATCTCCCTAAGCTCACCCGCACAACCACTTGCCGGCTTGTTTTACTATGTCGACTACACCATTTGCAACAAATATAGCCGACTGCGCCATTTGCCTGGCGAATTCGCCACCAGAGATGAAATCAAGCATTGCCAGTGCGATCGACGGCAGATGCCCTAGCAAACCACGAGAGAGATAATCTATTTATTGATTTTGATCACTTACTTGTGAGCATCTTAATAAATGGATGATTTTTAAAAGATCGTATAATATTTGTACAATGGTTGTTAGAAGGTTGGTTAAGAATCATTCAAATGATAAAAAATGTTGAAGGGTCGCACAATGTTCGTATAAAAGTCGACAAATGATCGGTAGATAAATAATTAGTCGAATGTCAGTAGAGTGGCACATGACAGATAGTTGACTTACGCCTGTACACAATTCTAGATTAGGGGTTGTCTAAGACATGACCAATGAAGCACTCATGCGCCGATTCCAATAGGCTGGCACATGAGCACCACGCTGGTATAAAATTGTGCATGACATGATTTTAGGGTATCCGAAATTATTTTTTCATACAAAAAGTGCCGTATGAAGAGAGAGAAAAAGAGAAAAAATGAGGAGATCCGATTTGAGTTTAGTTCTTTGTTAAGATCGAGAACATTATTCTAAAGTGATTTTTTAAGATGCATTTCGTTTGATTGTTCTAATTTCTCATTGTACTTTCTCTTGTAAGTTGTTGAATATATTAACATAGTTATAATCAATTATTCTTCTTTCAAGATTGTAGTAAAAAGATTTTGAAGAAGGTTATTTATAATTGACCTATTATTTTAGTGGATTTGTTTAAAATTTATTATGTAATTTTTTTCTTAATTGAAAAGAGTTTTCTACGTTAAAAATATTGTACATTATTATGTTCCTTATATTCAAATTTGGTGGTTGATATTTGACTAAAAATTTAAATTTTATTCTACTGTACTGGATTGTTCTTGTTTTAATCAAACCCCAATACTATTAAGGAACACTATCTGATTTGTAAAATGGAGGAGACAATAGCAGAGAGAGAAAGAGAAAAGGAGGGAAGAGATGACGAAAGAAGTTTTTTAAGGATGACATCAGCATTTTGAGATAATGAATGTAATAAAGTTGTACCAGTAATAAAGCTCAATGGGTCAATATTTTTACAAACTTATTGTTAAAATTTAATACTTCATCGATGAAAGAAATTTTAATAGCTTAATTTTGGAGCCTTGGCATCTCTCTCCCCTCAAGAATGACCCAAGAACCTTGTTTCCCATTGCTCTCTCTTGGCTTGGCCAATGGGATTGTTAGTAGCCTTCCCTGACTTGTCCATGTCGGTCTAGCCTTCTTTGATATCTTCTCCTCTGTGTGTGCCATTCCCCACCCATTCCCTTTTTTTTCATTTCCTTTTCTTTTCCTCTTCCTTTTGATCTTTAAAATTTATCGTATTGTATTGGAAATTTAGTTAGTCTTTCTAGAGTCCTCAATACTTTTAGTTTAGATTTGCTTTCGAATGATAATGTTGACTTATTGTCGAAGATTAAGACCCTTATTTCAAATAGCATTGAAGTTTCTAATAATATTTCAGTGATTCTGAAAAATGGTGGTGTGAACTCATTGTATAGTTATCTTCGGAATAAGTTCCCTTTGGCTGATTTCAATTCTCCGATTGATGGGTTAATTTGGGGTGGTTTAGGGCCTGGCTTGAAGGATAGGAGGGCGCTTTAGCAAAAACTCGGCGGTGTGAGTGTTTCTTTGCCTAGAAGTTGGGTTGACACAATAGTTGGCTAACTCTTTTTGCCTTATTCACAGATGAAATTTTATCCTTTCTTAATGATCAAGAGTCAGGTGGTTATTGCCCCTCCGCATTGGTGGTGGTAGAAGGGACTAAAAGGCGGGGGATTAGACGCTCGTTGGTTACTTTTTAGGAAAAATGATGATTTTTTTAGTAGTTAATTCTATTAGGAAAATTATAAGGTGATTTTGATCTCTCCTAGGTGCTTTTCTAATTCGCAGGGGTTCCTTTTATTCAAATTCTCAAATAATGCTAATTGGAGGATTGTGGGTAAGGATGAACCTTGTCATTGGCAGGCATGCCTATTTTTCCAAGGTTGTGGAAGCGAGAGATATTGCCTTAGAAAGAGGAGCATAAGAGAGTTTTCATTTGAGTCAGCTTCTAGAACTTGTCTTTGAGATTTTGGTCCTCAAAGAGTTTGAGCTATGCGGCTAGTGCAGTAGGCATCCCATTATTTATTAATTCCAATACTATGGCTATGCCAAGAATAGGGTTCGCTCGTATTTGTGCTAATGTTGAGGTTAATGCCTAATTGCCTAATTTGGTTGATTTAATTGCTGATTGGGATCCAATTTTCGAGGAGCAATTGATAGTTTTGGTGGGCTTAGAGTATCCCTAGAAACATACATTCTATATTGGGTGTAAGTTCTGTGGTTATCTTAGTCATAGTTATGACTATATTGGGCTTAGAGTATCCCTGGCGTACCATCGGAGCTCAGTTTATTGCCTAGTGAGCCGTCTCTTAGCCGAGCGCACCCTCGGAGATCAATTCTCCGCCTAATGAGTTGCCCCTTAATTTGACACACCTTTGGAGCTCAACCCTCTGCCTAGTGAACTGCTCCTCAACCGGGTACATCCCGAGCTCAGTCCTCCGCCTAATAAGTCGCCCTTTAGTCGAGCATACTTTCGGAGCTCAACCCTCTGCCTATTGAACTGCCCCTCAGCTGGTCACACACTCGGAGTTCAATCCTCCACATAGCAGCTGTCCCTCAACAGGGCGCACCCCGAAACTCAGTCCTTCGCCTAATGATTGCTCCTCAGCCGAGTACACCCCGAAGCTTAATTCTCCACCTAGTGAGACACCCCCAGCAATGCACATCTATAAAGCTTGACTCTCCAAATACATCCCACTCACACTCTACTCATCACGGCATCTTTGCACTCCCACCACGCTTACCTCTAAGCGTGCACTCCTTTATTTATTACGGAAGATATCTGACTTGAGCGTCGGAGTGTCGACAAGAGATAATCTTCCGTCGACCTCTGACCTCTTATTTGTAATTTGTAGTGTGCATATTTCAGGTTAATAGCGACGGAGATCGAACCCATTCTAGTTCGACTCACAGCGAAATATTGGAAGGTTTCCTAATCCGTACCAAAATAGAAAACTCGGGATGCAACAATATGCTACATGGACTTGTTTTGGTTGAGATATAATATACCAAAATCCAATTAGCATATCTAAAATAAAAATGTTAGGAATAATATCGGAATAAACATTATATTATTTAATTTTTAAAAAAAATGATTATAATTGATGGGTATACCAAAAATGGGCTGGCCCCACAAAAGTCAAAGGCCCAAGATGACGGTCAATACTCTAACGGTCCAATTGAAAAACGAGCCCAAGAGCTGAAAAGCCTAGGACGGTCAACGCTGGTGTTGACCGTCGGGCAGCCAACTCCCAAACAGACGGTCAACTCAAACGTTGACCGTCTGCCTTACGCGCATTGGGCCTAAAGAGGCTCTTCTACAGTAATGGGCCTGGCTCACTAAGGCCCATGGCCCATCTGGCGACTGACGACGGATATCCTTCATAAAGGCGGCCAACACGTATGCAGACGGTCAACTCGAGCGTTGACCGTCCGTGTTTTGCATATTGGGCCCCAAGAAGCCTTTCAACAGTAACGGGTCTGACCCGTTTAGACCCACCAATCATTAAAAGGCCAACAACGATTCTCCAAGGATATTTCACGATCTCAGCAGGCACCAAAAAGGACACTGGCAATATTGGCGCCCTTCAAAGAAGGAAGCGCCGGATCTTTTCAATTCCTTGCCAGCCAAGGCTTTCCAACGGTAATATGCTGAGGAGGAAAGAAACCAATTTGAAAAGTTGTTGGCCGCCTCACAAGGAAACAATCTCGATCAGCATGGCAACTGGCATTAGCTCAAAAAAGCAAGCCAGCCAACAAATCAGGAAGGCAATCACTCTTTCCAAAGAAGAAGGATCGACCTCTCAGTTACAAAAGAAACCCTTGACCCACCATTCAGGGCATACTTTCATTAATGCTCTCTTCCATACTTTCAACCACATACACTTTCTTGAAGGCACCCAATTGCGTATGCTTTCTGGGACGATCAAGTGCTCACAGAAGTTTGCATTCTCTGTCACCTTCGTTCTCCCAAAAAACCCTAAGGCAACAAGCGAGCCCTCACGGCCGTTTACTACCTTCCCACCTCCCAGATCCAAGAAGACCTCACGTCTCTCTTACATCTGGGCCAAACACTCAAACTCTCTCTCTCTATTTCAGTTTCTTTCTTACGAAGATTGTTTTACTGACTTGAGCGTCGGAGTGTTTTCGGTGGGATAATTTTCCGCCGAACACGCTGACCTCCTGTTTTGTTTAGTGGTGTGCAGGATTCGACTCAGGGAACGGAGCCGGAGCCACGATAAGAGGATTATCCGAATCTGTTCGAAGTTCGGATCCAGGGACGCATCAATAATATATTTTTGATAGGAAATCTTATATTTATTTTTGTTATCTCACCTTTTGTATTTATTTAAATTTTGTTGTGAATTTATTCTATTATTTATTTTGTTTTCTCTACATCATATTTTTTGAACTTTAATTGGATAAGCTCGGACTATTTTCCGTGGTTCCTTTATATGAATTTTTTTTTAAGGAGATAAAAAATAATTATAAAAAATTTCATAAAAATAGTGTATTTTATTTAAAATTTTTTATATAATTTATTTTCTTTATAACTTTTTAAGCATTCAAAAACATAAAAATAATTTTCTCCAACCATATTTTTTTACACATTTCTCTTAAAATTGGAAAAATATTTATTCGATCATTGTATAACAAAAAAAAAAAAAGAAAATAATTACTTAGAAAAATATCAAACGCCTTAAAACTTGGGTGCACCCTTCCTTTCTGTTACGGGATTTATTAAAACTGTTTTCTGTTTTTGGTGCAGTATTTATTTTCTGTTACACATTTTAATTTTTTAATTTTTTTAATCTACTGTTTAGGTATTCTGTTTTTCTAATTCCCTTTTGATTGGTTGGACTCTAACTGATCTGGTTGGCTTTTTACTATAAATATACTGTATAGTTGGAAGAATGAAGGCAGAAAGATATTTTACCTCTTGCCTCCGTTCTTCTCCGCCATCTCTCGACTCTTCTCTCTCTCTCTCTCTCTCTCTCGTTCTGTCTCTCTCGACCCTTCTCCTTCTCTCTGCCTCCCCTCTCACGTTCCCTCTGCCTGAGCTCCCCTTCCCCAATTTCCTCTAATCACTGCTCACTGCCATTAAACACGTAACACTTTCTCTCTACCTCTCTGAACGGGACATTCCTGCTCTCTCTATCTCTCTCTCCCTCCGCCCAAAATGGCCAGTCTAGTTACCCTGAAAACTATCTTCCTTCCCTCCACTCACTCTTTCAGACGAACACCAACCATGGCACATCTGACAACCCAAACTAATTTCCAAATCCAATCAAAGATCCGGGAAATCTTCATGCCGGCTCTCAGCTCCACAATGACGGAGGGAAAAATCGTCTCCTGGATTAAATCCGAAGGCGATAAGCTCTCCAAAGGAGACGGCGTCGTCGTCGTCGAGTCTGACAAGGCCGACATGGACGTCGAGACTTTCTACGACGGTTACCTCGCCAAGATCATTGTCGAAGAGGGATCTGTCGCTCCCGTCGGCTCTGCAATCGCCCTCCTTGCGGAGTCCGAATCCGAGATAGCCGAAGCCATCTCTAAAGCCTCCGCCGCCTCCTCCAGCGTCTCCACACCGGAGGAGTCGAAGGCTGCCGCAGCAGCAACAACTTCGCTGGACACGAAATTTGAACCACCTGCAGCTCCTATGGCCACTCGGGCGGCCGATAGGGCGGTCCTGTCTATGCGTCCAGCGTCGGAGGGAGGGAAGAGGGTGGTGGCGTCGCCCTACGCGAAGAAATTGGGGAAGGAGTTGAGCGTGGATTTGCGGACTGTGGTTGGTACTGGGCCTCAGGGGAGAATCGTGGCTAAGGATGTTGAGGCAGCGGCAGCTATGGCTGCCGTGGCGACTCCGGAAGCTGAGGGTAGAACCTCGGTGGCACCTTCGGTGGATTTGGGAAGTACGGCTCCGTTTACAGCGATGCAGAATGCGGTGTGTAGGAATATGGTGGAAAGTCTCAGCGTTCCGACATTTAGGATTGGCTATACATTCTCCACTGATGCCCTTGATGCATTGTATAAGAAGGTGAGATTTTCATTGACTTAAGGAATCACAATACGCATCAAAAAGGCCATCATCCATCTGTTTATGCAAACAGTACTCATCTTTATCCACACTTCCATTATATAAATGTGCTTCATCCGAATTCAGTTTAATTCATCGTGTTGTTGATTGGATTTGGTTATTTCGATGCTTAGATCAAGTCGAAGGGGGTGACGATGACAGCATTGTTGGCAAAGGCAACAGCTTTGGCTTTAGTTAAGCACCCAGTGGTGAATTCTTGCTGTAGAGACGGTAAAAGTTTCACATACAACAGCTGTGTCAACATTGCTGTTGCAGTTGCTACAGATGGTGGGCTGCTAACACCGGTGCTTCATGATGCTGACAAGGTTTGTTTTATATATACCCTGTGCACAGCATTCGGTTTGATTTACTTTTGAATATCTGAAATTGATCTTCTTGTGGGTTTTGTTGCTAGGTTGATATTTATACACTTTCGAGAAAGTGGAAGGATTTGGTTGATAAGGCACGGGCCAAACAATTACAATTTCATGAATACAACACGGGTAATTAATCATATTCACCGGTTCTCATTTCCTTTTGGAAGATGCCACGTTGTGTAGCTGACAATCAGTCATATTATCAAGAACATGCACATTTTCTCTGTCGGTATTGTTCTTCATCCCTGCCATAATATTCAGTCTTAAATTTGATCATCCTTATATAAAAGATACATTGCCCTTCAAGCAAAAGGAGGAATACCACAAATGGAAAGTGTACCTAAAAAAGGCATTTTTGTAAAACCTTTTATCTTCGTGGGGTTGTAGACCAATCAGGATATACTTCCTAGTAGTGAAGGTGTATATCCTTCTGTGAGTTAAGGTCTTAAGTTGCTTCTACATAGACTCTGTGTCTTGGAAAATCCATGCTTGTGACATGAGGGATTGCTTATGGTTCTTGAGTAGTTTTGCTTGTAGCTTGTTTGTGAGCGGAACCTTGATGATTCCACGTAGTGAATATAAAATCTATCTTCTTTGAAATGTCAATTCCGGGCTTTGATGCTTAAACCAAACATGGGCAATGCTGTAATCAACTGTGCTTGCGAGAAAATTAGTTATTTAGTATCACCACCATCTTAATGACTGGGTCTGGGATGATTTGCACTACTGCATTGACACATGGATATTTAATACTATCTCGAAGCATAAATTCCCCAGGCTGCTATTGTTATTGCAACTTCATTTTGGCAATATTTTACAGGCGCTTGATTAGTTGGTTATGTGTCATCCTTTGGTCATAAACATGGCTGCATGTTTGATCTCTGTCCAATAAAATTGGAAAAGTGGTTGCTTTAGTCCTGAATCTATTTCACAGAACAGTGTAATTAGAGATGCCTCTGTCTGTCTGAAGGGCAGTGTACACATTATTATTTTTTAATAGGCTCGATGGGGAGGTGGAGGTGGTGAGAATTGAACACTTAGGTCATTAACCTATAAAGTGGATGGCCCTAATCAATGGGCTACCCTTGATTTCTCAAGAGCAGGGTACAATTAATTGTCCGATAATTCCCCTTTGATATAAGAGTTATTGCTTAAATTTTGAGTTCACATTTGGAGAGATATTATAGGAGAATGAGGAGAAAGAGATTAACAGAAAGAAGGTATCAGTTTCAAGGACAAGAGAGAAAAGGAGAACAGGAAGATTCTGGACCCTACTGCAGTCAGACTGCTATTTCAAGAAGAATGCTAGACATTGATAGGAAATACTCTCTGCAATATAATCTAAATTTCTCAATTTCATGATTTTTTTGCTATTTTTGGTACATTGTAAATAAGATGAATGATCTGAAGCTTGCCTGTGCATGCCACATGCTATGTCTCTTCCTCATAAGAAGCACCGTTTATTGCTGGCTAGTGTAAACAGGGTAATGTAGCTCAGGCCCTGAAAATAATTTTATAGATTTAGGGGATGACAGGGGTGGGGGGGGGAGAGGAATGTTGACCAATCAGAAGAATCATTGGAAAGTGGATGAATATAAATAGATGAGAAATTGACAAAAATATAAATGTGAGGGAATGAGATGATGAGACTATGAATGCTGATTATGTACTTTCTTTAAGTTCAATTTTTGAAGATTTTTCTCCATTTTTATATTCCTTTCTTAGTAAATAGTCTGATACGTATTTCATGGCAAATCAAGAAACCCTTGCTGCATGTTTATATGAAATCACAAGTGCAAGCTCCATGACTTTGCTGCTTTCCCACTAAAGCAGAGTAGATGGCTAACTTAGCAGGATGTGAACTTATAACTTGGCATTAATGCTCAAACCATGAAACCAGTATTGCGAACTCGTACTAACTAAATATTATGGAGAGGGTGGTTGCTAGTGCTGGAAATGGGTTCAACTGTCTTTGCCATTTCAATAAAAATGTGTTGCTGATCTTTGGCTTTAGTTTCTTATAATAACTAAGAAAAAAGAACTCCCAATCTCACAAATTTCCTTATAAAAGTTCAAAACATGTACTTTCCAAATCCTTGTTGGTTTTTATCTCATGGTTGGCTTATTAGATCAATATGTTAAAGCAACTTGACACGCCAAAAAAGAAATTAGTTTACTGCTTAATCACCAAAGAAATTATAAAAACAAGTAAAAATGAGTCTTAATCCCTTGTAAGTGTTTGTCTTCTTTTTGTCAAATCTATGTTTTCTATTTCAGAATCGGCTTATTTTATGTCCCTAAGCTATTCTTCATTGCCTTCTGGTTGGTTTCTACAGGTACTTTCACTCTATCAAACCTTGGAATGTTTGGTGTCGACCGGTTTGATGCCATTCTTCCACCTGGAACTGTAAGTGATTAAACCTAATTTTGCAAGAACTTAAATCATGGAGAGAGTTGATTGAATTTCTTTTTGCATACTGTTTCCCCTCTTCAGGGAGCAATCATGGCTGTTGGAGCATCTCAACCTGCCGTTGTTGCAAGTAAAGATGGCCGGATTGGCATGAAGAACCAGATGCAGGTCAGCATTATGATATCTACCTTTATTCTTCTATATTTGGTATTTGTTTGGATCTAGAAAAGTTTAAAGGAAAGAAAATCGATGGGATAGAATGAAAAAGAAAGAAAATAAAAGGAAGATAACTTTTGTCAATTATGAATATTCTAATACACATTTTTATTAAATTTTTACCGTATGATTTTCCATACAATCCAAATACAAAATGATTTTTTCCTTCAATTTTCTTTTTACTTTGTTCAAAATTTTCTAGATCCAAACAAATTCAAAAGTTTCCGCCATTCAAATATGTTGCCCTGTTGCCATAGCGAGTTCTCATCGCAAGAACAACGGCATATTTTCAGGTAAATGTTACTGCAGATCATCGGGTAATATATGGTGCCGATCTTGCTGCCTTCTTGCAAACACTAGCCAGAATTATTGAGGATCCTAAAGATCTTACATTCTAGTATATCATCATGTTTATTTACCTAGGAAACAAATTTCTATTCTTCTTGAAATGTGACCTTGCTGGCCTTTCTACTGTCAGTAATTTCAATATTCAAAACCTGAGTTGAATTTAGAGAGCATGAGGGGATTTCCTAGGAGCCATTCTTATTCTACTATCCTTTTGATTTTTGATTGATTGATTTATTTATTTTTACTTCAGCTACTTGTTGAACTAAACATCCTGAAGTTTGAATTGCAATAAATTGATGCTGTTGTGCTGAATTTATCTCAGTCCATGTCCTTTGTCAGTAGCACAGCCCTCTGAGCTGAAGTTTAACTACAGAAGCTGTTGTTTATTTCTATTTTACTAGTAAGGAAACTGATTCTTCCCACAAACGTTTGATAATATGGCCATGATCTGCCATTATGTTCAAAAATAAGGAAAGAAACAATAAATCTCCTAATAAAGATTTTGCCAAGGTGGAGTGTTGTATGACAGCTTATAAATATTTGTTGGTCCATGACTCATTATCTTCATTAGCTATTGTGTTAAAGTTTGTGTCCTCCACATATAAGTACCCTGCGACTCTTTGAATCTACACTTGTTTGCTGCTGTCACAAGTTCATAATGTGACATGGTGTCCGCTTGCTCTTTAATGGTTTTTCCAATCCAATGCGGAAAGATTTGATAAAGTTTTAGCAGCTTATAAATATATATTGATATATAATTGTGTTAGGTTAGGCTTAAGGTTATAGATTTTGCCTGATGATATATAAGATCAGTAAGCCTTAAAACATCTATATTTACAGGTGCGTGTTATTTGTACGTGTTTATATGGACGATACGGTGTTATTTAGTTTTATTTTTTGTCGGGTTTTCGGATCTAAACTAGATTGCCTTTTAAGCTAACAGTTTCCATTGATAGAGAAGCAAAGGGCAAATCTCACATCAAGATTGTTTGTTGGGATACATCATTTTCTAGCTTGTCAAACATGCTTTGTGGATGAAACGATAAGCCTTGCCATTGAAATTGTTCTGAGGCCAACTTTCAGCCTGCAAATTCGAACTTTTTAGACCAAGAAAATTCTTCATGTTGATATATATTACAAATGGAACTTTTATGACCTGTTTAATTCTAAAAAAATGTGAAAAAAAGAAAAATAATAATATGGAAAGTAGTTTTTATGTTTGTTTTATTTAAAAAACATATAACAGGAAGTGTAAAGAAAAAAAACAAACGTAATATTGGGAATTTGTATGGATTTAGTAAGTTCTGAAAGAAAAAAAAATTTAAAAATTTATTTTTTTTAATATTTGGATTGTATTAATAATTATAAAAAAAATTAATAAAAAATACGTAATAAAATATTTATATTTGAAAAAATTAATTTTTTTAAAATTTTTTACTAATTTTTTCTTGGCAACCCCCTTTCTAACATTAAGGACTTTTCTCTATTTTTTATTGAAATAAAATTAAAAAACAAAATTTCCACGTGATTTTTCATCGTCATCCAAACCAAAAAAAAAAAAAAAATCTTATTTTATTATTTTATTTTTTTAAAAAAATATACTTTTTTTTTTTACCTTGGAACTCTCATAAAATCAAAGAGGATGTGAGGACGCTATTGCACTGCCATTCTAGCACGTGTTAAATGTGCTTCAATGGTGGCAAATGAGCCATTTGAGTACACTTTTTGCCAACGCTACATTGAACGACCACGTGATAAAATTAAAGCTGGCCATGAATTTTTTTTCCATTTTTAGAAGTATAAATTTTTATATTATAAGTACGAAAGAAAACATTTTAAAAGTATTTTTAAATATTATATAAGAAGAATGATGACTAAGATCGAATTTTTTTCTAATATTTTTATTAAAACTAAAATTTTAATCAGATCTAACAAAAATAATAATTATATTAAGTTTTTAAACTACATATATATGTCTTATTACCTCGTATATATGACTTAATCCAATTCAACTATGGTGCACCATTATCCGGTTATTATAGATTATCATATTTAAATATTGGGTCAACTGTACTATAATTATAAACTATAATATATTTTTATAAAACCAAAATACAAAATCAATGCAAACCCACGTATGAAAAACTCTTACATCAAAAACATATAATTTATTCTTCATTTGATGGAATATTGTTTGATTTTTTATAAGAATTTTCTTGCATAGCCTAACCCGTATTTAATAATTTATTGATACTATTAAATTAGTATAATTTTGCTAAATTTTATAAAAAAAATAATTTTCTTAACATAGTTAAACTTTGATTAAAAAAATAGCAATTAAATAATTAAATATTGTCATTCTTAGGACCCAGTAATGATAGAACTACCATCATATCTATGTAAATTATGATCAATTATTCTAGATAATCATAAATGTGTTTTAGGTTTTTATTACATCAAACATAATTCTTAAATAATTTCTTCCGTTTTTTTCAATGAAAAATTACACATATACACACTTTATACACAATTTTATAACTTTAATTAAGAACCACACGGTAAGGAAAATTATTGCGTCCCGAATTTTTGGTTATTATACGGATTAGGAAGTCTCTTGGATTTCTCATCTGGGTCGAATCTCGAGTAGGTCCAATTTTCATTACTAGTAACTTGGAACCTGCACAACATAAATTATAAATAAGAGATAAGATGTCGGCGAAATGTCTCCCACCAAAAACATTCTGATGCTTAAATTAGTGACTTTCCGCAATGAACGGAAAAAAACGCACGCGTAGAGGTGCGCAGAAGAATGCGATGTTCGCGGTGGGAGTATAATGATGCAAGAGTGCTATACTCAATAAGCGGTTAATGGGAGGCTAGACTCTGTGGTTGCACTGTGATGAGTGTCTCATTATAGGTGCTCTCGAGAGAGGCTTTTAGAGTTCGATTCTAGGAGCAAATTTGAGATCAGGAGCTCCAGGAGCGTGTGTCTCAATGTCTAAGATCGAATCGGGGATCCTTTCTCTTATAAAAGAAGAGAAAATTTATAGATTTCAAGGTGAGGAGCTTTGGGCGCGAGAATCCTTTGATAGGTGGCAAATAGGGATTTGCCGGCCGCTGAAAAGCTAGCGGTGTCAGTTGTCGCCTAGTGGTGACGAGGATACCGCCATGCAATGCTAACCACGCTTGGTTTACCTTTCGTGCGAGGATTGGCTGAGCAGTGGCAAGGAGTGGCGCGAGCCGCGGTTGGCTACGTTGACTCTCATTCCTTTTGGAGAAAACAGCTATTCAGCATTTCTGTTTTTAGTAGGTCAATGCCTCATTGACTGTTTTCTTCTCTTGGCCGGTCAACGCCTCGTTAATCGTCTTCTTCTCTTGGCCGGTCAATGGGGCATTGATCGGTCGGTCGTTTTTCTGAGATCCTTGGATAATACTGAGCAAATCCACGTGCCTTTAGCCAATCAATATCATGTTAATTGGAACACATGATTTGTCGGTCAACAAGTTAACCGGTCATTTCTGTCTGCTCAAAACTTCAAACGTTGATCGAAATTCTTTGTGTTTAATCTGTACAGAGTCCGCGGATACTCAACACATAAGCTCGTGGACCTTAATAGCGCACAAGGTCTTCGTCCAACCAAGTCCTCTGGCTACCAAGACTTTCGAACGGAAGTGACCCCGCCAAGAACTACTATCATATCTATGTAAAATACGATTAATTATTTAAAATAATCATAAAGGTGGTTTTAGGTTTTTGTTATATCAAACGTAATTTTTAAGTAATTTCTTTTATTTTTTCTATAAAACATTGCATATATACACACTTTGTACACAATTTTATGACTTTAATTAAGAACCATATGGTGAGGGAAATGAAACCAATTTTTCAGATGTGCGGTTATCATTAATTTATACATTAAATCTAATAAGATTTTACATTTCCTGCTAGACATGGCAAAGGCATTGCGTGACTTCTCTTCATCTTTCTCCATGCTTGTATTTTCTCCTCTGAAGTATTTTTTCCATACTTTACCTTTTTATAAGCTCATGAAATGGGACTTCTTTGGTATCACATGGTATGAGGCACCACTATCCATCACTCAACTCATCTCTTGACTCAATAGGCTCTGCATTTTCCTTACATGGAAAACCAGGAGGTCTCCACAAAGAATAATAGTAGCCCAATCATTATCATCATGATCCCGCCTCTTCTGACGATTGCCTCCGCCCTCCTTCTCTTGCTTCCTTTGCGGGCTGTCCCGCCTCATGTGGCTCTTCTTGCCATAATGGAAGTATATTTTCTCCAAAAGTTTGGAACGGCCGTTACTCCTCTTCGATTTGCCGCCTTGGTCCCTCAATCTTCCTCATCCTCAACCATTGATCGCCACAAGTAGACTCGACTCCCCCGAGGCCTCATCGCTTCCCCTCTGCCTTGACTCATTCATAGGCAAGGAAACGATCACCTCATACAAACTAAGCGTGTCTTTACCAAGCAGCAGTGTCGTGACAATATTATCATATGAGATCGGCAAGAACGCCAACAATACTAACACTTTGCCTTTCTCCTTGATATTTTCATCAAGGGCCAACATCTGCGTCACAATCCGATTAAATTCGTCCAGGTGCTTTTTTAAGCTTCCCCCTTCCGATAAACGCAGGCCATAGAACTGCTTCTTCACATGTAGTATTGTTGTCAGGGACTTGGATTTATACCAACTCTCAAACTTCTCCATACCTTCGTTGGGTCTAACAAGCCAATGACCTCCTAAAAAGTGTTGTTCGCAAGACACAACTTGATCGTGCGATTAGCAAGATCTCTTTTTATCTTGCCACTCTTCCTCCGTCGTGTTCTCCGACTTCTCTTCATTTTTTCAAAGTGCTTTTACTTTTTCTTTTTCGGTCAAGATATTTCTCACCATTTCTTACCAAAAGATGAAATTATTTTACTTATTAAATTGCTCCATACTAAATGGCAAGCTTCTCAATGATGACGCCATCAAATCGAAGGTTTACAACTTCTCTCTGATACCACTTGTTGGGATTCGATATCCAAATCCAGCGGTAGCAAAAAAGCCCGAACCCTCCATCGACCGTTAGCTACAAAGAATGTGAGCACAAAGAATATAAGAATGCAAAACGATTTTTAACGTAAAAATTCTTTTCAACCAAGAAAAAATTATTGGACAAACTCTGAGAAAATTTCACAATGTAAAATCGGTTACAAAAACTACAAGACGGAATACTCGCAACCCACCTGAAACGAAACAAAGAAAAATAATTTTCAAAGTAAGGAAACTCTCTCATTCCCTATTCTTTTCTCTATTTTCTTTTTCCTTACCTCTCACTGGTGGTGCTCTATACTCATTGATTTTACAAGTGTGGTAGCAAGAGGCGAACAACAAGAGCTCCCTTCCGCACTCTGCTCCGTTTCACTCTTTGTTCTACCGCTGCATTCTACCGCTTGCTCGCCTACATTCATATATATAGACACTAGGCGACCACCTACTCTGCAAAGTGATTGCGTGTACGGTAAAACCTATCACAAACTCTGCAAAGCTTCTTGTTCTGCTCTGCAAAACCTATCGACTCTGAAAGTCAATTGCTCTGCACAGGCAGCATATGCTCTGCAAGTTAACTTACTCCACCAGGTCGTCCCCTCTGAACTGGCGTCCTCGATCAGCCTTAGCGCCCTCGCTTGTGTCCAGTGTCCTAGGCCTTTTTTGCACAGTGTCCTCGGCCTTTGCAACAGCACCCCGACAATTGCCACCCCGGCAATTGTCACTCTAGCAAATTAGCCACTCCGACATTTGTCCATTCGGGCAAATCTGTCACTTTTGGCATCAACCGGTCATTTTGCTCCAACCGGTCATTTTTGCCCAACTGGCCAATTTGCTTCAACCGGCCAATTTTCTCCAACCGGTCAATTTGCTCCAACCGGTTATTTTTGTCCAACCGGCCATTTCGCCTCAACCGGCCAATTGGCCACTTCAATATTTGCCCACTCCTACAAATTGGACACTCCGACATTTGCTTACTAGGGCAAATTGGACATTACGGTGATTTGCAGCAGCTAGTTTGCAGCACTCCAAACTTTTGATAATTTTTCGTTTGTTGAATTATTCACAAGGGAGTGACCAAATCTAATATTTTTTTCTATGATTAATAGTTGAAACTGGCTTTTTTTTTCCTGGATTTTCGTTGCTCTTGATATTTATGCCGACTCTTCTTCTTCCTCTCTCACTGTTTCTCTAATGATTTTCGGAATCTTGATTGAATTTTGGTCTTGTTTAGTACATGGGACATAGATGTCAGGAAAAAGGATCCAACCAAAGAAGAGGACTGAACTTAATGAGGGCGATACACTGAGGATTGGCGGCTCCAGTGAGTTTATATACTGCAGTGGATACCACTGATCCATGCTTATGATATTGTGCCCCCGTTTGATCTGCAAGCATCAGAGGAAGAGAAGGAAGAAGAAATCAAGAAGGTGAGAGAACCAATATTTCTGGTTTCCAAATATATACTGCTTTTCCAGATGTTCGTTCCGCTTGGGAATTTTATTTTCCCATTTGATCTCAAGAATCGGTATTACTTGTTGCCCAAGAAGTGACCGTATTTTTTTCCTTTAATTTCACTAATGAAGACTCTAGTTTAATTTATTTCTTGTTTACCTACAATCAACTTAGTCGTGTTTGGATGGCATTAGCTGAATTTGTTTCTGTTATTTTGTGGGTTTTTAGGTTGATAATTCTACTACATTCAAAAATGAAGATAAGCGGTTCGTGCATTCTGTTTTAAAGGCTTTGGAGTGTGCTTCCTAATGAAAATTCTGAATGTTTTGTCCAAAATGAGATCCCTTCAGCACCTCCAATGCCAGATGATATCAAATGTTTGTTATCCGTGGGTGAAATGGAGGAGAACGGGTCAATAAATATGAAGTGATGGAATCAGTGACTTTTGCTTTAGGGGGTTTAGAGTCTCTGTTTCTGGATATGAATTCAAAATGGTCTGTGCAGAACAAGATCCCATCAGATGAGAATTCTAATACGAAAAATTCAGCTTCCAATGAATAAAGAGGAGGAGAAAAGAAGGTCATGGAAAACGATAACAAACTGTTGGGTAGATTCAGTTTTGGTGGGTTTAGAGTCATTGGTTCTAGATGGGAATTCTGTTTTGTTTGAGCGAAAAGAGATAAGGAAATTTCCGATTTTTGGATGAACAAAGTGAGGACGATGAACAGATTGCCAAAGATGAAGACATGCAATCAGAAAGTGAAGAAAATGATCAGAAATGGCATGTCATCAATGAAGATACGCAGACGATGGATTCATTTTTAAAGGGCTTTGAGATTCTGTTTCTCGATGAGAACTCTGAATGGTAGTTGCAGCTGCAGGCGTCACAATCAGGTTCCACATTTCTAGAACATATGAATTTTCTGCTGTCCGATGTAGAAACTGAAGGGAAAAAAACGAGGTATTGGTGAAGAATTAGCAAACCAGATCCCATTGATAGAAGGTGAAGAATCAAAAAGAATTTCAGAACTTCTGTCTGGAATTATTGTGGCAGAGTCCATTGACGCATGTGGAACAGCAACTAATATTGATGTAAACCCGAGCTCATTAAAGAAGGGCAATGAACAGAAAGAAACATGGAGCATTTAGTCCAGAACTCCGGCGGCAGAAACTGCATATTCATCTTTATATGAAAGAATAACCCTCTTGGAATAGGAAATGAACCGGCAAACAATGAAAATAAGAGCACTGATCTTCTCATTCCCATGGAAAAGGTATGTGACAAGTCATTCCCAAAGAGCCTTCCGATAAGATCAGGGCAAAAATCCAAATTACCGAGCATTTGGTCAAGAAGGGTAAATCCTACTAGTGGCATTCAAATCTAAACAAGTTGGAGCAGAGTGAAGAAGATAGTTAAAGAAGAGAATATCAAGTATGAACTGGCTTCAATGAATCAGGGGGAAGAATTCCTTAGTCAAGATAAACAGAACTTTGCCCCGAATACTCATGCAATGCTGAAAGAAGTTGAGCATTCAAATTCAGACAGATCACCTCTCTTGAAGACAATTCACTCAGAACAATGCATATCTGCCTCATCAGACAGAAAATCAAGCACCCAAAGTTCTTCGGGAACAGAAATCAGCAAGGCGTGCCCCTAGCAATCATGCAAGCCTTGTTACGCTAACAAACAGTAAAAGGATGCCATTTTGACCTTCATTTGCCAACTTCCCTCGGCAGAGTACAGCTGAAACTCGTATTTCTGATGCTGCTAAAATAAGTCAGGAGTGTGTTAACTATGCAGAAGCCATAAGCAATGTGACTAATTTCTGTCACCTAACTTATTCGGCTCGTTTTCGCTGTTGGGTCCCCAATTAATACCCTGAGATTTGGAGATTTGTTTGCAGAAGAAATGTTCTAGAGAGAGAACTCGGAGGTGGAATATGATAGTGGATAGGTGGAATATGATAGTGGATATTGCATGCGTCTGAATAAGGAGTCAAGAACGGCATTGCAGCTTCTTATCATTCCTAGAATTGGTAGGATAATCCGACTTAATCCTTCATTTGCCGATGCCATGGTTTAAAATTTTGAGATTTGTTGCGGCATATCCATATTGGCTGTCGTAGATGCAAAACTTTTTCTGATAATTATATCAAACTAAGTTATATAATAAATTTTGATCCCATTTGATCTCATTCTTTTAGAAATTTAAGCAGTAATATATACTAAAATCTTTCCTCAAAATATTGGCAGATATCAATATAAGTTAGCTGATATTCTATTCCATGGTTGATGTTCCTTGTTAGTTTCAAGTTTTTCTAAACAACTTATGAAGCCTTCTCTTTTTTCCGGTGGTAAGGGAATTAGATTGCATGAATCTGCAGTTTCGATCTTTTTAGAAGGAAAACAAAATGGTGGATTCATATTCAGAGTTTTAAGGAAGAAGGAAGACCGATTGCACCAACCCTGACAGCCTCACCTCAATGTCTGTTCAGTAGCGAAATTGCTGGCTTTGTCGCCTACTCTGCTTTTGGAACAATGCCTGAAATAGTTTCACCGACTGCCAAAGATCATATGCTCAATTATACTGTCTTTTAGGAGATATCGTAATGATGGACAGCTTGTCCTTCTTACTAACAACATCTCTCTGAAGATCAAAGCCATAGCAGAAGTAATTTTTCACTTTCACCCTCTCATTTTGCATTTTGACTTTGAATTAAGAGTTGGTAGCAATTGGCATGTTTTTGTGTTTGTTGTTAGGGTTTGGTCTGTGAGACTGCAGAAGAATTCCGTGGAAGTCTGGTGAATCCATTCCCTGGAAGGTTCTTTTTGGTCAATAGCTCACCAAGGGGTCAAACATGGTCTTGCTTAGACGGCAACATTCTGAGGGAGAATTTTTATTGAAACTCTCTAGTAATGAAATCTAAGGCAGGGAGCATGAAGGGTTTGAAGCTGATACTTCATTCCTGCTTTGGGAAAATCAGTTCAATCTGCTACAATATATCAATTGATGCTAAGAAAATGGTGCATTTTTAAATGATCGAATTTCTTTGTTTGAACGACGATATCTCTGAAATGCAATCCTCTGAATTCTACTTGTCGTTCAGGATGAAATACTAGTCAATGGATGAAGTATGAAAACTGTAGCTGATGGCATGTGAATGGATGCAAAACCTCAAATGGAATGAAAATGGTGCCAGAAATAAGCCAACGCCTGTACATAACAATTCTTTTCAAAGGCTTGACAGTTGGTATTAGCTGGATAACCTGTGACCAAATAAGATGTAGACAGAGCAAAGAGCTCAAATATAAATTAGAGCATCACAAAAATTGAGATAGAAACTCAGTCTTTGTTAAAATGAGATTCCTGTTCAGTAAAAGATCGTGAGACTGCCATTGGGACATAATTTATTGAGTCAAGGTGTCATGTTTGATGATGGGGACACCAAATTTCAAGTTATTTCCCATTCCCACTTTTTGTGTGGTATGGGTAAGCATGACAATAAAATGCAGCCATGCAAATCACAGAGCAATTGCTAATAAACACTGCACCAATCAACAAAAATCAACATTGACTTGATCTATAGAAGCCCTCCAAAATCACCATGGAAAGATATGGAAGAATAATCACATTGAATGCATAGTGAGCATGGAATTAAATATTGGCCCATCAATAATTTTTTGAGTCTTCAATCAATTAAGCCAGTCCCCTGATTCATTTGGGAAAAGGCCACTATATGCATCAATATATCAATATATTGCAATCCCTTCAATGCTTTTGCAATCGCTTCAATAAAATAATTGTATGGTTGTGAAATATTGTAGCAGTATCGCCAAATTGCTGCCAAATACCATGTCTATCTTTGAAGAAAGCTCACTTAGTGTCATGACATCCTGAATGACGTTAGAAAAACTAACATATATTATTTATACACATATATTATTTATACTCAATATTATGCTTTGATTTATGAATATTCACTAAGAATATTCAAAACAAAAATCCATATAGATATAACATAAAATAACTTAATTTCTTTAATTGGATTGACATGCTAAATGGAAAAACTGCTCTGCCCCCTTCCCATCTCTACAATCAGCCACATTTTTCTACAATAAACTGAAGGATGCTTGTTGTAAGTTTGAAAGCTCTACAATTTATCCTTTTTTCAAGAGTACTTTTGAATTTCTATTTGGAAAGCTATGAATAGAAGTTTATTTAAAAAGCCAAATCAACTTGTAGGGAACCACAATTATCTTAGGAAATTATAGCAGACTGAAATGAAATCTCATGGACAAATACTAAACTATCAAAATTTATTGAAGCAGGTAAATTCCAGGTATATAGTCCAGCCAAACAGAAATCAACCAGGGATGAGAAGCTATGCAACAGCATAAAGTTAAGAACAACAGCCAACATTAATCAATATCATTAGTTCCTGACTGCAAATCACTCTTCTCCCCAGAAATCAAGAATGAGAATGAGCCATCAGAATCATCAAATGCAGGTTGTTGGAACTCTTGAAGTGCCCCAAGGTTACATGTATCAAAGTTGAACAGTGAGAAGTAGGTGTCCTCAATGTTACCTGTGATGTCCAAAATGCTTTGGATGCAATTTCCATTAGAAGCATTGGCAGCAAAGCTAAATCCTGCACTTCCATCTTTCGTTGCAGCTTTGCTGTTATCTGCATGTCTCATTGCCCGAGCTGATCCTTTATTTTCTTCAAGAGGAATGGCAGGAGTATGTCCATGGAAAAGAGCAATATGCCCAAAAAGCTTGTCTTTCCTTGAGAAAGTGGTGCCGCAGGAACAAAGCCATTTATCCTTGCCACAGTGCTT